>CM030938.1:1527910-1674910 GCA_018136815.1 Isochrysis galbana
TTGGACTGCTGCGACGGACGCGGTGAGTGCGGCGGTGTCGGCAGATGTGGAAGAAGCGGAATGAGGGGCCAGGGCGGCGCGGAGACGGGACGAGAGGTCGGGGACGATGTTTTGGAGCCATGAGGAACCACTCAGAGTGGCGCCCGCGCCTGTTCCGACGAGCAGGCCGGGGAAGAGCCCGACGAGCCTTGTGCGGGAGGCCATTGAGGGGGTGGGGGTGGGGAGGACAACGGGGGACTCTCTCCCTCTCTCTCCCTCTCTCTCTCTCATTTACTCTCTCTCTCTCTCTCTCTCACCCTCTCTTTCACTGTCTACACAAAGGAGTGGGAACGAGATAAACAGAGAGTGGAGAGGGCGAGGAGAGAGGGTACTCCTATGTGGAGGAAGGGAAGAAGTAGTAGTAGGGTACGGGATAGTGGGGGGCTCGATAGGTAGAAGAGTTGTGGAGAGAGGGGGGCCGGCTTCGCCTTGATCAAACTCGACTACCCTACTCTAGGGAAGAGAGAAGAAGAGAGAGTGGGAAGGGGAGGGAAGGGGAGGAAGGGGGGGGAGAGAGAGCGGGGGGAGGGAGGGAAGGGGGGGGGGGGGGGGGGGGGGGGGGGGGAGGGGGGCGGGGCAGGGAAGGCGCCCCCCCCCCCCCCCCCCCCCCCCCCCCCCCCCCCGCGCCCCCCCCCCCGCGCCCCCCCCCCCCGCCTCGAGCGCCCGTTTCCTTTCCCCTCTCTCCCTCCCCCTAGCGGTCGAACACTATTTTAACTTCTAAGGGTGTAACACGAAAAAGTCAGGATTGAGGAAATACAGTAGAAGCGGTTAGCCGCTTCGTGCGCGTGCCCGCTTCGTGGGCGTGCCCCTGTTCCCCCCCAGGCAATCATGGCCCCCAGGAAGCCCGCCAGCAAGCCCAAGCCGCCGAGGGGCCACTACACAGTCCATGCCCGCGATACGCGCGCAGAACAGCGGGCGCGCGTCGTCGAAGACGTGCGCAGAGCAGCCGCGCACTGCCGCTCGCACAGCGTTGGCGTCAAGGCCGCGCTTGCAACAGGCCCGGAGGCAACGCGCGGCAAAGTGGCGTGGGAGCTGAAGAGGGGCACCTCTGATGATGACTCCCCACGGGATGCCAACCAACAGCTTCTCACAAACGCTGAGAGGCCCAAGTTGGCATCTTGGGTTCTGGCTCGCGCTGACGACGATTGTCAGCGCCAGTCGCCTTGCGGTTCGAGTTGTTGTTTTGCGATTTTAATGCCTCGGCCACCGCTGCTTGGACGGCGGCGACCATCGAAGCCGTAGTGTCCGCGGGGTTAGAGGCAGCCTTAGCAACCTTGGCGGTCTTGGTGGACTTGGAAGTAGTCGCCGGCGGCGTCACGGCGGCGACCGCGACCGACGTCTGTTGTTGGCTAGCACGGGCTTGTTCGTACGGGCTCAGGTAGCGCTGGCAGAGGTTGACGCACGAAAGGGCCGAGCGAGGGAGCTCGTGGTTCTCGACGCGGAAGCGAGTCTTTGCAAGACACTCGCCAAACTTGGTCGCGTTATCCACGCCGCGAGCCGCGTCGACCTTGTCGTTCCGAATGATGGACTTGAATCGTTGATTGATATCGTGCGACATGTTTGGGTGGACCCAGACCGTCGTGGCATCCACCTTCGCGTCACCCATCTTGCGGACGTACGCGCGCACCAAATTCTTGGATAACTCTAAGAGATCGGAGCCGGCTTCACGGGCTACGAGCCTGTCCCACTCCATGGAGGCGGAGTCTTTGGCGAAGCCGGGCACGTTGGCCGCGAAGGTGGCGTCGCACTTGCGGAGAAGCACGTCGCAGGCCAGCGCGGGGTTGAGAGAGAGGACCGGGTCTTCGGCGAGATCGAGGAGGAAGGCGTAGATCCTTTGGTTGCCGGTGGTGCACAAGTTGGCGGCCGCTAGCAAGGATGTAAAGATTTCACGGTGGTCGCAGCCGAGCGAGAGGGCGCGCTCGAGCGGCTTGATGAAGGACAGACGAAAATCATTCCAGGAGGTGGCCGCTGTCTGGACGTTGTCCGAGGCCAGGCCCTTCGGGAACTTGATCTCGGAAAGCTCTTTGCCCATTCGGACTTGGTGATGGAGGGTGCGGTCGAGGAAGAAGCGGCTCCGAGCCCACTTGGTCACGTGCTCCTTCTCGAAAAACACGCGGTAGTGCCAAACATTGCCGGCTCGAGAGAGGCCGCCGTTGAGAATGGCGTGGATGAGCTCGAAATCGTCGGACTTCCTGTAGAGAGAGGCTACCTCGTAGGCGGCATCCTCAAACAGTTGGCCCCACGAGGCTAGGATGACCTCTCGCTCAGAAGCATCACCGGCGAGGCTTGGATCGACGGGATGGCGCCGAGCCGCCGGAATTGGAAGCGAGCGGAGGCCCGCGACGGTGGGTGGAGGTTGGGGATCAGAAACAGGCTCGGCGGACGTGACAGGAACGGGCGTATTGAATACGGGATCGGAATTCGAATTCGGCGGAACGGAGAACGGCGCGGCGGGCAAAGGTTGAGAAGGGGACTCAACCGAGGCCGGAGGGGCACCAATGGAGTTGTCTCCTTCTTCCACAAGCGGTGGCGAAGTTTCGACTCGAGGAGAAGTCGTAGTGCCCGCTTGGCCTTGTAGAATGCTGAGTATCGCGTTGAAGGTAGACCCCACCTCCCGCTGAAATTCTTCGTGGCGTTGGGCGGCTTGGAGGGTAGAGGTAGAGGACTCAAGGCGGTCGACAGCGCCGCGGAGAGCCTCAATCTGGACTTGTTGGTCCATGATTTGGGCGGCGCCGACGGTGGCGGTCGGAGGTGGAACGAAGTTACGCTTGGGGTACGAGTACGTCGACGGGGGTGGAACAAACTCTTCATTTGGTGGGGGCTCGAAAGGAGGGAGGGACCGGACGGAACCCACATCATCTTCAGCACCAACCACAGAGGGATTGAGAGAGGAAGGAACACTTGGCAAAGGATCAGCAAAAGAAAGGAGAGGAAAGGCCGCCGGTGGAGCAACGGACGAGGCGAGAGGACCCATTCCAGCTCCAGTTGACGGGGTGTGAGTAGAGGCCCGAGGAGGCGGCGGAACTTCGACCGTCGGCGCGGAGAGGCGAGAGGAGGGGAGAACTGGCTCGGAAAGACTCTCTTTTGAAGAAGGGAGGGGTCCCACAAGGCTCTCTTCCCCGGGAGACTTCGACCCGTACGATTCGAGAACCGAAGAAGAAGAGACGGGCTCATGACGCGGGGACAATGAAGATTTCTCGAGGGGAGAACTCGACATGGCGACCGGAGCCGAAGGCGCGAGCGAAGATTTTGTGCTTGTCAGAGCAAGGCTTATCTCACTCTTGGAGATTGCCTGCGAGGGCGCGCCGGCAGCTAGCGCGGAATGCGGTTCTTGTGGGGAGCTCATGGAGCTTTCCTCGGGGGTGACTACGGGCATGGTGATCGACGCACGACGCACGACGCACGCACGGAGCACGGAGGGCGCGGAAGTGTGGAAGGAGGCTTGTGGGCAAGGATGTTGTAACAGTGCTAATATCAGCTTACACTGTCAGTAACAGCGCCAAAATGCCAAACCACTGATATCAGTTGTCAGTTCGGGGACTTTTATTAAATGGTATGTATTACTAGTATAAAAGGGGTTCTACTATTATAAGTCTTAGCGCGCTCGAAAAGTCAGTGGCGAGTCGCGAGGGCCCTGCCGCGCCGCTCTCCCCTCCCTCCCCTCTCCCCTCCCCCTCCCTCCCCTACTCGCCACTCGTCCGTCATCCGCCATGCTGATGCCACGCGCGCTTTCCTCCGACGATGAGGAGACGGGTGATGGCCTCAGCACGCTTGGCAGCCGTGTCTGGGGCCGGCAGCCCATCGCGAAGCTCGAGGGCACACGGGCTGCAGGTCACCAACAGGTTCGTGAAACATGTCCATCAGTCGCGGGGCCACTAGCTTTTCGAAGCTTTGGTAGAACTCCATGGGTATGCCGTCCGGTCCCGTGGATTTACCTTTCGCCATTTGTCGTATAGCCCTTATGATCTCCGAGTATCCGATAGGTTTGTCCAAAAAGGATCTATGACTCGTCGGTATCTGACGCTGCCTTAGCGCATGAAGGAGGGGCTCCGCGCCTTGAGAGATCTTTTCGCTGAAAAGCCATACGTAGTAGCTCCGCAACGAAGCCAAAATCGCGGAGCCCCGAGGGGTGCACAGGTGGTAGGAGTTGCCTCCATGGGGGTGGCAGCAGCGCTGCCACACCCCATGGGGAGTCCTTGAGTGGGTGGCTGAGCCACGGCACTGGTGGGCTGAGCCTGGCTCAGAGTCTGCTGGTCTGCAGGGAACAGGGCCTTGCCTGTTCCCTGCTTCTGTGGCTGCCTGGGAGGCGAGGGAGGCGGCGCCATCTCGACGTCGTGGTCGGGCGGTGCGGAGGCCTGCGAGCGCTTCGGCTCCGGCGGCTTGGGGCGGCCCCGTTGGGGCGTCGTGGCGGCGGGGGGCTGGGGAGTGGGAGCGGTCGGCGCGCGCTCCATCGCTAAAACTATAACAATAGTTTGATAAAACACACAAATCAACACTCTGCACTCAAACATTCTCAGTAACAGGCCGGAAACATACGTTAAACGAACCCCCTCTGATGAGCAGAACCAGGGGCGCTCACCAGAAAAAGAGGAGAGAGAGAGAGAGAGAACGAGGACTCAAGGGGCAAAACACAATTCGGACTCTGGCTCGGACTACAGAGTAAAATCCAGTGCCCTCGCGAGTCCTGCCTCGAGTCTCGCGGGGCGACGCCGAAGGACGCTGAAGGACGCGCTGCGGGACACCGCTGAAGGACACCGCTCAAACGCGTGGACAATTACCGTAACGGTAAAAATAAAACTCAAATCTTCGAATTTCGAGACGAAAATCGGCGAACGAGGATCTGAGCCCAGGGAGAATCCGAATTTGCACGCCTTGAGTGACCAAGACGAACATAGAAGACGATATATAACGACGAAGGCACGTACCCATGCCAAAATATTCATGCCCGGAGGCCTGAATACAATAACAGGGTCGGGATGTCGGGATGGTCGGGGTGGGGCCTCTGGTAGCCAGGGTAGCCGCGTGCGCGCGCTGTGATGTGTGATGTGCTGGGTGGGCTGCGCGGGCAATGATGCCAGATGCCAGATGGTCAGGGGGTGGTCGGACTGTCGGCAGCCCGACACGGCGCTGCATCGGGCGGGAATCAAATGCCGAATGTAGCTTAGATATAAAGGCTTTATATAAAGGAACCGATCCCCGCGCGGGCGCGCGGGCGCGAACGCCAATTCTTTAAGGGTAGAGCGTGAGGGCGCGTGACGGAGGGGGGGAGAGGGGGGGCGGATCGCATCATTTCTTGGCGAAGATTTTCGTAGCGTCAGGCGTCAGGTAGCCCCCCCCGGAGGTTTTTTTCTTGGGCATCGCGCCACGGTCAAAACATGCAGCCCAACCCTTACTAATAGTTAAAAAGTCCCTGTTTGACCGCCCTAGAAGCACCCTCCTGGCGCAGATGTCAGGGTAAGGGTTAGGTAGGGTTGGGGTTGAGGTTGAGGTTGGGGTCGGCTCAAACATGAGGGTCTTCGGCGGTCGCGTCGACCGACCCTCTCCGCAGGGCCGCGCGCGTGGCGAGAATATTCAGAAGAGGGGGTTTTGTTTTGGGCCCGGCACAGGCTGAGCCGTTCACACCGTCTTCCCTTCCATCCTTCCACACGCTCTCGGGACTGGTCCCCCCCAGAGGACTTTACAGCTTTACAGGCCGCTGCCGCCGGGGGGGCGAGAGGCGGCGCAGAGGGAGAAGGGAGAGAGGGGAGAGAGAGGGAAGGAGGAGATACTTTAGAGATGAGGGGGAGAGAAAGAAGAGACAGAGAGAGAGAGGGAGAGGCGAAAGGGGGGCGGGGCGGGGGGGGAGACCCCCCGAAATCTCCGTCGGCCCTTTCTCGGCCTCTCTGAGAGAGAGGGAAGTACCACCGATCGATCTCGTCGAGGGAGGAAGAAACGCGGCGCTCTTGCCTCGGTAGTAGTAAGAGAGAGAGAGAGAGAGAGAGGCAAGACTCGGGGTGAAGAGGGGGAGGGTAGATAGAACTTACGGGATGGAGAACGAATACTACGTAGACTAAGACGGGACCATCTCCGTTACAGCTGGTAGAACCATGCCGGTTTCTCTCTTCTCCTCTCTCCCTCTCTCCTCTCCTTCTGACTCTCTCCTGCGAATTCCCCTCCATCATCAGAAAAAGGCCTCAAAAGTTTAAGGTAAAGCATATCCGGTGCTCTCTGCCTCGTGTTCGCTCCTCCTCGCCCTCTTTCCCGCTCTTCTCTCGCGCTCCTTTCTTTCTCCCCGCTGTAGATAATATTTGTCCCTTCTCAATTCATCCACGAATATGGGTGCCCCCCTCCCTCTCCCTCTCTTTTCCTCTCTCTCTCTCTCTTCACCGCCCCCCTCCCTTCTTTCCCCCACCCCCAATCTCTCCCTTCCCCCCAACCCGAAACCTCTCCCCACCCTTCTCTTTCTCTCTCTCTTGTTTCTCTCTCTCGGTCTATCTCTCGGTCTCTCTCTCTCTCTCTCTCTCTCTCTCTCTCTCTCTCTCTCTCTCTCTCTCTCTCTCTCTCTCTCTCTCTCTCTCTCTCTCTCTCTCCCCCCCCCCCCCCCCCCCCCTCCCCCACCCCACCCCACCCCAATCCCACTCCACACATCCCGGACTCCCCCGCCATGTCGCCTCCGCCACCTTCTTCAATATCCATCCCTCAAGTCTGCGTGCCCGGCGGTGCGGGAACCTTTGTCTACGGCTCTCCCTGGCTGCCCCACGATTGGCCCGCAGCGCTCAACGCGGCAATCTACCTCATCCTCCTCTGCTGGGCGTTTGTGGGTGTCGCCATCCTCGCAGATCTCTTCATGGCAGCGATTGAAGAGATCACCTCCCAGCAAAAGTCCATCCAGATCAAGATCGACGGCAAGGAGAGGATCTACCGCGCGGCGGTCTGGAATGCCACCGTCGCCAACCTCACGCTCATGGTGCGCCACCATCTGCAGCACACGTACACGCCCCGCAGATTCCATGGAGACTCACTGGCAACTCTGTGTTTCCTTTGCTGCTTTAGGCGCTTGGTTCGTCAGCGCCAGAGATTCTCCTCGCTGTGATTGAGCTGATGTCGTCAGGCTTTCACGCGGGCGAGCTGGGGCCAGGAACAATCGTGGGGTCGGCCGCCTTCAACCTGCTCATCATCATCGCTGTCTGCATTGTGCGAGCCGCCCACTGTCGCGCGCGGGTTGCGAGTCGCCCCTCCAGCGGACCGGCATGCAGGCATGCGCACCGCTTTCTCCAACTTTCAATCTTGGACGTGCGTTGCAGGTAGCGATTCCGTCCACAAGCTCTCGTCGAATCTCGCGCCTTGGAGTTTATGCATGCACAGCAGTCTGTTCCATCCTAGCCTACTTGTGGTTGCTGTTCATCCTGATGGGAAACTCTCCCGACGTCGTCACATTGCCTGAGGTGCCCATGCTGCGCACCCGTGGTCTGTGACGGGAGGTGCACATCAAGATCCGTGCCACAAGACGACCTCATTACTTACCTACTGATCATTCTGATCGGCACCTTCACTGTCGGCGTGCTCACACCGTCCCTGTTACCCCCTCTTGCGCACTGGTTTCCTCAGGCCCTGGCTACCCTCCTCTTCTTCCCGATACTCGTCGCCGCCGCGTACGCCTGCGACATTCTTCCTGGTCGCATTGCACACCGCCGCAAGCGCAAGAAGGTGGCTGTGCCCACCTTCATCATCGATGTGAAGCATCCTGATGGCTCAGCCCTCACTGATGAAGAGCTGGCCGCGCTTGTGCTCAAGCTGAGAGCGACGCACTACAAGGAGCTGACGGGTGGGCCGCTGTTGTGCACGCCGGAGTCCCAACGCGCGTGTCCTCGAAGCCTCATGGAGGAGGAATGCACACTGACCAGGCCAACTCGACGTTCCTACACTCTCGCATCCCCTTCGGTCTTTGACCATCTTCATTTCCCAGCTCTCACTCGCAATCCTCCTGCCCCGCCGCTAGATGAGGAGGCTGCTGCCGCAATCGTGGCGGAGATGAGCGAGGCGCAGCCACGCACCCTTGCCGATTACCGACGTTCCATGTTCTCAACCTCGATGGCCGCCCAGAAGAGCCGAGGTACACGCCGGCCCGCTTGCGTCGGCACGCCTGCGATCGCAGCGCTTTAATTGACAGCCTGCCACATCGCCATACCATTGCCTCGTAGCGGCCAGCTCTTCGAAACTCGTTCGAAAGATGTCGCATGGCACGGGTCCCATTCAGGACTTGGCAGTCGTGCCCGGTGACAAAGCCAACACCGCACATGACAAGCACGTTGACATTTCAAGCGTTGGCGGAAGCTCAAAGACATGGTCGCACGGGAGTAGGTGGGCGGTCAGCCTTACGACGGCTTTTTTATTCACTACTCCGATCGTTCACTGATGCTGCCCCCCGCCCGTTCACGCTCGGCGAGAGCCATCGCCCCTGTCGGCCTTTCCGCTCGCTTCGGCGTCTTCCACGAGTACTCTCTTTTTGCCATCAACTCTGGGGATGCGCTCTGTCACTCGTGACTCCTGCTGCCCGTCCCAGTGCTTCTCATATCCTCTCCGCACACATACGGACATGTTAATCCTTCTTTCCCTCTGCCCTCACCATCTCCAGCTCCATCAGGCAGCCCACTCCCAAGCAATTCCGTGCGAAAGCCATCGTGGAGCGTGATGGCAAGTTTGCCGCCGCCGAGATGTGCTCTCTCGATCGCATCCACATCGACTCCGGTAGAGAAGCGCCAACGTTCGAGTTTGAGGCCAAGGGCTACACCGTACTCGAGAGCGCATCCAAAGTGCGATGGCGGCCAACATTCCACCACCTGTCACACGCCGCCACCCAGCGTTGCCCTACTGCACCTATCCCGCCTCTGAAGCATATGGGCGGGCAGGAGCTCTACGATAGGCAATCAATGTCCTTTGCTGCGCTTGTTTTGGCGTCCATGCCCGCACCGGCAGCTTAGCTGCCAGTCCTTGCGGGCGTACCTGTCTCCGCTCATTTCGACCGTCTTGCACTAGCAGATCACCGTCGGGGTTCTCCGTCATGGCTCCATTGCGACCGGAGTGTCCGTCGACTATTTCACGGAAGATGGCACGGCGAAGAGCGGAGAAGACTTTGTTGCCGCTACAGGCACCCTCCACTTTGCACTAGGGGAATCGCGTGCGGAAATATCCATTGAGATGATGACTGACTCGGCTCCCGAGGGTGACAAACATTTCTTTGTGAGCCATGGTACCCCCTGCAATGGCGGCGTCGACGTGGCAGGCTACAATAGCGCATCGCATGGCGTTCAGGGTGGTGGGCCAACAGCTTTGCTTCGTTGCTGCCGGGGTCCCCTCTACTAGCCATGGTATGGGGCAGTGCGCAGGGTGTAGAGTGGATCTTACGCTCGTATGCTGCGTTCGATCCACATTGGCATCTTCGAATCGCAGGTGCACCTCCGTAATCCAGCGGCGAGAGAAATCCCGTCGCCAAGCCGGGGAGAAAACGTTAATATCTCGCCGCTATTGGGCGAGGTGTCAACGGCTCGCATCGCAATTATTGACGATGAGACCCCGGGCACCTTTGTCCTGGAGGACGAGCTCGTTCGTGTCTGTGAGGCCGATGGCAAGGTTTGTTCGCATCTGCTGCGGCGGGAAGGTCGCGGTCCGTCCATAGCGTGACATTCCTCCCACACATTCTTGCCTAGGTGCAACTGACGGTGATGCGAGTCGGCGGATGCAAAGGACTCGTCTCGCTGTGCTGGACGACAAAAGACGGGACTGCCCTCGCTGGCGACGACTATGTCGCCACCAAAGGTGTCTTGCAGTGGGAACACCATGACGTCTCGCCCAAGGTGATCGAGGTAAGTAGGCTACCGGCAGGTCGAAATTAGGGGAGCAATCGCAGCTATAAGTTGTCACGTTTCCGCTCGCACGACACTCCTCCAAGTGTCTTCTAGTGGATTCCCTCGTCACTTGCGCTTAAGTTCCGCTGCCCAGCACGGCATCCCATATCATCCCTCACGCGTCATCTCTCCATCCTCACAGATCGAAATCGTCGATAGCATCGGATACGAGCCACAAGAGTATTTTGAGGTCGTCTTCTCCGACGCTACAGGTGGTGCCACCTTTGATGCAAGCACGGATGGCAACGCCCAAAGCTCCATCGCCAGAATTATCATCCTCGAGGATTACCAGGCAAGAATGCTCCCAGGCCCCGCTCTCCAAAAGCATTGGCATTTTGACCGCAGGTACCGCCTTCTAATTTGTGTTTGTGGCCACCATCCCCTTGCTTTCCCCTCGAATTCTTGTCACAGGCCCGTACGATTCGTGATCGGGCAATCGACCTCTTCTCCTTCAACCGCGATCGAACACGCCTCCGTATTCGCACATGGCGGGACCAACTGGTTGAGGCGGTGCGTCCCCATTGTTGATCGCATCCATGCTTGTCACCACAACGTGCAGTATAGACGCCTCGCCAACCTTGGGCGCTCGCTGCCGGTGGGTCCCCCTTCAGGTCGGGTTCGAGCTCGGGGAGGACTGCAGGCCTGTCATTGCCTCCGTTCTCTCGTATCTCGTGTTGACGCCATGGCGATTGATTGCGGCGTTTATCCCGCCCCCAACGATGGGCACTGGATGGCCCTGCTTCTTTGTCTGCATTGGCGTCATCGGTTTAGTGACTGCAGGTGTGCATTACTGCCCTTGAACCTCGCAAGAAGGGCTCCACATTCCGCTCGATCTTCGCACAACCAGGGCTCATACACACAGACTGTACGCCTCCTGTACGCCTCGCGTTCATGATGTCTTCGACACTTGGCGGCTTGCTCATTACCCGCGCCTCCACCGCCCAATTTGCGAAGTGATTGGCGATCTTGCAAATCTCTTCAGCTGCGAGGTCGGGCTTAGACCTTCCGTAGCCGCCATTACCGTCGTGGCGCTCGGTACGTCTTTGCCAGACACCTTCGCCTCGCGAACCGCCGCAAACGCCGATGCCACTGCTGACAATGCCGTCGGCAATGTGACGGGCTCGAACGCTGTCAATGTGTTCCTGGGGCTTGGTGCGCGCCAAAGACCTTCGCTCACAGCTCACCGCCCGCCCATTCTTCCCCACTCTGCGTCCCGCTCGTCTCACGTTGTGATCGTTGCTTTGTCGCTTGCCGACCGCATGCTCCGTCTTGTGCACCACGTCCACGCGCAATGAACCTTGAGAGGTGCTCTGCCAACGTTGCTCATGTGAGGGCCACATCTCGTCCTCTTCAGGGGTTTCTTGGACAATTGGGGCTGTGTATTGGGTCCTCAAGCCTGCTACCCCCGCGTGGATCGCTCGCTACCCCGCAGTGGCCTCCCGCTACGGCATTCAGCCGGGCGATCCTTTGCCTGGGCTTGCAGTGGAGGCCGGCGACTTGGGATTTTCTGTGACTCTCTTTGTACTTTGTGCCGTTGCTTGCTTTGGAGTCCTTCAACTGCGTAGGAAATATTGCGACGGCGAGCTCGGGGGGAAGATGCGATGGCCGTCCTTTACGCTATTGTGCACCCTGTGGCTGATCTATATCCTCTTCTCAGCACTTCGCTCGTACGGCATCATAGCAGGCTTCTAATTGAGCTTCCCAATATGTGCGCGATTCCACCTGTTCCAATTCTGTGTGAGAAGTGTGAGAGACTCAATCGACTTAAATGTGGTGATTGAAATAGGGTTTGAGCGCATGCCCTACTTATGACTTATGATTATAATGTTGACACCAAAACTATAGTTGTAGTTTGAGTAACTCCTTCAGCTACGCCTTTCACCTAAGCCGAGTGCGCCCAGCATCTAGACCACCTGCCACCTGCCGAATACGAATTCTTGCATATGAGGGACGCAAATTCCGAAAAGAAGAGCAGCATTCATAGAGCCGTGGGACGGAATAGTCCAGCACGCGTCCCACACTCTTAGCAAGGCAAAGGCCCGACCGACAGCACCGACGAAAGACAATCCAGGCGAAAAGCGCTCAATCACCATCACCATCACCCACAGCATAGAAAAGCGTTCAATCACCATCAGTCTACACGTGGAACGCGTTCAATGGCCATCACCCCCACCGCATGGAAAAGCGTTCAATCACCATCAGCCTACACATGGAAAAGCGTTCAATCGCGGAAGATCGTGGGGATCATGAGGGTAGCTATCCAACCCACTCGTTTGGCAAGAGGGTATGCTGCATCCCGCTCGAGTTGGTGCGTGACACAGAAATATGTACGATACTATAAAACATGTCCAACACTAGCGATGCTGACATAAATTACGCAACAGTACTAGATCCGGAACATATCAAGAATATCCTTAGTAGCATGGCACCCGACAACTGGGCGTGGCGGTACGAAATTGATCGAGCTCTTAATAACAACAAGAAGAACGAGCTGTACGAAAAGTTCGTGAATAGGCTTGATGATGACAAATACGGCAGGTTCATAAGGGCATACATATCATTCAGGCGTTTCGATAGAGGGTATGTCAATTACAATTACGATCAGCTCATGCAAATTGCAAATTGCCGTTAAAGAGGGGTTCACACATCAAATAAAGAACATTGATAATCCAAATGAACATAATTTGAATACGATTATGATAGATAAAGATTTCAAGAACGATGTAACGACATTGGTGAAGAGGGTGTTGTCAGTCTCGCGAAAGTTGTATGAAGAAAAGATTCCTGGGCCGGACCCCGGAAACCCGGAAACCAAAGAAAACGTAAAGCAGAAGGACGAAGAAGGGGCTAAGGGAAGTAAGTAAGTGGTAAGTGGGGTGAAGGGAGATAAGGGCGTTGACAGTGGCGAGGTAATAGATACCGGGCGTCTAACATGTGTGTACGTAGCCCCGAATCTTCAGTCTTCAGGTGTTTTTTTCTTTTCTCTATCGACAATATCTACGAGCACTAATGAATGGGTATGGGCGTGGTCTTAAGCGGCACCGGCGCGACATCAATATATAGTGATACCATCGTGTGGCACGCCCATACTCAAGTCTACATGACGCAGCGCACAAATTCCGGGCACAGCCCCGCAATGCACGGCAAGCGTGTCCGTCCATAACCTTTCACTGTCGAGTCCTCCGGCATGCGCGCATGGACGTACATCGAGATGATAGTGTGCGTGCACCAATTTGGAGGCTCAGAAGCCACTTCGCAACAACACAACGTTGGTATAGATTTCTCGTAAGATAAACCTACAACATGCCTCAACAGGGGTTTACCGCAAACAGGAGTCGCCCATGCTTCAGCCAACGGCTCCAACAGCAGTGGGGGCGAAAGAAGGCCTTCCACGATTTGCATACCACGAGCAAGGTTACCACCAACCCTCCTCCTCTGTGAAGGCCTCCCGCCAGACCGCATGCGCAGCCAAGGGAAGCCACCATGGCGCGTCATCAACCCAAGACCGTTGGTTTGCGTTTGGAGTGCCAATTGGACTGGCCAGATGCCCGTTAGCATTGGAACCATCGTGCAAATCGGACGGAATTTCACGATTGTTGCCATACAGCCCAGCAGCATAGAGAGCGTTGTGCCGACGGTGGCCCGTGGAATCCGCTGGCGCTCGCAGCAATTCTAGTATTGACTCAGCGCGCCTCGCCACGCCACACCAACCTTCTGAGGATAGTATGCGTGTGCTCAGCACGCGTGGAAGCGAGCCAGCGATGCGGCGTGGCAGTAGCCCGTGCCTACTCGTACGTTCAGGGGGCATATTGTCTTTGCGGCGGCGCCACGTCTCATACTCCTCATCGGTTAGGTGTGAGGCGGGCCTCCCATTCTCGGGCGGCAGCGAGAGCTCATGCACACGAAAGGCATCCATCATGCGCACCGCATCGGGTGAGTGCGACACGTCAGCAAATGGCTCTGATGCATCGGTCCCCGCAAAGAGGTGTAGAGGCGCCGCCATGCCCGGATGAAGGGGCGCGAAGCGCGTCACGTCATAGATCGCGTCACCAATAAGGATGACACATCCCGCGCAGTTGCTGGGTCTCGAAAGCCCTCTCTCCACAAGTTGCTCGTGGCTGACATGTCCGACCGCCAACCTGCCCCAGTGCCCCTCTGTCCCTCTCTCTCCAAGAGAGTAGTAGAGCTGCCTCCAGCCGCTCGGAGTAGCTGGCTCAAGCGCGCCTGGTGGCAGCGCCCACTCGATGGCGGCGTAGCGGCGTCGGACCAAGGCTGCGTAGAGAAGCGGTTCCTCCTCCGCCGCGGCCTCGGCGAGTGTGCGACAGGACAAGGAGAGAGCACAGAGCGAAGGCGCGTCGCACTGCGCGAGCACGCAGCCGAGAAGGTTGCTGGGGAGAGAGTCGAGGCGCATTGGAGAAGGGTGGCGGGGGCCGGAGGGCGGGGGGGGAGTTAGACGAGGATGGAAGGGAGAACGAGGGGAGAGGGAGGGGACTCTGGGGTAGGGCGGTGGCGGTGAGGGGAAGGGGGGAGGGGGAAGCGGTGGGGGGGGGGGGCAGAGGAGGGGAACGGGAAGGGGGAAAGGGGTAAGGTAAAGTTCAGGAAGGAGGGGGGCGGAAGAGGGAGAGAGAAGAGGGAAGAGTCACCAAGCTCTAGTAGAGAAGAAGGAGAACAAGGAGAGGTGAGAGAGAGAGAGAGA
The DNA here is from genome assembly GCA_018136815.1 of Isochrysis galbana. Lineage (NCBI taxonomy): Eukaryota > Haptophyta > Isochrysidales > Isochrysidaceae > Isochrysis > Isochrysis galbana. Next base: position 1,542,530 of record CM030938.1, read on the forward strand.
GAGAGAGAGAGAGAGAGGGTGGCAGAGAAAAGGAGGAGAGGGGGGGAGGGGGGGGGGGGGGGGAGGGAGCGGAAAGAAGGTGAAAAGTGCTCCACGAGAAAGAGAGGGACTCCTCCCCCCCCCCCCCCCTCTCTCTCTTCTCTCTTCTCTCTCTTCTCTCTTCTCTTCTCTTCCCTCTCTCTCTCTCTCTCTCTCTCTCTCTCTCTCTCTCTCTCTCTCTCTCTCTCTCTCTCTCTCTCTCTCTCTCTCTCTCTCTCTCTCTCTCTCTCTCACCTCTCCTTCTTGTCCTCCTTCTTTCTCTACTCTATCTGCCACATGGTGACTCTTCTTCCCTTCTCTCTCCCCCTTCCGTCCCCCTCCTTCCCGTACTTTGGTGGTTGAGTAGAATGTAGAGTATAGGTGCGGACGTGCGGCGGGTGTGCTCCGCCGCCAGCCTAGATGGGAAATAGACTACGTATTATTTACTATATTTGGCCAGAGGCCAAATACAGATGTATTTGGCTGTATCTGTAGCGCGTCCTGGGTTGTAGGCCTCGAATATATTTGAAATGTATCTGCAGGCCCGAGCACCGTATTTCCCATCCAGGGCCGCCAGCTTGAGAGAACGCCCTTCGCTTTGCTCGATCGGTTTCGAGCTGGCTGAGCTGAGGACGGCTTTGGATCTTGCTTCATGGAGGGGAGAGGCGAAGCAGCGTCTATAGCTCTTACCTCACGCCTCCCAGCGGTTCGCCAGTGTCTGATTCGGTTGATGTGATCCCAAGCGCAGGCCCAGTTGCCGATGCGTCTCGCCTGCTTCGTCAGGAGGACTCGGAAGCGAACGTATCGCTATCGCAAGACGAGACCGAGGCGGAAGGAGACCACTCCACGCCGTGGGAGTGGCCCATGAGCCATGAGCCATGAGAGACCGCTCTACAACGCCAGGCGCAGAGTACTCGACAACATTTCCAAAGACAATTGAATTAATCAGAAAGCATTCCAAGACTTCGAACTGCGATTTTTAGCAAACTCGGTCCTAGAACTGAACTAAACAAACATCGCGGATGGAGCGGATTAGCCAATGAAGCTCTTCGTTGTCATATGGGCATTGTCATTCCAGATCCTGACACGAAAGGTAGAAGTGGGGTTGCAGTCGAGGATGAATTTCGCCAGATTACAAAGGGAGAGTGGATTGTGTTCGATGACAGCAAAGAACATATTGGCGTCAACGATACTGACGAGAATAGGGTCGTTTTGCTTCTTGACATAGAAAGACCGTGGTGGGTAAAGAAAGGAGAAAGTAAAATACAAGATACTCCGGAGTTGTTAGATTTTGTCGCCAAATATACTAGAGTCTAGCGGATCCATAATGTATTAGCTTATACGTGATTCAATAATTGATACTATCGACAAGCGCACTTGGTTAGGAGAGCGTTCAAGCCAAGATCATCATGTGCCGTAGACAGTGAAACTGATTGACCACTCCATTTCAAATATTAGTTGTGCATCATCATACACTTCAGTATCTGGCCGTGGTTGTCCCGACTCTTGCTCCATCTCTAATATTTCAGCCAATCTGATTAATTTCCGTCTCCTGAACTCTTGGATGACCGAGGCATTTATCGGGTTAGGGTTGGACCCTCGACCCTCGAAAGGCGTAGGGATACATTTCTTCTTATCAATTGGAGAAAAAAATTTACCATGTGTGCGAAAAGTTTTTTACCCGTGACATGGCAACACGCCGAGCAGCTGGCAAACTCTACACGCAGGCCGTCCTCGCATCACGGATCTCGCCACCCAAGATCAGCCAAGCGATATCAAAAAGAAAACTCAGCACGGATCTCGCATCACGAAGAAGATGAAAACTCAGCACGCGTAGCTAGGGGTATAATAGACCAAAAAGAAAACAAATAACCTGACAATTGAGCCGGGGGGGGAAGGGAAACTGCGCCCAATGTGGTGTGTGTGTGTGTGTGTGTGTGTGTGTGTGTGTGTGTGTGTAAAAATAAAACAAATAACCTGGCCCTCTTTTGACGGAACGCGACTTCTCTTCCTCCTCGTGCGTCGAAAAGGGTGCGCCGTACCGCCCCCGCGTAAGCTTTGGAACTTCGAAGCCGGGTATACCCTCGGGCAGAGCCTACTATACCATATCAAATGCTTCCGTGGCTGTACACGCTATTCGCTGTCGGGGATCTGAACCCCAGGAGCACCCCCCCCCCCCCCGCTACCCGGCGAAGGGCGCGCCCTCATGCCGAGCCAAGGCGACGCCGTTCTCGTCGCGTACGTGGTGCTCCTGGGCCTCTCCTTCGGGGTGCCCGCGGGGGGGCTCATGGTAGGGTGAGAGTCCCCACGGGAGGGGAAGAATTCCTGAGGGAAAGGAGACCAAATGAAGGCAAGCCCAACTTGGCAAGCCGCCTTCCAGCCGCGCTACCACACCCATCCACTCCCTGGGCCTCCACCCCCCACGGATCACCGAACTCCCTTGCCCCATACATGGAGCGAAGGCCTGCAGAGGCGGGCAGGTGGGCAGCCAGCGCGCCCGACACCCGCCGTCTCGTGCCAGAGTTAGAAAACCTTTAGAACCACCTTAAGCTAGGACAACAAGAAAACTCTGACACGTTGGCTCCTGGGGGGTAACATATACTAGTAGTACTTGTAGTGAGTGAGTGGGGGGGAGAGGGAAAGTGAGCGCGATGAAGCGTCGCGCCGACGAGACGGACGGCTACTTTGAGTCGTACGGTGAGCTCTCTTGAGCGCGAGGCTGGCAGCGGGCCAGAAGGCGACGCACCCGCTTGAGCTGCCTTAGCCCTCCTTCTGCTGCACCTTTCCCGCTCGACTGAAAGCCGCCGCTGGCTGCAGAGATGACTCTCGTCACGTTGCGGCCTCTGCTCGCTGGCAACTGGTAGGACAAGCAGCCATTCATGAGGAGATGCTCCGCTGCCGCCGAACGGAGGCGTATTTGTCGGCGCTTGGCGACATTGCACAGAGCCACATCCGCGGCAAGGCTGTACTCGACGTAGGCTGTGGGTCGGGAGTGCTTGCGATGGCCTGTGCGCGGCTCGGCGCCCGTGCCGTGTACGCAGTCGAGGCGTCCGAGATGGCCATGTATGCCAGACAGATCGTGAAGGACAATGGATTGGACTCCATCGTGAAGGTTCATCATTGCAGTGCGGAAGAGGTAGCGCTCAGCCCTGCCGCGGCCTCCAAACGCCTGCCCAACTGGAAGGAGCACATGCGCTCATCCTCCATGAGTTGAGTGCAGTATCCGTTGACTTTGCCTGCTCGACTTGCCTCAGCTTTCGCTGCCAGAAGAAGTAGACATCGTCGTTTCCGAGTGGATGGGATCGTTCCTTCTCTACGAGAGAATGCTTCCTGCGGTGAGCAACCTTAATGCTGACGATGTTAGCTGGCATGGTTGGTTGTGCGCACGTGTCTTGAGGCAACACCAGCACCCAACATCGCATTGATGACGTGTGCGCTTTTCTTACGGAGCTATGACCGTGACTGTGATTGTTACTTAATGTATCCGATTGTGTCTGTCTTCAGGTCCTGCTAGCACGTGACAAGTGGCTCAAGCGCGGCTCGGGCATGATGTTCCCATCGCGTGCAAGGCTTTGGATCGCTCCTTACCGTGATGATGGTATATGGGACGACATTTCCGAATTCTGGGCGTCACCGATTCATGGCTTCGATATGTGCGTCCATGAAAGTGTCTTATAGCAGGACTGCCACCCTCTTACACCTTCGTAGCCTGACTGCCCGCTGCCGTTGCGCAATCGCATTAGGTCTGCAATGTTGCCACTAGCTAAGGCTGAGCGCACGGACAAGCCGCTAATCACTCTTGCAGCAGCTGAAAATGTCATGGCCGGAGCTACGCTCCTGGTCGACATCGATCTCGTAACGGTGGCGTATCCAGGACCCGCCGCACGTGGCGCTCCTCTGGTTGGATCCTTCTCGGTCAAGACGCATGTGGCCACTGACGCATTCGTTGGCTTCGTCGGCTGGTTCGATACACAATTCTATCCCAACGGCCCTTGGTTGGACACCTCACCCTACAAACCGCCAACACATTGGCAGCAGGTTAAGCACCAGTGACCCAAGAGCAGCAGCAGCGCCTAGGCCACCCGCTCTACACATCACTACCTCTTCGTTGGAAACTCGGCCAAATCCCCTTCCACTTGGGTGGCTGCAGGTTCTATTTCTTTGGGACACTCCGTGGGAGGGTCTAGAACAAGACGATGAGCTTACAGGATGTGTTCAGGCAAGTGCCACCCACTCCTTCAAAAAGTGTCGAGGCGCGCGTCGCGGTATTCCTTCATCTCCATATCCATCATGATTGGCGGCGCCTGGAGAACAAATATAGTGACATGACTTCCCGTTGGTTCGCATATCTTCGCAAAAACGGGCACCCATATTGGGCCCTGAAATTTGCACCGGCTTTCCTAGCGCCTCGACACATGCGCTACTAAGCGGCGTGATCCCCGTCCAAACCACCCTTCTGTTTTCTGCACATGTCTAGATTGAGCATGCCGAGAACAACCGCCGATGCCTATCGATTCGTCTCGAATGCCACCACACAAGGAGTGCGCACTCAGGAAACGTTATTGCCACGAACGAGGCGAGCAATATCGACGGCGTGACGCCGGAGATCGATACAACTTGTCGAGAAGAACACCATGAGCGCCACCATGAGCGCGCGAAGCTTGGCAAAAAAGTATTCGAGCTTGACACGACGTGTTGAAGTAGTGCCTTTTCACGCCGGCCATCGCCTTAAATTTGCGCGTAACATTATGCCCGTGTGACCATCGCCAAGCTTGGAGTATGCAGAGGTCCCCTGCCTACCGTCACCTACTCCTGCCCTCAAGAGTCATCCTGCCTATGCTGAGCGACCCCTCAGTTCGCACATTTTGTACGTCGTCTCTTACTCCCGGTCTCTTGCTGATGTCCCCTATGTCTATTCTTGTTTGTTCATTCCTCAGCCTATCAACCTCTTCATCTACACACACACAATGCCGTCATCGTTCACAATTCACCACATTGTGCACCACAAGAGTTAAGCGGTAAGCGGACATCTTCCAGGCGTAGTAAAACTTCTACAAGTACCATGCACTACTGCCTCAACCTCAACCTATTGTTATTTAACAGGAGTCAATGGGGGCGCGCTCTGTCGAGTCGAGCGGAGCCGGAGGGCTCTGAGCCACTCCGTCGCGAGCGGCACCGGCGGTTAGCGCGGCGCTTTGGCCCTCCTCCCCGCCGGGAGTCGGGTGAATGAAATTCTGGGGTGCACTTTTGTGGTCGACGTCAATTTCGCACGAGCGCGAAAACGTTTTTGGGTCTGTGTGTCGAATGGCGTCGAAAATGTGCATATTTCTTATAAGATTCTGCCTAATATACCCATTTCCAGGGTAATTCCCTAAAAATCGCGTGATAATGATAAAACCTCAATCTTGACTTGCTGAATTTTCACCCTTAGAAGTTAAAAGGCGTGTTTGACCGCCCTACACTTATAATAAAAGTAGGTTTTGACGATAGCTGATTTTGCTCCTCGATATCGATGTCTCGATATCTAAGTCTAAGTATCTTGTTCCACGCCTTAGTAAGCTGTAAGCTAGTACTAGTAAGCCTTCGTTTATAGTTATAGTTTTCATTGTTGGTTGTTTCTGTTCCTTTATTATGAGAAAGTCTGAGATGGCGTCCATGACCATGAACGACACTGGATTGCGCCGTGTTTCTGCCTATTCGCGTCGTCCGGTGCTTTCTCACCACTGGCCTCTTTTCGTAGAGCAGTGGTCACCTTGTGCCGTGTGCCTCGTTGCCTGTGGAAACAGCCCTGTGGCAATGGCAATGGCAATGGCGGCTTTGTGTCGAATCAAGCCGAAGCTTGATCGTGGGGCAAGTCTCAGTGGGGCTAGGGCATGAAGTGAAGAGAAGTCTTGAGAGAGGGGGGAAAGGGCGCGCTACATCGCGACGACGGCCCACGAGACACCACCCCACATCACTCACTCACCAACAAGAAAACTCCGAAAACTAACGCAACATCGCACAAACAAATCAATGAAACAAGTAAGGACAAACGAACAACGAACAAATGCGGCGTGCAATGCGGCGGAGCTTCGAGGCAACTCATTGGCAAAAACAAAACTCACTCAATTTTCTCACACACTACACATAGATAGAAGCACCGCATCCGCCTAGAGTATATAAAGTACTCTGGATGCGACACCCCCCGACTTAAGTCGAGCGTGCACGCGAGTCATGGGGTGATCAGGCCCAAAACAAGCATGAACGAACGAACAAAAGCCGAAACAATGAAACAAACACTGTTGAGAGTGTGTGACCCCTTGTCTCAGCCCCCAAAGAGCGTGCACTCTCAGTGGGTTCAACCAAACGCAATCGCGGATGGTTCAAAGACAAGTGACAAGTCTCAGTCGGGGTGCACGTCCAGACCAAGCGGGCACACACATTCACAATCACGAACAAACGAATGAACACTCACGACTGAAACGAGAAACGAAAGGAATGAAGCGAATGAAGCGAGGAAGCCAAAGAATCAATGAACATGGGCCCCAACCTCCTACAATTTCCTTGCGCGGCCGAGAACTAGAAACCCGAAACGTAGTCGAACACCATCTGACTTTGAAAGCCAGACTCCACACCATGTAGCACCATAGCTGAGCAAATATGAAAATCAGAACGAGAATAATCGAGAATCGAGAATCGAGAACGAGGACGCGGGTGGCCGAAGCCTGAACGAGAATGATTGATTGAGAGAAGGTGGCCTTAGCCGAAACGAGAGGGGTGATCGCAAGCGATCGAAACAGGGAATATTTGCTCAACTACGACGCACACCGAGAATGGGGACCGGGGATCGAAGACCAAAGGAATCGACGACGAATGCAAGAACGAGGACAAGAACGAGAAGGAGATCGAGAGCGAGGTCGAGGGCCAGGCTGAAAGCCTTGGGAACCACCACAACAGACGCAACAGCCACCATCGAGTCAAACAAACGCAGCGGGGGAAAGAGAGAGACTCAGTCACCACCACCACCGCCACCGCCACACTGTCGAGCGCGACGGCAGCGACGGCGACGACAAGGGTGGCGAGGGTGAGGAGACCTGCGAGCTTGAGGCTGAGGAGGACTCAGCCATCAAGGGTAGGGAGGAGCGGCAGAGAGAGAACGAGAGAGACAACACCGGGCATACGTACGAATGGCAATGGGGGAAAGGAAGGTGAGGCAGTGGGAAGCGGAGGCTTGGTGAGGCGGAGGTGAGGCGAGAGGCAAAGGAATGGCGAGGGAAGGCAGGCTGACCGCGCTCGTCACCACAAAGGCGAGCCATGCTCATCCCACGGGTCAGAGCGGGTTGATGAGTGAGACGGGCAAGTGCACCATGCGCATGTGTGGGCTTGTGCGCCTTGTGATGGTCGGCGAGATGTGTGGCGAGGGCGTGCGGGTGAGTGAGGGATGTCTTTGAACTGTCGAATCAAGCCGAAGCTTGATCGTGGGGCAAGTCTCAGTGGGGCTAGGGCATGAAGTGAAGAGAAGTCTTGAGAGAGGGGGGAAAGGGCGCGCTACATCGCGACGACGGCCCACGAGACACCACCCCACATCACTCACTCACCAACAAGAAAACTCCGAAAACTAACGCAACATCGCACAAACAAATCAATGAAACAAGTAAGGACAAACGAACAACGAACAAATGCGGCGTGCAATGCGGCGGAGCTTCGAGGCAACTCATTGGCAAAAACAAAACTCACTCAATTTTCTCACACACTACACATAGATAGAAGCACCGCATCCGCCTAGAGTATATAAAGTACTCTGGATGCGACACTTTGGCGTCGACGCTGCGCTCGTGGCAGTACGCGCGCTCGGTCCAGGGCGCGGGCATCGCGGGCCGGGACTGTGTAGTTGTAGTTGCCCCTTGGGCACCTTGGAGCGTGCGGGGGGCTCGGATTGGGCCTTGGGAGCCATGGCAAGGGCAGGGGGGCCGTTCCACGAAGCGGCGCCGTTCCACGACGCGAATGCCTCTAGATAACTTTACTCTACAACAAATCTCTCGTCGCGTCACTGCGGCGGCGCTCTCCTCTCCATGTCCCCCCGCGCCCCCCTTTCTTCCCGTCTCCTGTCCGTTTCTCTCCTGCTTCCTCTTCTGTCCCTCTCCCCTAATTGGGGTACTCCTAGACTTCCCCCCTGGCTGACTATAATATCCCTCTCGTCTCTCCCCTCCATGTCTCCCGCCCCCTTTAGGGGATCACACCCCCCCCGCTCGGGATCAAACCTCGCTTGGGGGGGGGGAGGGGGGGGGGGGGGGAGGGGAGAGAAAGAGAAAGAGAGGGAGGGAGGGAGAGAGAGAAAGGGGGCGAGAGCGAGTGCGAGAGCGAGAGCGAGAGCGAGAGCGAGCGAGCGAGCGAGCGAGCGAGCGAGCGAGCGAGCGAGAGAGGGAGAGAGAGACCGCCATGTCTCCCTCGGACACCTCTCACATGCGTCCCGCCTCGCCGGGGTGGAGCCAGGCGAGCTCTCAGCTGCATGGCGACACGGAGGACAGTGTTTCCGCGCCATTTGCAAAATCCGCGCTCTCCACTGCCAAAGCCTTCTTCTCCAGCCTGCACTGGAAGTGCAACCTCGACGAATCTCCCTATCTGTCGGAAGAAGGCCAAGGGATAGAGAGAGAGCAAGGGGGGGAGAGGAGCCCGAGCACTAGGAGAAGTGGCGACACTCCGAAGAGCTCCTGTAGGAGCCCCGCGCCGATCAAGGTGAATCTTTTCGACAGCGCTGGTTCCGAACGGAACACCTTGGCCACACCGTGGAATCCCGAGCAACCTGACCGCAATTGGATGGTACATGGCGAGGTTGTCTTCCCCGACGCAGACAAGATGGCTGCTCGCGTAAAGACCGCAAAGTTTGCGTGCTTGAAACATAAAACTGACACGAAAAAGGTGGCCAATCTCCTGGACGAGTACTGGAAACTACCCTCTCCAAAAGTGCTGCTCTCCGTCACAGGGTGGGCACAGGAGATGAAGCGAGAGCCCCGCCTCGAGTCGCTTTTTAAGCTCGGTCTTGCCGAGGCGGCACGGCGCACGAATGCGTGGGTGATCACTGGCGGTACTGATGCGGGAGTGATGGCACTAGTCGGCTCCGCGATCGCCGCACACTCGGTGACGGGAGGTATGCAGATCCCGTGCATTGGCATTGCGCCGTTTCAAGCAGTGATGCACAAGGAGACATTTTATTCGCCGAGCGCACAAGACCTCGCCAACCTTCCCGCCAATATCGTGTGGACAAAGCGGCACGATAATTCCAGCCGGGAGGCGGGCCTCGATCTCAACCACACTCACTTCCTCCTCGTCGACAAGCCCTTAGAAAAAGATGAATCGCCTTTCGGCGGTGAGATCAAGTTCCGCAATGAGCTAGAGGAGCAGCTTTCGCTGGACAAGCGCATCCCCAAGGTGCTGCTCGTATTTGGCGGTGGCAAGGGAACGGTTGAGATGGTCGCCGAGTCGGTCAAGCGCAAGACTCCAATCGTGCTCGTCAAGGAGGCGGGTGGCGCCTCACAAGCCATCGCCGAGTTGCTTGAGCCGCTATTTCATTGCGAGCATCAAGCGCTACTTCGCAACCCACAGGAGCTCGAGCGGCGCGTCTTCGAGCGGTTGGACGAATATAAGGCTTCAGGCCGGCTGGACGTGCTGCATGGACGGCAAATCGCGTCCGCGATCTTGGCGAAAGACTGGCTGAACGTGATTGCGCGCCACTTCAACCTCGTGCAGGTATTCACAATCACGCAGCAGGTGAGGGCTCGATGTGAATGAAGTGCAGATATCCGTGTGGTAAGGAGCGGCTGACGCGGGCGGAGAGTGTGCGCTTCGCGCAAAGAGTGCGCACGCGTCGCCGCTCCACCGCCCATGATAACGTGCGCGGCCATGGCCACAGGTTCGGCCGGTGTAGCGACTTTGCGCGATCTGCCGCATAATAGGCCCATGCTGCAAATTGAAGGACTTTCAGTCTCCCATCCTTGCCGCCCCTCTCTTCGCAGAACCGCGTGCCATTCGACGTGGCGGTGATTCGCTCCATTGTGTCGGCATTCAAGATATCCGAAGACGAGCAGAACGAGATCGCGATGCGAAAGCGCCAACCCGTCCCGCTCCAACGAAGGCACCCTGCTCCGCACAAGGATGCGCGGTCGCAGAAGAACCCCAATTACCCAGCTCGCGTGCATGTCCCGGATGAGAAGGTGTCTTGGACTGTGGAGTGGAACGAGTACCAGCCACCCGAGTGGACTGGCGAGCGCGTTGCTTCGGCGCTCAAGGACGTGAAGGAATGCTGCGAGGGAAACCCTCCAAAGAACCCTCAGGGCCGTACAGGCATGAGCGGCCGCGGGCTCCTCGAGAGGTGGGGGCCAAATTTTGCTGCCGACCCCATCGTGACGCGTTGGAAAGGCAGAGTGAATGAGAATGGCACCTCAAAGCGGAAACCTAGGTTGCAGGTCCTTGCCGTAAGTCGCGAGGACTCAGAGGCTTGGGCATTGCCCGGCGGCAGGAGGAAGATCAAGACAAATGGCGAGCAAGAAAACGAGTTCGAAGCGGCGAAGCGTGGGTTTTGCGAGAAAGTCATCGGCCTCCAGATCGATCATTGCTCTGAGAAACATGTTCTGCTTCTCAGAGACGTTTTTGGCGAAGCGGCCCCCAATCATTTTGTGCACCGCGGATACGTCGACGACGCCCGCAATACGGACAACGCTTGGCTGGAGACGACTGCATACCACTTCCATTGCAAGGACGATCTTGTGAAGAGCATCGATGAGGCCGCTCAAGGCAACGCAGGTCAGCCAACTCGGCCTCTACTCCTTGCCGTGGGGCTCCTCGCCCGTTACCAGGCCCGCACCCACCGCTCCCCCCCAAGATGCTGACTCGCGTTGACTGTTGACCAACTCCGTCCCCGCCGTACAGTCTGGCTCGACGTCGACGCTGAGATGGAGCCTCGCTTCGCTAGGCTATACGCCACACACCGCGAATGGGTCGAAAAAGCGGCCCGCGCTTTGGAGCCACACACCGAGGCCCTCTCTACTAAGTGCCAGCTTGGTTATAAAAGGCGTCTCAAGGTTCCCGTTGACATGGTGCCGTGGTCGGTGGATTGGCCCGCTTACAAACCCCGTGAGTTCACCGACGAATCTGTGAGTGATGGGTTCAAGGCCAAAAGAAATTGGGCGGATCCGGATACGCCGTTTCCCAAGGAGTTCATTACAAAGCTCCACGAAAATCGCGAAACCTTCGAGGGTGACATCACATTTGACCAACACGACCGGCCGAGGAACCCGCGCGGCCGCACAGGTATAGTGGGCCGCGGACGGCTCGGCAAGTGGGGCCCGAACCACCAGGCGCACGCGATTGTCACCCGTAAAGTCCCCCGCAAGAAGTCCGACGGCACAGAGGCTGATGCGATTGAGGTGATCGTGATCCATCGGGATGATACGCGGGAGTGGTCACTTCCTGGCGGCATGGTCCAAGTAGGCGAGGATAGGTTCGCCACTGTGCGGCGCAAGTTCGTTGAGGAGGCGCTGGAGTGCGTAGAGCCAACGGAGCATTTGGAGCGGGAGGGCCTTCTCGATGAGCTCTTCGCGTCCAGCAACGGGCGCGAGATTTACTGCGGATACGTCGACGATCCACGCAACACAGACAACGCATGGGTTGAGACCACGGCCGTGCACTTCCATTGCTCGCCACGCGTGGCGGCAAAACTCCGCCTCAACACCAGATTTGGGGCGGTGAGGTGGTACGACATCACTTCCTGCGATGAAATAGATTTCTACGCGAGTCACAAGGACTGGGTCGAGCTCACGAAGAGGAGGCTAGAGCAGCGGGAGAAGCACCGCCAGCTGCTACGCCTCGTCGTGAGCTGCGGCCGTCGCGACACCGTTGAGAGCGTTTTGACCGACCCCAGCTTGACCCAACAGCGTCAGCAACAAGTGGTGCAGGCGGCCTTTGGCGACGCCCTTATACTCGCAACGAAGCCGCACTTCGAGGTCGGAGTCGTCGATCTGCTTCTGGACAATGGAGCGCGCGCGGAGAATGTGGTTCTGGACGAGCTCTTTAAGGTGAGGGGCGACCGGTTTGGCTACCTTAAAGCGATCGAGCAGGGATATTCCAACAAGGAGCACTCGGCGACATCCCGCTGCGGAAATTGGTACTTAATGCCGTCCATCCACTGCATTGTACGCGGCGTGGGAAAGCACAGCTCGCGAGGCCTCAAACGTGAGTCATTCAAACTATGCCAGCCAGAGCATGCGAGATTCCTCAGCTCTCTCGTCCCAGGCTTCAAGCACTATGCCGAGAGAAGAGAGAAGCCCTGCAATATGGACATCATGTTTTGGGCGCTCGCGTGTGGAGCGTTCGATCTTGCTTTCACGCTATGGTGCCGCTGCGAGTCGCCGCTCCGCGCAGCACTGCTCGCACAGCACGTGTGCCGCTTCGTCCGCAAGGAAAAGCGGCGGCACGTCAAACAACTCCAAGAGCTCGAGGCACGGTTTTGCAACGCAGCGCACGAGGTGCTCGACGAGATTGACGATGAGGAGACGGCGCGCCAGGTATTGCAATCCTACTCCAGCGATTTTGCAATACTTGGGCAAGCGGGCCAACGCATCACTTTGATTGAACTTGCAATCGAGTTGGACAACAAGGAGTTCATTTCACATCGCTACTGTCAAGGCATCATCGACCAGATGTGGCTCGGCCGCGCCTCTGAAGGTGGATGCGTGCAGCTGGCGCCTCCACACGAACCTTGGCGGCTGTTTCTGCAAGTGTTGATCCCCTTCGTGTGCATCGTGAAACTCAAACGCAACGACCTCTTTCACGCTCACGAGTTCACCGGGAGAGGCGAAAAAAATGTGACGCCCTATGACCATCCCAACAGTCTGCAGAGCTTCTCCGGGTTTTGGCATATTCCTGCCGTCAAACGAATCGTGCATCTGCTCTCACTCACCACGTTCGCGATCCTCACCGTCGTCATTGTTTTGATGCCAGCGTGCGGCCCGCTGGGTGTCACCCATGTCATCTGGCTCGTCTACGTCGCTGCATACTTGCTCATGGTAGTGCATCAGATTATGCTCAACCACCGGTTGTGGCGGCGCAGCACTTACAACATCCTCGAGGCGATTGTCCTCGTATTGCTTACCCTCAGCGCGTCCCTCCGTGCATTTATGGCCTCACAAACACAGGAGGACGCCCTTAGGTATAGTCCAGCCTCGGACTTGATCGATTGGGCCAACCAGCAGCGATCGGCCGAAGCGCCCTTGCGCCCAGGCTGGCCATGGTTTACGGACCACATCGAGGCGCACTACTTGGCCGATAGCGCTCACTTTTGTGGGTGGACCCCTGTGCTCGAGGCCTACCGCACGATCTTGGCGGTAGCGATGGTGCTTTTTGCCCTGCGGATGCTAGAGTGGTTCACCAACAACTTGGAGATGGGAGTACTCGTTGTGATAATCATTCGGATGATCCGCAACGTGAGCGATTGGATGCCCATCCTGCTTACGATCACAACTGGCTTTGCCATCGCCATGTCCATCGTGATGCCTAGGTTCAAGATTGGCGATGCGGAGCTCGGGGTGTACCCTTTCGTTGAACTGGACCTAGACATTTCGGTGGGTGGTCCCTTCATGGCTCCATTCTGGGGCATCTTTGGCTTTTTTGAGCCGGCTGACATCGCGCGCGCAGAGGGCAGCGCCTTCTTGACGCCACTTCTCTTCTGGCTCTACTTGCTCATCGCCTTGGTCCTCATGACAAATCTCCTCATCGCCATGTTCAATGATACGTACGTGGCTGTTAAAGACAAGTCCGACGAAGAGTTCATGATGAGTCGCGCACTGAAGCTTAAAGGCTACGTAGCCCTTTATGCGGTCCCTGCGCCTTTCAATGTGCTTGCGTGGATGTGGGATAGAGTACGAAGCCGCCTTCGGAAAAAGACCACGATGGCTAGAGACGCGAACGCCTTCAGCAGTCACGACTCCGTTAAGGGGCTTGCATATATTTCAGAAACACTCGCACGCGACCGCTATTTGAACGGGATTCGTGCACACGAGACTGAGCAGCGCTCTGTCGCTTTCGCGTTTTAGCGTGTCGAAGACCTTATGGCTTAGGTCCAAGGGGGTACTCAAAAACTGATCGAGCTCGTCCAGGAAAACTCTGACGACTCGAACAAGCAACGAGTAGTTGAGCCATCCTAGATGAGTAGACAACTTTTGGTCGTTGATTCTTTGCCGCTCACCTGTCTTACGCACGGCGCCTTCTTAGCCCACACTGCTACATGCATGCCGCCGCACTGACTCGGGCCGAACGATTTACTCATCCCTTATGCGCCGGCACCAGTATCCATCTTGGCGGTCGGAGACAGTGTTCAGGCATAAAAAAGGATCTTGTCCCCGACGGTGTTGCTCCTTGACACCTACATTTGTGTTGTCTTCCTACGGCCTACCCAAGAGTGAGCAGTTCCCATTCACAGGGCCTCCCTTCCGGTAGGGAGACTGAGTTGAGAAACTTTGGTTGGTTGGGAGAGATGTTAGCTATCCTAGGCACTCTCACTAGCTAATCGGACCAAACTTTTCAGCCCTGGAATCCCGACATAATAAACCTTTTAATAGTCTCACCGCACACGCGGCCGTGGACCCTCTACTTTCTACTCACGTAGGAAACTTTCTACACCCCCACTTCCCCGGCCCTTCTCCCCCCGCCATAAGGCGACTCCCCCCGTGCACTACTAGGGGGATGGGGGTGAAGGGCTTAGATATGGTCCGGTGGCCCGCGCCTCCCCCCGGGGATCATTCCCCCCCTTCCTCCTGTGTCTCCGAGTGGGCGGCGGTCTCAGCCCCGACTTATCTTGTAAACAGGTGCGGGACTTACCTATTTTCCGGTGAGCGGAGGTCTCGCTCCGCCCACCCCCTTCTCCGCGCTCTCTCCCCCCTCTCCTGCAGGCACACGCGATGGCGCGCCTGCGGCAGGCCTGCAGCTGCCCCTGGCGAGCCTTGGAGGCTCCTGGAGGCCAGCTCTGGGGGCAGAGGAGGCTGGGGCTGGGCCCTGGCCTCCCCTGCCTCTCCCTCGCTGGCGCTCCTGAGCCTCTGGGGCCCCCAATCTGCACCTGTCTGCCTGTCGACCAGGGGGGGAGGGGGGGTTGGAGCGATGGGCTGGCCACGACAGGCCAGGACGCGCGAGGCAGGCGAGGCCCTGCCAGGGAGAGAGTGGGTCAGTAGGGCAGTGGCCTCCTGGCAAGCCATCAGGCGTGCCAGGAGGATGGGTGGTTCCTCCCCCATGGCAGGGGAGGAGTGGAGAGAGGGGGGGGCTCGTGCCCCCACATGGGTCAACCAAGTATAAACTTAGTTTTGTCCCCTGGAATCCCGACATATGCCTGATGAGCAAGGTGTCCGAGTGGTAATGGGGGAAGGGGCGGCACTGACTGCCCCCTTCCCTCGATATTCATACCCCCTTTCGGTGCACGCATCGAGGGCGTGAGCCATCAATAGCCTGGAGCCGTGTCACAGCGCGGGGGGTGCATCGCCCAGGCGCAGCTGTGGTATGCGCGCGTCTTCAACTCCACGTTCGTCCTGCCCACGGAAGTGTAACTCACTGTCCCATCTTTTCCGTCGCCTGTACTAAACAATGGGCAACTCCGCCGGGCGAATCGACAATCACGGCTTCGGAATCGGCAAGTATGACGTCGACAAACAAGACCCCAAGAATGCACAGGTTATCGCGGGATGCAAAATGACCATCTTCTCCGAGGCCGGCTTCAAAGGCGAACACACAACCATCAACGGCCCGTCGATGCTCAGCTCAGAAGACGTGCGATGGGAGGACGTCGACCTACAGGCGATCGGGTGGACTCAACCAGTGCGCTCGCCAAAGAGAGAACTGGGGAAGGGGGAGGGGGTTGTTAGGGGTTAAGGTTGGGTAGTAGGGAGGTTCACTAGCACACTGCCTCACGCCGCACATGTAGCGGGAATTTTCAAGAAGATTTTTTTTCTTCCACTAGCTCGCTAGCTAGCCTCGTCTCTACTCTCCGACGCCACGCGTCGCAATCCTCCGACCGCAAGTCTACCTCATCGCTCGTAGCGCTCGATGGCAGACACTGTCAGACCCGACTCTTACTATGACCTTTCAGACATCTTCCCGCAAGCAACAATCAACGATCCTTCTACGACCGCGTCAGCTGCCGGCTCGATCGAACGGCCCTCTGCCTACGAGCCTGTAGTCATCGCATGTTCAACAATGTCATCGTCTGCCGAATAATCTGGCTCCCGAAAGGGGGGCGTGGGTGGAATGGTGGTCAGCGTCGAGGGGCAGAAGGTTGAAGAGGAGTGTGTTGATCGAGCCTCACAGCCGGGGAGCGCCGCTTGCCCCAACCATCACCTCGAAATATGCCGCCTCGCGTTCAGACGTTGAACGCCTGCGATGAGCGCCTGCCAGAAGAGCCACCAAGCGCGGCACCTGCGGCCAACAGTGCGCGCCCAACGGCACCGCAGTCGCCCCACATATCGGCAGGGTCGATCCGCTGCGCCTCTGCACCCGGGAGGCCGCGCACTTTCCCGCCAGACTGGCCTTGCGCTCGCTCCACCCTCCACTCTGCCACGCTGGCGTGGTGCGTGGTGCGGAAGGAGAAGGGAAGGCCCTCCCATGCCGGAATAGCCCAGGGGCCGGCGCCACTCCCTCGATTGAAGTTGTCCCGCCCATCGATCCCTGCCCACAGCCGCGGCCCGACCGACGTGTGCCTGTGCGTTCTGGAGCTGTTGCCCCGGAGGTGCGGCCCACTGCCATCGCGGCCGCCGCCATGGGACCTCCGTAGAAGGCCCGCCGATAGTTGCCCCTACCACCTTTTAAAGATAACTCTCTGACTATGAGATCGAATCGCCGAGACGAGTCCATCGACGAGAGACGGAGAGAAGAGAGGGGGAGAGGGGGAAGGGGAGGGGGAAGGGGAGGGGGAGGGGGGGAGGATAGCTCAGTGTCCAGAGAAGATCTTGAGTTTTTGAGAGCGTAGACTGAGAGGGAGAGAGCAGAGAAAGAAGTGAGGCGGCATATTATACTGGAAGAGAGCTAGAGAGAGCTACTCAGAACGAGAAGAGAGAAGAGAGGCGACCGAAAGACGAGAGAAGAGAGAAGTGGCGCGATGCTCTCTTCTCGCCCCCACCTGCTTCGACTCTCTCTCCGCACGCTGCGGAGCGGGCTCTCGGCACGGGTACTGCGTCCTCTTTGCTCGGCCACATCGGCTGCCACTTCGCCTCCCGCCGCCGCCTCGGCCAACCCGCCCGCAGAGGCTATCCTAGGCTCTTCACAGCGGATGGAGTTCCAAGCAGAGACAAGAAAACTCCTCGACATCGTCGCAAATAGCCTGTACACGGACAAGGAGGTCTTCTTGCGCGAGATCGTCTCGAACGCGTCCGATGCCCTCGAGAAGCGCAGGTACGCCGAGGCCGTCGGTCAGAGCGAGAAGGATACAGGCGAGATGGCCATCGCCATCGAGACCGACGCTGCGGCGGGCACACTCACGATTGCCGACACAGGGATCGGCATGTCCAAGGAGGAGCTGGTGGCCAACTTGGGCACGATCGCCTCTTCCGGATCCAAGAGATTCGTTCAACAGCTCCAGACCTCGGGAGGAGACGGCGCGTCTGCCGCCTCTGCAAACGTAATCGGGCAGTTTGGTGTCGGCTTCTATTCCGTCTTCATGGTGGCTGATGAGGTGACCGTCTACTCGCGCAAGCACGGCGCGGACGTTGGGCACTGCTGGAAGAGCACTGGTGACGGCTCCTATGAGCTGTCCGAGGCGGCTAACGTGGCAGCAGGCACCAAGGTGAGCCGCGTCCACCAGTCGGCAAGGGCATGCTGGTCGGCCGGGCGCTCACCTGTCTGGAAGCCGCCGATCAGGCTGTCGGGATACTCTCGTAGTGCGCGTGCGCAGCTGTGGGCCCGGTGGGCGTTCGCGATGCGCGTGCACGCACTGCCGATGCTTGACACCATTTCCTCTGTCCGTCCTCAACGGCAGATTATCCTCAAACTCAAGGAGGAGGAGAAGCGCTTCGCATCACGGTTTGCGGTTGAATCCAACCTGCGCAAGTACTCATCGTTTGTGGGCTTTCCGGTCACTGTCGACGGTGAACGCGCCAATACCATTGCGGCTGTCTGGGCGAAGAGCAAGAACGAGGTCTCGCAGGAAGAGCACAACGATTTTTACCGATTCATTGCGCAGGTAGGCGCGCGGAAGGGGGGGGTGTCAATTTGGCTCATGTGATTCTCGGCAATGCAATGTTTGTTGTAGGCAGCAAGTGACGTCTGACAGCTCTGCCGGTACAGCCCTGGCGCTCTGCAGCAGCAGCCTACAGTACTCACGTCACCATCACCCACCCTACATGTGGTAGGATTTTTCTGACCCAAGGTACACGCTCCACTTCTCGGCGGATGCTCCTCTTGCCATCAAGGCCTTGTTCTATGTGCCCGAGACTCATATGGAAAAATGGGGCATGGCCCGGCAAGAACCCGGAGTGTCGCTCTACTCAAGGAGAGTTCTGATTCAGGTGTGAATTCGCAGCTTTGAGCAGTGTCCTGTGCTTGCTTGCGACGACGGCTGCGCATTCGAGAGGCGGAGCGTGGGCAACGCCTGCCGCGGCGGGTTGGCACGTCAGCTGCCCATCCTGTGACAGCCCTCTACCTACGCTATGCTCATTCCAAACCATGCTGTGTTCTCACACGCAACCTCCCTGTCCTCGGCTTGACAAACCTGTGACAGGCAAGGTGCGAGAAGCTGCTTCCGGACTGGATGCGCTTTGTTAAAGGCGTTGTGGATTCCGACGACCTGCCGCTGAACATTTCGCGTGAGTCCATGCAGGACTCGGCTCTCATGCGAAAGCTCTCATCTGTCCTCTCTCGGCGCGTCGTCAAATTCCTGCAGGTATGGCTTGGAGATACGTGGAGCTCGCGTCACCAAACCTCTCCGCGCTGAGCGCTTATTGCGCGCACGTACCGTCACCCTCGACCGTCAGGAACAAGCCAAGAAAGATGAGAAGGCCTACCTGAACTTCTTCGCGGAGTTTGGGCAATTCATCAAGGAGGGCGTGTGCTCAGACTTTGATCTCAAGGGAGAGGCAGCGAAACTTCTGCGATTCGAGTCCACTGTCAAGGGGGAGGGAGAGCTCATCTCGTTGGATGAGTACATTTCGCGCATGGTGCCTGAGCAGGCGAGCGGCACCCTAGCCTCTCCTTTGTGCGCCTCCCAGTCCAGCTGCCGTCGATCCTCTCCCAGCCCCTGGACTCAGTGTATGATCCTTTGACAACGCCATCGCAGGACGATAAAATCTACTATTTGGTCGCTCCGTCGCGTAGCACGGCACTCTCCTCTGCCTACATGGAGGCGTGCAAGGCTTTGAATATTGAGGTAAGTAGTGAGGGCGGGCGACATCACCCACTCGGGTTGGAGCATGACCAGTTTGCATGCCGCATCTCCTGCGCGAACACATTGTGTGCGCGCCCGGCAAACCGCTCTCATTTCAACTGCGATAGGTGCTCTTGCTCACCTCGACCATGGACGAGTTTGCCATGGCAAACCTGCATACCTATGCTGGCAAGACGCTTCTCTCGGCTGAGAAGGCATCGCTGGACCTCAAACGACCCGATTCCAACCATGAGAATGCGCTCTCTTCTGATGATTCATCTGCGCTCTGCAAATGGCTCTCCGAAACCCTGCCGCTGGTCTCCTCAGCGTCCATATCGACACGCCTGGTCGACTCTCCAGCAATTATTGTGGGGCACGAGAGCGCGGCAATGCGGCGCATGATGGGAATGATGGAAGCGGGGAGGGCACCGGAGCTGACACCGCAGGTGAGAGTCGAAGGAGGCATCATGACCCGGTCGGCAGGGAGTTATGGATAGATGGTGAGGCGGGAGAGCAACGCGCGCAGTTCTTAACTGGGGAGGTGGAGGGCACGGTCTCCCCCGCGTCCTATGGCTTGGTTGGCGTGCGTCTACTTGTGCCTAGCCCGTCCTCGCTAGCTTGACTCGACCCGACTTTCGCGGAATGAATGCGACATGCTCATGTTCCGGATTCTCCCATCCCCGCAGAAAATTGAGATCAACGCGACCCACCCCTTGATCGTCCGTCTGGCTTCCGCACGCGATGCCCAGCCAGAACTCGCGAAGTCTGTCGCTCAACAGCTCGTAGACAACGCGCTCATTTCTGCGGGACTTCTCGATGATCCGCGTACCGTTGTGGCTAATATCACGTCCATTATGACCGAAGCTCTTAAGCACCACGCGCCGGCGGCGAAGGCGGATGTCTCCACAGCAGATGTGGGCGAGCAAGCATCTGGTGAAGAAAAGAAGAGCAATGCGTGAGTAGACGGACTTGGTGGCGGGAGAAGGGAGGCGAAAACCAAAGTAAGTAAGTCTAGGATGACGGCTTCAAGATCTTTGAAATGAAATCGGCCGTGCTCATTCATCATCTTGCAGGCGACGAACCGAATGTCGCCAACCATAGGCAAGCTGAGCACAGCGGGCTCAAAATAACAAGTCATGATTTGCCTATTGTAGTGATACCAATTTTCTATTATGGCTTCGTTTATCCTACCTATATGTTCCATTCAACCTACTTTTATATGTGGGGGTCAATGGGGGCGCTCGGCGCCCCCTTCACCTTCACCGGGCACCGATTCCCCTCCGGGGGGGGAGGGGGGGCATCAGTCACTCTCATGCCCTGGCCCTCCCGGCATGAGCTGGCAGCATCCAACATCCTGACCCAGACCGTAGTGGCCAGTGGGCGCGGGTCAGGTTTCGCACTCCCTGGGCCCGCATGGGCCTGCACTTGCATTGGACCCCCCCCCCTCCTTCCTGGTCACAAGGCAGACAGAGGACTATGGGGGACACCCAAGGCCGACGAGAGGCCCGCGCTGGACTGGAGACGCAGGAGAGGCCAGGGGCTAAGCCCCAGCCTCCACCGCCCCTTCAGCCTTCAGCTGCCTGGCTGGCCCGCTGGGAGTCCCCTCCGGTCCTCTGAGAGCACAGGTTAAGGCGCGCGTCATGGGCACGCGCCGCAGGAGAGGGCGAAGAGAGAGTGGAGAGTGGGAGTGCGGATTTCGTCGGTCTCCCCGAACCGGGGATTCAATAACGATAACCGAGTCGCGTTTGCGTTTATTTACATTAGTAAACGGGCGGAGAGAAGGGCTTGCAACAGGCGGAGGAGCGGAGGGAGCGGCGCAAAGATCGGGTTCCGTCGAATATGGGACATCACTCAATTGAGCCATCAACCATCAAATGTCCGTTGACAATAATTAATATTCGAATAGAGAAACTATCGTTATAGTTTTAGCGATGGAGCGCGCCGCGCCGCCTCCCACCTCCCAGCCCACCGCAGTCACGACGCCCCAACGGGGCCGCCCGAAGCCACCGGAGCCCAAGCGCGCGCAAGCCGCCGCCCCAGCCGACGAAGACGTCGACATGATTCCACCTCCTCCCGCCGGCCAGACCTCACAGAAGGTGGGAACAGGCAGAGCCCTGTTCCCCCCAGACCAACAGAGCCAGACACAGGCTCAGCCGCCACCACCTGCCGCCACGCCACCCATTCAAGGACTCCCCATGGGGTGTGGCAGCTCTGCTGCCACCCCCATGGAGGCAACTCCTACCAACTGTGCACCCCCCGTGGGCGGGCACTACACACAACAATCCATCCTGGGAGCCTTTACGGCCTCCAACCCTTCAAAGAACAACTCCCAGAAATCGTACGCCGAGGCGGCTGGCCCAAAGGGAAAGCAACCAACAGGAGCACAGCTGGCTCCTTCTCAACCCACTCAACAACCCCCGCCGCCCTCGCGTAAGCGAGCGGACCCGCAGTCGGAGCCAAAACCGATTGCCAACAGCACCAACCAACTCGCACCCCCCCCTCTAGATGATGAGGAAGAGCCTGAAGACACACCTTTTTTCATTCAGCTAGCTCAGCTAGCTGAAGACAAAAAGGACATTAAGAGCGAAGATGTTGCCACCTTCATGAAATTCCTTCTCTCCAGGCTGGAAGGCCTTGATGCTACACCAGACGGGATGGACAAGGGCCGTAAAGGCCCTTGGATCTTCTACGTAGATGATGATGCGCACGGACAATTTAAGGCCGCCTATGGCGACAAACTCCAAACTGTTCTCTCAGGAATCCCGCACGAATTCGGGGTCACCTATGGCACGCTAGCCGACCAAGCCCCGCGCAAATCTAGCGCAATCCGGTCCTCACTCAAGGAGATCGCCACTTACATAGTCTTCCGCATTTTCGACCCGGTTAAAGCGTACAAGACCAAGACGCGCCACTTGGCAAGTGCTCTAGAGCGCGAAGGCTTTCACGTTCTTAGGGGCAATCAACAACGCGCCAAAACTGCACTAGAAGGAATTGTAAAAGTCGAATCAGGCAAACGCCCGATTTGGCACTTCTACGTTTACACGGACACGTCTGCCTTGGGGCACCGCTTCCCGCGTAACTTTCACGTAACTCTCGACGACGGAGAGAACTTCAATCTCGATTATGCGGTCCGCTCTTCAGTGGAATGCGTAACCCCGGAGGGAGAGATAGCCATACATGGCGCCCCGGGAGGATGCAAAGGCTACGACAAACCGTGGGCCATATCCTATCTACGCAAAAACCAAGTAAGCTTCCGCCAATGTACTTGCGAGCAAGACAAGGCGAAAGCGGAACAACGCAAAAAGCAGCGTGAAGCCAGTAACGCCATGGATTACCGGGCCATGATGGGACTCGGGGCGGCGGCACCATGCCGCCGCTTCATGGCAGGCGAATGCAAAAACAACCGCCTGAAAGGGCGGCAAATCGTTCAATGCTCATCTAGTCATGACATCCCTGGATGTTGGACGAAGGATCCCAAGACGGGCAAGCAAACTTGTATGGTAAAGTGCAATCTCAAACCCAACAAAGCATATCCCGGATACTGTGTAAACGGTGTCAGCTGTTTGTACCGCCACGGTGAATAGTAGCGAAATCAAGATTGCCACATACAATTTGAATGGAGCTAAACACAAGTTAGTATCTACACTAGCGCAAGCGAAAATAGGAGGAATACACATTCTTTTCCTACAAGAAATCCATCACTACGGTGACGGCTGGCACCTGAAGGCGCCAAGGGTTGCCCGCTCCCTAGGATGGGAGTGGCACCACTCTCCCGCGTCTAGGGGAGACCCGGACGGCGGAGTGGCGATAGCCATTAGAACGGATCGGAAGGACATAGTAGTTGTTTCTGAGGTTGTGGTCATACCGGGTAGGCTCATTCTAATAAAATCTACAATAGGATCGGAGTCAGCGACCTTAGCTTCAGTATACTTAAGTGCGCAGCCCAGCAAGAGAAAAGAGGAGATTAAACTAATACACGCTTCCGCGGAAATAAACCCACGGACCATACTAGCAGGAGATTTCAACTGCGTCGAAAATGTTCACAGGGACACTAAGACGACCCGGGGAGCTGGGCCATACACTAATATCGGGGGTAGGTCCCTAGCCAGGGCGTTGGCCGCACACGGGGTCACGGACGTTCAACTTATCGTCAACCCGCGTCTGTCAGAGGTGTACACGAGATGCGGCCACCAAACGTACACCAGAATCGATAGAATCTACGCCGCGGCGTACCACTCGGCTTGGAGATGGCAAAAGTCGTGTGTCGACCTGCACTTATTTACGGGAGGAGCGGTTTCAGACCACCATCCAGTCGTGGCGACCTTCTCCACGGCATCCCCGCGCAAGGCGACTGAAGTAGAGGCGCGAATAAGCCCGGAGATATTGAATGACCCAGACGTCGTCGAAATAATCCAACTGTTTTGGAAACGACAATACGTGGAAGCGGAGATCGCTCAGGAGGGAGAACGGAGCGAAGCCGAAAAGTGGACACACGCGAAACGCGGCACGGCCTCTCTTCTTTTAGCACTAACGAGGGAAAAGAGGAAAACAACAAATGCTCAGCTCGAGATCGACGCGCTGGCGAAAGCTAGAAGCGAACAGATGAGAGGAACACCGGGGACGACGAGTGCGGGCACTCTTAATCGCCTAAACGAGCACATCATCGAGAAACGGAGAGCCTACGATGCCCCGCCCTCGATGGCTGAAAAGATAATAAGAGCCGAGGAGCTGGTCACCAAACAATTCTTCAGAAAGTTCACCCCTAGACACGCGAGCGGCGACATTCCGGTACTTTTCGACCGAGTCGACTGGGACACGTCGCACCCGAACTTGTCGGAGGACAACACGACCAGGAAGGATACGAACATTCTAGCCTCACTTAGGAGATACTACGTATGGTTGTTCAAAGAAAAACCGTCTCAAGAGTCGGAGCTTCTTCTTCAACTTTTGAAGGCCCGACAAATTCCCGCGACCCACAGAATCTGTTTAGACAACCCGATCTCGCACTCGGAGATAATTCGGGCTATTCGGCAACTGGCAAAGGGAAAATCAGCGGGACCCGACGGCATCCCGATGGAGTTCTATCAAATCTTTGAGAAGACCATTGTACCGCACCTCTCTAGAATGCTAAACGAGGCGTACTCCAGGGGCGCGCTACCGGAAGACACATGCTACGGAGACATCTCGCTCCTCTACAAGAACGGCGATTCGCGAGACCCGAGAAACTATAGACCCATTACACTCCTACAAACGGACTATAAAATCCTAGCTAAGGTTCTAGCAAATAGACTAAAAACTACGATACACACCATAGTATCTAAGGAACAAGTAGGTTTCGTGCCTAGACGCATGATAGGGGAGGCCACCCACCTGCTTAAACTCGTCCAAGCGTTCCTAGACGACACGGGAGAGGAGGGCCTCGCCCTAGCCATAGACTGGGAAAAAGCTTTTGACCGAGTCAGCTGGGAGTATTATCACAAAGCGGCCGGGGCACTAGGTTTTGGCCCGGGATACTCGAAATGGCTCCGGATTCTTACAAATACCGACGCACTGCCGACAAGATGGATTAAAGCTAACGGCAAGCGGAGCCACCCGTTCACGATACACTGTGGCATGCCGCAAGGATGCCCGCTATCCCCTCTCGCCTTTCTACTTGTGGCCGAAGGCCTCACGAGGCTGGTGAACACGGACACTCAAATGACGGGGATAAGCCTAGGACGAAGCGAAATTAGACTTACTCAATTTGCGGACGACACGCAACTCCTAGCCAACTCCTACGAATCGGTCACGCGAGCGATGCGCTTGCTAGAGAACTATGGGAGAGCCACAGGTGCTCGAGTAAACAAAGCAAAGAGCGTAATAATACGAATGGGAGCGCTGAGAAAGGTAGCTATTCCGGAACATCTCTCGACACTGAAGACGTTAGGCGAGGGCGAATACGCCACCATCCTGGGAGTCCCCTTTTGGGAGAGCCGGGAATCCGAAGTTTTTTGGGAGAAACTCTACGCGAAACTAAAAAGGAAAATTGCCTCGTGGCAGGGAATACAAAACCTATCCATACACGGGAGGGTGCACCTTGCCAACTTCGTAATCTACGGCACGCCTCGATACTGGCTATCTACAAGCACTCCTCCCAGCTGGTTCATGGAAGCCATCGACTCGGATGTCCACGCCCTTCTGTGGGATAGGACACCCTCGATGAACAAAGACGAACTAGGTTCGACGCAAGAAGGCAGGAGGTGGATAACCCATCCGACTTACCCGAGGGTGGGTCATTTCGAAGGAGCTCCGACGCTAGGGATCGGCTTGATGCCGATGAAGGAACACATCAAGGCCCTACAGGCGATTTGGATTATCCGATACCTTACGCCCTCAAAGGCGGACTGGAAAATAGCGCTCGACCAATGGTTCAATAGGACCCCGCTCGGGAGGGGCGCCGTTCTTTCAACAATCAATGTACATCGACTTACAGATAGCATCGGAGGGAACAACTCCTTGCCAAACTTTTGGAAAGCGGCGCTAACGAACTTTCGCAACCTAAAGCTAGACAAGAACGTCGTGACACACGAAGGAGCGCGGGGCGCCCCCATATGGCATGATCCGTACCTCAAACCCCCGGTTCTTCATCATTCACACAAGGCAAAGTGGGAGGCCTTACAAACGGTGGTGATGCACAACACGCTGAACCCGGCAACGGGGAACTTCTATACTAAAGACGAATGCGCTGCCTATTTGCCCCCCGACTCAGCATGGATCCGTCACAGGAGGAACTACTTGGCGGTTACACCTTTCCTGAGATCATGGGACAAAATCGTACAATGGGCGGCCGGAGCGCTCACGAAACCCACCACCACATACATAGAGCTGTTAAAGGGGACAGCTAAGGGGCCCCGACCTGTGAGGGAAGAGGAAGGCCTCGAGCCGCCGGAAGACCCGGACGCACATAGCCTGGGAGACATACAAGCGAACGATACGGGTAGACACTACCTTCTTAAAAGGGGCGTATACTACGAAGTGCGTCTAAATGTAATGGGGGAGCCTCATATCTATGATATAGCTTATCCTCAGCCTTCGTCCTCCGAATTGCGGATCCCGCTCAAATGGGGCAGCGCATATGACGGACCGGCCGACACAGCCTACCCTCTACCCCAAGAATACACGCTGAAAGGTACGCGAAAGACGCTAGAGGAATGCGATGTCAAAGCGCTAACTAACGCCTACCTCGCGGGCAAGAAAAGCAAACGACAAAAAGCGACCGTCCGATGGGAGGAGAGACTCCCCGTCTTAAAAGAGAAGTGGAAGCAGATATCTCAACTATACAAATACAACTTCTTAACACCTCGGGACTCATACTTACACTTTAAGCATATACTTCATAGACGGATCGCAACGGCCAACAGATTCGCTGATGACCCGACCTGCCGCTTCTGTGGGGAAGCCCCCGAGTCGTCCACACACCTAGCGCGATGTCGCGCGACGGAACAAATCTTCACGTACATCGAGCGACTCTTCAAAACGCAAAACACATTGCAACACGTGACGGCACAACGGTTGTTCTGCTATCAGGTCGACAGACCGCACCCCTCCTCGGGATATATAGGAATCTTAGCATGGAGATACATATTGACGGACTTCTACAACGTGCACTACGGCAACGCCGAGGCGAGATCGACGAAAGCCATCCTAAGGGCCGTATTCTCGAGATTCCACTGGCTAGTCAAGGCGAAGGTAGGCTTCTTCCAACGCCTTAAAGCCCAGAGAGAAAGACTTGGACTTCACGCCCCGAGCAACAAACACCTGCGCAGAATGATTTCCCCGCTATACTCAGTAGATAAAGAATTTAACCTGGAGATCTCTATCGATATGGCGCAAATAGCGACCGAACTAGGCATTAAAAGTATTACATGAACCCCCCGAACTAAGGAGAAGGTTTCTTCAGAGGGCCGACCCCTTGGGGGGCGGTAAAACACACCCAAACAAGGACTCCACTCACTCTTACCCCCTCTATCTCATGCCCCTGGTCGAAGCAGCGCGCGCGGCCTCCCCCCCCCTCCATTTGCTAGGAAAGACAACGGGGGGGGGGGGGAAAGGGGTGTGATAGGAAAGGGAGGGTAGTTAGGAGTAGCACTAGCAATCTGCCTCACGCCGTGCATGTAGCGGCTAGTTTTTTAAGATTTTTTTTAATTAATATTCGAATATATGTGGAACATTGTACATTGTCATTGTCGACAAAAACTTTATTTACTAGTAATTATTTCCGGTTGATCGCTTAAACACAAAAACTCTATCTTTGGGAAGGTGCAACTCGAGGTTCCCTTTTTTTTGTCACACGAAAAAATAATAACCAAACGCAAACCTGAGGTTGCAACGTTGCAACCTCTTAATGGCATTAATTATTAATGGTCGAGCTCACGCCTTTCAAACCGACCTCGGAGAGAAGAGAGTCATTTTGCAACCCGCGCGCACAGCTGCATGCTTGGGATCTTTGATGTCCACGTCAAACTTGCCGGTTCTGAAGCTGTGAGTGTCGACACTCGACACGCCCAGCGGAGTTGCCCCTATAAAGTATAACCTCCAGGACTTTCAGTGGTCAGCGGTGGAACGAAGGTAGGAGTAGAGATAGAGAAGTAGAAAACAGGAAAATAGGGAGGGGGTGGGAGCTTTCTAGGGTGCGATGGTGCGTGGCGTCGACGCGGCCAACAAGACAATGAGCGGCGGCCGGATCTCGGAGGCAAACTGCTTTGTGCACCGGGCGCGGGCGATCAATAACGCCAAGCGCGCCGAGTATCAGCGCAACAAGAAGGCGGCTAGGGCGCAGAAGGAGCTGCGGATCCGGGAGGACGCAATTGCAGCCGGTGTGCCATCGGAGCGTGAGGCAGCGCTGCTCGAGGCGAGGAAGAAGCGCGAGGCCAAGGCGGCCAAGGCGGCGACCTTCCTCGCGCAGGCCGAGCGGGATGCTCTTGCCATTGAATCCTCCGACGGGCCAATCGACGCTGCTTCAGCGGAGGGCATTTCAGGCGTGGCTGCGAGCGTGGTGCTGCGTATTCGCGCCATCTCAGCTGCTCAACCGGATGCTGTTGAGCTGACTATCCAGCCCGCCGACGTGCCCCTGGATCGGCAGCACGGTTGTACATATCGTGCGGAGACGATTCTGACGAAACGCACCGGAAATATTTCCAGGATCGTGAAGGCAGCACCTCGAGCAAGGTCCACGCCAACCCAGGTTGTCGACCACATCGCTACCCTCATCAGGCAGCCCAAAGCAGTAGGCATGTTTACGCCAGATGCCAGTGTCGTGATGTGCGCTCAAGATACCGTAATCAGCTCTCCAGAAGGAGTTTCCAAGGCAGGCCGTGCCCTGCCACATGCAGCCAACAAGGAGGAGCAAGGGCGGCATGCGGCAGAAACAAGTCCGATTAATAAGACCCACCCAGTGCATGCGTACGCCAAGAGGCCTTCCTCAATGCCTCAACAGCAAGTAACCTTGGCGCGCATCGGCAAGGCAAAAGGGCTGGGGTATCAAGGGCAACCTTGACGGTGATTCAAATTGCCGGAGTTACTGAAGGCAGTTCGCCTTGTGCCCCACCGTACACATGCTAAGCTGTCGTGCAACCTACCATGGGAGATTTTTTTCGTTTACTACAACAACAACACCAGCCGTCAGCACAAGCAGCTTGACGTAACCCGTGTTCAGGCTCATATTCTCGCTTCTTCCATTCGTATGCTCTTCAACAGGTGGTTTTTCCGAATACAAAACATGTTGCATATTGTGTGGCAGCCAAAAGGTAAACGCGCACGAAGCATGAAGCCGAAGAAGCCCGGTCACTCACTCTGTTTACTACTATTTCCACCTCCTCTGGGTGTCCACAGATTCCTCAGCGCCAACCCCTGCCTGCAACGGCAACTGCATCACCCTCCCGCGGCGAATCGCCATCGCCATCCCATAATGAGGTAGGCGAGAAGTTTCGAAGGTGCTCCGGCCGGGACACCCCTTCATTTTGGTATGAAACTATACCGGCACCACTCTTTGGGGGGGGGGTGGGGGGGGGCGATAGGGGATCTGCCAAACCTCTCACCTTTCTCCACTGAGCGAAGTGGGAGGGGAGGGGGGAGAAATTTTATTTTTATATTTACACGTTACGTGTACCCACTAAACACAACTAACAACTAAGTTTAAGTTTATAGTTGGCTCGCATGGGGGAGGCGGCACGCTCCCGCCTGCCCCCTCTCCTGCCCCCCCCCCCCCCCCTTGCCCCCCCGATGAGGAGAGGGAACCGCCCACACTCCTGCGCTGCCCTTTGGCAGGCAGGGGGGCCTCGCCACACTATTCTGCTAGACACTCCCTGAGTGAGGGCTAGGTCTGATTGTACGATTGTACGTACGCCCTAGGCCTAGGCCTTAGCCTTAGCCTAGGCCCGGCGTCCTGCGTGGCCAGCTCGGACGCTCTGACCCCACCTCCACCTCCCTCCTTGGTCGCTTGGCATATACTAGCTCCAGGGTGGGGAGAGAGGGCGAGGGGAGGGGGGCGGCGAGGGACAAGCAGGCGAGGCCAGGGCCCAGCCCCAGCTTCACCTAGCCCCACGAGCAGCTCTCCCTGCGCCCCTGGAGCCCCACCCTGTAGACACCTCCACATCTCCAAGAGTCATCTCTGAGAGAGAGAGGGCGTTGCATCTCAGCTACGAGTAAAGTAGAAAGTAGCTGAGTGCACAACGCACATTCTCAGTTCTTGGCACCCACGTTACATGTAAAGAAGACACACGCTACTAGAGGCTACAGACAGCCTACCCTAGCGAGAGGATGGCGCTCACTCTCTCTTCGAGGGAGAGAGGCCGACCGTCGGCGATTTCCGTTCGCGGGAAAAAGTGGCGGACAGAAAGAGGGAGGGGAGAGGAGGGAGAGAAGAAGAAAGAGACAGGGGGAGAGAGAGAGAAAAGAGGGACAGAGAGGGGGGGGAGGGAGAAGGAGAGAGAGAGAGAGAGGCAGATATACGGGAAGAGCAAGAGAGATCAAGATGGAAAGAGAGAGAGGGCAGGAGGAGAGGGGAGAGAGGGAGGGAGGGAGGGGGGGAAGGGTGGAGAGGGAAGCCGCCCGGGCGATCATGGACGACCGGCCTTTGCTCGGCCGGCACACCTGCTCGATGCCACCCCTCGAGCCGAGCCCACTGCTCGAGGCCCACACCGTGCCCGTGCCGAAGCTGCCGCCCAGCCTTCAGCTCAAGCTCAAGATGATCCAGCAGATCAACCGCGTCCACCGTCAGATGGGCTTCTCTCTTGCGCCAACGTGGCGCGCGTGGTGGTTCAGGCTGCTCGGCGGACAGAGCTCGTGGCACTCTTCCGGCCAGTTCTACTGGCCCGCCAAGCTCGCCGAGGGCTTCCTCCTTCTCCTCATCTTGACCAATGTCGCCGCCGTGGTGATGGTCTCTGATACATCGGCAGCGCTCGAGGCTGACAAGAAGGTGCGACAGGTGTACTGGGGGTTTGAGGTGTTTTCGATCATCGTATTCACCATTGAGTACGCGCTGCGGGCATGGACAACGGTCGAGGATCCAGCGTTTGGGAACGCTGGGCCGATTTGGGGGCGGCTGCAATGGGCCAGATCTCCGCTCCCGCTGCTTGATCTATTCTCCATCATCCCCTTCATTGTTGACGCTGGCTTTGATCCCGATGATGATTCATTCCGAGGAGCAACGCTTGTACGGCTTCTCAGGCTATTCTCTTTGATGCGCCTTGAACGCGGGTTTGGGTCCTTCGCGCGGATCAGTAGTGTCATTCGCAAGAAGGGCAATGAGCTCTTCACAACGGTCTTTGTGGCTGCGATAATTCTCATCGTCTCTTCCTCTCTTATGTACTACATAGAGTCCCCTTACAACCCGAAGATGTACGGCCACGCTGCCTGGAGGCATTGCTTTGGATCTTGCCATCGGTCTTCGAGTGGCTCTTGCCCTACTCCCCACGCCCTCTAGCTGAAAAATGCTCAATCCTGGCCTTGCAGGTTCCCAGATATTGCTTCTGCGATGTGGTGGTCAGTCACCGCGCTCACCACTGTGGGCTATGGCGACGTGTATCCCATCACGCGGCCAGGCAAGCTCATTGCATCCGTGGTGGCGTTTGTCGGCATTGGCTTCTTTGCGCTTCCTGCTGGCATCATCGGTTCCGGTTTTGTTGAAGTGATGATGGAGGCGAAGCAAGAACGCGACACCTTGTGCGATGAGTCGACACGTTCGTCCTATAGTCGCCGCAGTTCGGTAGGCCATCATCGCGACGAACCGAATGCGTCCGCACCCACGCATCAGGACTTTGCAGCCGGTGCTTCTACGCCATTCTCTGCAAGGAGATGTTGGACGTCCGCACTCGATCGTGATGGGATTGCGCGGCAAGCGGCCGGTGCAAAGCACCAGCATAGTGGTGACGAGCGTGAGCGCCTAGTCCTTCGTCATGCAGCAAAGGCGATTCGAGACGGCGACTCCAAGCTTGCACTTCTGCTACTCGAGCAACGGCTGGAGCTCATCGGCGGCTAACCTAGTCCATCCGCATGGTATGACTTAGCTATGTCTCTTATGTGCTTGCCTGTGGGCAATGGGCATCGCACCTGCTCAAAAAAAATTATTTTCGCGGCTTCCCCCCCCACTGGCGAGGCGTCAGTTGCCCCAAGGAAAATACCACCGACAAGTTTATACTTAGTTCGCCCATGGGGGGCCACGAGCCCGCCCCCCCTCTCTCCACTCCTCCCCTGCTGCCTGCTATGGGGGAGGAACCACCCATCCCTCCCTTTGACATGCCGTATGCCGTATGGGCCTTGCTAGGAGCAGACTGCCCTGCAGACCCAATCTCTCCCTCGCAGGCTCACCTTTTTGGCTTGCCCTGGCCTGTCGCGGCCAGCCGATCGCCCCCCCCCCCCCCCCCTCCTAGTCGACAGGCAGACAAGTGCAGAGTGGGGAGTGGGGGTCCTTGGTCCTTGGGGCGCTTGGGGCTCAAGAGCGCCAACGACCAACGAGGGCGAGAGGCAGGGCGGAGGGCAGGGCCCAGCCCCAGCCTCCTTTGCCCCCTGAGTTGGCCTCCAAGAGCCTCTAGGGGTCGCTAGAGGTTAGCCGCAGGCCTGTGTCGCGCAGGCGCGCCATCGTGCGTACCGCAAAAGAGGGGAGAGAGCGCGCTGAGAATGGGGTGGACGAAGCGAGAGAGAGCTCCGCCGCACCGAAAAATAGACAAGTCCCAAGTCCCGCACCTGTTTGCAAGATAAGTTGGGACTGAGGACTGAGGCCGCCGCCAGCTTGGTAGGCAAAGATAGGAGGAAAAGGGGAACGGATCACGGATCACCGGGGGGGCGCGTGGGTCACCGGACCATATCCATATCTAAGCCCTTCACCCCGATTCCCCTCCCTAGTACCTAGTAGTGATGCACGGGGGAAGCCGGGAGCCGCCTGATGGCGGGAGGGTAAGGGCCGGGAGAGTGGGGTTGTAGAAAGTTTGCTGCGTCAAAAAATTAGTGGGTCCGCGGCCGCGTGTGCGGTGAGAATATTAAATAATTTTTCGAACTAAGTTTATACTTAGTTCGCCCATGGGGGGGCACGAGCGCACGAGCCCCCCCCTCTCTCCACTCCTCCCCTGCCATGGGGAAGGAACCACCCATGCTCCTGGCATGCCTGATGGCTTGCTAGCAGCTGACAGCCATGCAGACCCACTCTCTCAGTGGCAGGCGCGCCTGCCTCGCGCGTCCTGGCCTGTCGTGGCCAGCCCATCGCTCCAATTCCGACCCCCCCTCCCCCCCTGTTCGACAGGCAGACACGTGCAGATTGGGGACCCCTGAGGCTCAGGAGCGCCAGCGAGGGAGAGGCAGGGGAGGCCAGGGCCCAGCACCAGCCTCCTCAGCCCCCTGAGCTGGCCTCTAGGAGCCTCCATGAGTCGCCGGGGGCAGCTGCAGGCCTGTCGCAGGCGCGCCATCGCGCGTGCCTCCAGGAGACAGGAGAGGGGAGAGAGAGCGCGGAGAAGTTCTAGAGAAGGGATTGGTAAGTCCCGCTCCTGTTTACAGGATAAGTCGGGACTGAGGCCGCCGCCAGCCCGGTAGGCATAGGAGATAGGAGGAAGGGGGGAACGGATCACCGGGGGGGGGGGGGGTGCAGGGCAGGCCACCGGACCATATCTAAGCCCTTCACCCCGATCCCCCTAGTAGTGCACGAGGGGAGCCGCCTGATGACGGGGGGAGAAGGGCCGGGGGAGTGGGGGTGTAGAAAGTATGCTACGTGTAGGTAGTGGTTCCATTCGCCGCGAGTGCGGTAAGAATATTATGAAGTTTTAATATTAAATAATTTTTCAATTTTTTTCCCTGACAGGAGCTCTTGGTAGGAGTAGTTTGAGTGGTTGGCAACTTCAAAGGATTTTATTCGACATCACGGCGACTTCGGCTGCACATGTGTGTTTGCGCTGATCTATGATGTTGCTCTTGCCACGAGACTTCGTACTTCAATCTAGTGATAGCAGCCCAATTACGAGTTCTTACCATTTTTCCTGCATGCGACTATGTGCGAATTGCCTCAACCTATTGTTGACCTGCCGCCCAAAGTGAGCATGGTATACGCACGATCTATACTCGGCCTAATTCGTACTTCGCAATGGCATGCACACCTATGCCTGATAGTGTCATCCAAGTGAGGACCGAAGATATAATTAAGCCAGCTTGAGGGAAAGTTGCTTTCGAGCCGGTGTGATTTGAGTAGCCGTGCACCAGGCTTATGCAGAGCAAAGATTCATAGTTCTCAAACGGCCATTCAACGTTACCAGTATGCTCACTGGTCGCACTCGGAGGAGCAGTACTCACATAGCGTCTCGTCAAATCGGTCGTTGTAGACCCAAGCACTTCTCGGCACGAAGGGCATGCCTGCTCGTGACAAGACTACCCGCCCAAAGCGACGGATATGTGTTGGTGGTACCCTCGCAGGGACGGCGTTCTCGTGCTCACCAAAGACAATGTTATTCGCATATCGCTGTCGACCCACGGCCACGCTCGACACGAGACGTCGGCCTTCTAGGTGCTTGTTCACATCCCAAGTTGGTACACAACACAGCTCGAATACGTATCCTCCCTCATCCGCCCACGCGGCTGCGCCACCTCCGTCAGGGAAGACAACCTGCGGTGTCGTGCCGCGGAATGCGGATCTCCCAAGCTGTAAACTATGTCTCAACAGGTCCCAGTCGTTGCCACGTGCCCTGAGCCCATGGCGGAGCACAGCTTCTGGGTCAAGGGATGAGTCGTGCCCATAGAAGCCTCCACGGCACGAGTCTGGCGGGATGGAGATACCCCCGACCGTGGCAATGGGCCCTTCGTCGTTGTCAATCAGTCTGGTACATCGGGCAGGTAGCACGACGTCCGGTGTGCCGTCCCCATCTAGATCGATGTAGAGCTTGCCCTCGTCTGTTTCATCGTCCACATCTGTATCCGCCTGGCCCCGCTGCTTTATAGCAGACGAAGTCCACCAGCTACGATAGGGCGTGACAAGGACGCGAGGAGCCTTTGTCGCTACCGCGTGCCACAGCAACCCGTGCACCAAGACCAGCAACAGCGGCAGTAGTGCGCCGCGGGCCCTCTGCCGCTGGCTGGGCCGCATCAGCGGGCCCATCGTCTTCGGCCGCCGACAAGGGCAGAGAATCCTCTCTGTCGCTTTACTTTACTCTATTGAATCCTACCAGCTTGCTCTTTCCTCTTCCTGTCGGGGGGCGAGGCGCGCGGGGGGGGGGAGGGGTGGGGGGGGGGGGGGAGTGGGCACCCACGTTCACAAAATCACCTCTCTCTCCACACGATGTTCCGTCGTCGCGCGGCTTTTCAAGAGAGCGAGCGAGCGTGAGAGCGTGAGTAGAAAAGAAATGAGGAGGAGAGGGAAGTACTCCTATAGAAGCATCGCTACTACTATGTGCTGTGTAGCCCGGTCACCCACTATGATTGTATGGGGGGATGGGGGGATGCGGATGGCACTATTTGCAATGGGTGAATGAAGAAGGGCAGAATTAGCTCCCCTATGGCCTATGGCCTATGCGTTCCGGGTTCAGGTATATGAGTGTATCAGTGAACGCCTTTTCTCGCATGGGCGTGGGTATGTATGGGAGACTTGAGAGACCTGTCTCGCGTGTCTTTGTCTTTGTCTTTAGTCTCATATTTTCGTGTGTGCCGAGGTGAGGATGTGAACTATGCCCTCAGTAAGCTGATTGCTTATTGCTTATTGTGCTGAGAATCGCCCTAACTCTGAAAGCTTAGAAGACCTTAGGGGCGATGGGCGGTGTCATCGCTCATCGCCATCGGCCATCGGCCATCAGTCCGATGCCCGATGTCCGATGCCCGATTTTTTCGGTGTACAAAGTATTTCTCGAGTTTGAACATCCCAAATCACGGGCATCATGGTCATGGTGAACTGTGAACTGGTATTTCCGTTTGTTTTTGTTTTAAGTAGGAGTATCGATCGCTCGTGGTGAACTCCGAACACTGAGAAAATACAAAAAAACGATGTCGATGTCGAAGTCTCCGTGAACGGTCCAAGTACTCAGCTTCGTCAGCGGTAGCCAGTTCTTACATTATACCTGGGGGGGGGGGGGTTGCGGCGGGGGGAAGGAAAGGACACAGCAGCAGGGCGGGAAGATGGGAGAGACCGGGAGGAAGACAGAAAGAAAGGGGAAAGAGAGGGAGAGAGAGGGAGAGAAGAAGAGGAACGAACGAACGGCGACGACAGAAAATCGCCTGCCGTCTCGTCTCGCTGTCTCTCAAGAACACAAAATGAACATGAACCTCTTCTTCCTAGGTATCTCTCGCTGCTCTCTCCCGCTCCTCCTGGTGGGTCTCCCGTATTACTACTAGGGTACTACTACTATATCTCTTAGCTGGCCAGCAGCCTCCCGCCGCTCGTCTCTCTCCCTTCTCTTCACGTATTTTTCTCTTTCATTCTTCTTCTCGGATGGGACCCCGCCCACGCCCCACATTCTCTCTCTCTCTCTCTCTGGCCACCTCGCCGACGCAGAAATGACCCAGATGATGCGCGCCGCCACGCTCGCCGCCCTGCTCGCCTGCGCAGGCGCGCTCAACGTGGCCCCACGCCCGAGCTTCAAGACGGCGCAGGATGTGGCGATGCGCAGCGCCCTTGCCACCACCCTCGCTCTCGCCCTCAACTCTGCCACACCCGCTGTCACGATGGCTGATGCACCGTCACTCGCTCTCGAGCGCGCGAGTGTTACTGTCTCGGACATGACGGCGCAGGAGAAGTTCCTCGCGGAGCGCGCCAAGATGAAGACTCAGTACGAGCAGGATGTTGAGGGTACCTACATGACTGCCGAAGAGACCAAGGAGAAGAAGGCCACCTACCTCACAGTCGTCTATGGTCTCATTGCCATCGCCTTCATTGCTCCCATGATTCAGTTCTTCTACTACACTGGAGGTAAGTAAGTCATGTCATTAAGTCATGTCATGAAGCAAAGCTCGGCTGCGCTGTTCTTTCAGTGTTATCAAGATGCTCTATTTGCTTTAGAGTGCGACGTTCTGGCAGGCAGCCACCGTTATGGCACGAGTCGTCCCCTCTGGCCTGGATGACGGCGTTGGGCTTTACTTTTCTCTACACGTATCGGTAACTCGCTCAACGTTTTAGCTCTACTGGTTTTATCCGCACATCTCAAAGGAGACGATATGCTTATATAACCGACTCCCGGCGGGTGGGCGCATGGGTGCTGAGACTTTCGGGACCCCAATCTCTGGGCCTCGTTTGTCATTTGTTGTCATCTGTCTCTGCAAATTCCATATTCCCCCTTGCTTCTGCTTCCCCTTGCCATCATCTGATTTGGCTAGGCTCTTACTAAGTTTATACTTGGTTGACCCATGGGGGGGCACGAGCCCCCCCCTCTCTCCACTCCTCCCCTGCCATGGGGGAGGAACCACCCATCCTCCTGGCACGCCTGATGGCTTGCCAGGAGGCCACTGCCCTACTGACCCACTCCCTTCCCCACAGGCTCGCCCCATTCGCCCATCCTGGCCCCTCGTGACCAGCCCATCGCTCCAACCCCCACTCCCCCCCTGGTGGACAGGCAGACAGGTGCAGATTGGGGGCCCTAGAGGCTCAGGAGCGCCAGCGAGGGGCGAGGGAGAGGCGAGAGGCGGGGGAGGCCAGGGCCCAGCCCCAGCCTCCTCTGCCCCCTGAGCTGGCCTCCAGGAGCCTCCAGGGGTCGCCAGGGGCAGCTGCAGGCCTGCCGCAGGCGCGCAATCGCGCGTGCCTGCAGGAGAGGGGAGAGAGAGCGCGGAGAAGTGGGTGGGCGGAGCGAGAGCTCCGCTCACCGGAAAATAGGTAAGTCCCGCACCTGTTTACAGGATAAGTCGGGGCTGAGACCGCCGCCCACTCGGAGACACAGGAGGAAGGGGGGGAATGATCACCGGGGGGAGGCGCGGGCCACCGGACCATATCTAAGCCTGTTGCGGGTAGGGGGGGCGCTTGTACACTTTGTACACTTGTTCCATTTTTAGGTCGCTCCCGCCCTCCTCTGCCGGGTGCCCTTCGCTCTCTTTCTTCTCTCCCTTTCGTTCCCCTCCTCTCGCATATGAGAGGATCCCGTCCGCGCGATCCCTTCCTTCTCTCCTTCCCTCCCATCATGCCATCGCGCGGACGCTTTCCCCCCTTCTTTTCTCATCTCTCCCTCGAGTGTTTTCCTTGAGCTTCCAGCCTCTTTTCATCTTTCTTTTCCCGCGTGTCTCTCTCCCCCCCGCGTGTTGTTTCTCCTTCGGCAGGCTCTTGTTCAGCGCCATCGCTCGAGCGCCCTGTGCCCTTGCTCCGTGTGCTCTTGTGCCCCGTCCTTGTCTCGTGTGTCCCCATGTCGGCTGAGATCGGCCCCTCGATCTCAGTCTCGCCCGCGTGCGCTTTCCCCGTTCGTGTCGCCTTGCCCCGCATGCTCCCTTCGGGTTGTACGTCACATGTTACATTCCACAGCCCTTTCATCCCACCGCACACCACAGCCGCAGCCTCACTTCACTCACCACATGGTAGCGGAGGTGTGTCACAGTCTCACGCCTCACATCCCCATCCTCTTTCCCTTGAGCTTCACCAACAACCACAGCTTCCTCACCCTCACTCTCACTCAGCCTCCACAACTCAACCCACCACCTGTGTCGCACAGCACACCTCACCCGCAATGCCACCTTCACTCCCCCACTACGCCGGCAGCCGCATCACTTCGCAGCCCGCGATCCTCCACTTTCCATCACAGCCTCTCCCCTTTCATTCCCACTCCCTCTCTCACCATCCCCTTGCGCGCGCCTCCGAGTCTCAGCGCCGCCGCTATCACCGCCTGCGCGGCTATCGCCCGGGCTGCTATTCCCGT
Source organism: Isochrysis galbana (assembly GCA_018136815.1). Taxonomy (NCBI): domain Eukaryota; phylum Haptophyta; order Isochrysidales; family Isochrysidaceae; genus Isochrysis; species Isochrysis galbana. The sequence goes on from CM030938.1 coordinate 1,581,251, forward strand.
CCGGATGGCTATCGCCCAAGCGACCGCCGCCGCCGCCGCACCGGCCATTGCCACCAACGTCGCTGCCGCCCGAGTCGCTGCCCACGCCGCCCGCACTGCCGCCAGGATCCGGACTGCTGCTGACTGATCCACGATCGCCGTCGCTCGAGCCGCAGCCGCCCCAACCGCAGCCGCCTGCGCGCCCCTTGCCAATCCCCGGGCCACCGCTTCCTGCTGTGCCGACATACTCGCCGCCCGCGCGCCCGCCACTGCACCCAGAGCCGCCGCCCCCTGAGCTGTCGCCGTCCAGGCTGCCAAGTGCGCCACCGCCGCCCCATGTGTCGCCACAGTCCGAGCCGCCGCAGCCGCCGCCCGGGCCACCACCGTTCGATCCGCCGCCGCCCGCCTCCGAACAGCTGCCGCCTCTCTTCGAGCCCCTACCGCCGCTACTCCCATCACCAGCGTCAAAGTCGCTACCACCGCCGCCTCCGCCACTCGCGCACATGCCGCTGGCGCCTGAGCCGCTGCCGGAGACGCTACCGCCGAGCCCCGGGCCGCCTCCAACTCGACTGCCATTATCCCCGACGCAGCCGCCGCCGTCTGCGCCACCGCCTCTTTTCATCTTTCTTTTCCCGCGTGTCTCTCTCCCCCCCGCGTGTTGTTTCTCCTTCGGCAGGCTCTTGTTCAGCGCCATCGCTCGAGCGCCCTGTGCCCTTGCTCCGTGTGCTCTTGTGCCCCGTCCTTGTCTCGTGTGTCCCCATGTCGGCTGAGATCGGCCCCTCGATCTCAGTCTCGCCCGCGTGCGCTTTCCCCGTTCGTGTCGCCTTGCCCCGCATGCTCCCTTCGGGTTGTACGTCACATGTTACATTCCACAGCCCTTTCATCCCACCGCACACCACAGCCGCAGCCTCACTTCACTCACCACAAAGCCCTTCACCCCTATCCCCCTAGTAGTACACGGGGGGAGTCGGGAGTCGCCTTATGGCGGGGGGAGAAGGGCCGGGCACATCTTATTTGTTTCCCAAAGCCCCTATTAAGTATACCTTATTTTCCAAAGCTCACTCGCGGATTCTGTTATACCGCGTTAGCAGTCTGCAATTGGGCATCGCGCCACGGTCAAAAGATGTAGCCCCCTCCCCAGTACCAAATAGCAGATAAAATCCCAGTTTGATCGCCCTTATAGTTCAATGGAAGCTCTCCCAGGGTTGGGCAAACTATGCTGGGAGAACAATCGACAATCTGTAACCAGCGAGGCCTTCGCCAAGCCACACGTCACTCACATGAAGCTTCAGACCGCAGAGCGCCCAGAAAAATCCCAAAAGGAACTGTGCATCACGCCACCTCAGTAGAGACCTAGTGAGGCATGAGGGGCAAACAAGGAAAAGTACACTACAAGCCCGCTGCGCTGCAGTAAGACGAATGTTCAGCGAAAGCGCACCACGTGGCAACAAAGTCGTCTGGCTGGCCAGAAGAATAGTATTCCTTGAACATATCCACCCAAAAGCCTTGCGCCCATGCAGTGGCCATAATAGGCTGAAGCTCTCCGCTGGCGATGGCCTGCTCCATTGCAGCATTCGTGATATCAGTGAATGTGTTGAGAGGTGGTGCCTTGACTAAACCGAGGCGGGCGAGAGCCACGTAGGGAATGATGGCAAACTGGGCGAAATAAGAGACACCGACGATGATGGCCGTTGTCTTCTGCTTTTCCTTCAGCTCAGGCGAGGGCTTCGGGCTCTCAACAACCTGGGCTTTCTTTGCATATTCTCGAGGCCTTGCCATGCAGAGGGGCAGCGGGAGACGTGGGACGTGCGTGGGGTGGCGAGTCGGCGCGACGAGAGCGGTCGAATGAGCTAGGTACGCGAGCAGCAGCATGGCACACAGCCGTCCAAGGGCGCCCAGCATTCCTCTCCTGCCGACCCCTCCCCAAAGAGCGACAGAGAGATGCGTCGGAGCCTCTTTTTTTTTTGGAGGAGCAAATCGGTTGTTTCTGGTTTTTTGGAGTGGAGGTGGAGCGAAGGGAAATAAGGGCGGTGTCGGTAGGGAGGTAGGGATGTGAAGCATACCTAGCCCGTAGTAGGTGTTAGCCCAGAATCATCAGGTGTATTTTTTCTTCAAATCCCTTTTCTCAATGGCTTGCTCAGCAAGCTGCAAGCTGGATGTAGAAGGAGGTATCCGCCGGCTCCGGCTCCTCCACCTCCACATCATCAGGAGGTGGAGGGAGGGGGAAAGGTTGCTTCTTATGGCTGCCTATCTATGACCTTGCTCCTGTATTACATACTGCTCTAGCTCATCCAACTATCAGACTCTATACCCACTAGCACCCATATACGCAACCAACAACCGACGTATTGCGTACAGCACCATCTATGTACTCTCATTGATGCAGTAGCAAAGCATTGCGATGGGTGGTATTCAGGAGGGTGGATGCGATGCAGGTGATGGCAAGACACGATTCACTGCGGAAAAGCGGAGCTCTGGTCACTATGCAACCAGGGGGTAAGTTGTCCTATCCGTCCACTGCATGAAAGGTTTAGCTTTTTGGTACACCAAAAGCTTGCAAGCGGCAAGGCTGAGATATTGTGAGCTCTACTGCATCCGCATCTGCCGAAACGTTGCCCGCTTGTCTTCGAGGAATGCGAGGTCGACTGATTCAGTGCAAACCTGCTAGTATATCTCCAATTGCACAGTGCCTACGTAAAGAACGAGAGAAGAGATCATTCTCTAAGTATTTTCGCACGGTGCGTCCTTCAAAAGTTGTAGAAATCGGACGGGCGCAGGAACTTGAAGAGGTCGGAGTATGCAGACCACGTGGTGCCGCTCACAGCCTCTTGGGCCATGAAACCAGCTGCTGCGAGCATGGCGAGACGGCCGTGCGAGAGCTCGCACTCCTGCATCCTGCGGAACCGCATAGGGTCCTCTGGCTTGATGCCGAGCGGGTCCCATCCGAGATCACCTGCGAGTTGTGCGGATGTTGTCAATTCACCCCCGCCTTGACGTGTGTAAAATTACGCTACAAGTGACGTAGCCACCTGGGTAGTATCCAGGTTTAAGACGCTGCAGGTTGTCAGACGACTCGTAGGGATTTGCCCAGCCCTTTTGAATACGAAGGGCTTCCGTGAATGCGATGCCCATGGTCATGCAGAACCAGATGGCAGGGGGCAGCTGTGGAATCTGCTTGATGGCGGGTCCGCCAACACCGGAGAAGAGTGGATGAAACCTATATGCAATAGGGATGCCACGCATCGGGCTGCTCATTTGGGCTGAGTGGTGCATGCAAATTGGATTTGAAGCGCACTTCTCTTGAACCAGGAATCCTGCGGCAGCGAGCATGCCGACGCGGCCATGCGTGATCTCAGCCTCGCGCCAGCGGTAAACGACATCCTGAGATTTGCCTTTGAGCATGTTGAACGGGTCGAAGTTGCCGAATGGGGGGATGTTTCCCTGTGATGTCAATCAAAAGTTTGGAGGGAAGCGCTTGCCGTGGCGTGCAATCATGTCCGTACTGCAAGGGATCCCAGCGCAGAGACACATGTGGCAATCAGCAGCCCCCGCCAGCCCAGTCGCACTGGCAGACGTACCGGCAGGCCGTAACAGAAATCCGTGGTAGGACGGCGTGCCACCGCTTTGATCGGGCCGGCACGAGGCCCAGTGTTCAGTGCGAGGATCGCGGGCAGTAGCATGTACATGGCTGGCTGGTGGAGGGGGCCGTGGACGGGTGGGCGTGTCGTGCTCGGTTCTCCTCACGCAGGATGGATCCGCTCGCTCGCTGCCCACACACATCTCTCTCTCTCTCACTTGAGAGTGTGCTCCTTCTCTCTGTTCGAGTACCAACCAAATCCTTGGATTCTTTTCGTGTGGAGGCGCGCAGCCGGAAGCTTCCACTCTCTCTCCCTCTCCCTGAGATCCTTGACTTTCTCTCTCTCTCTCTCTCTCTCTCTCCCCCCCCCCCCCCCCCCCTCCTCCCCCCCGCCCCTTCCAAACCCGTGGATAAAGCCGGTGATTACGAAGAGCCGAACACCCCTGACGACACCAAAGGAATCCACTCCCGACGAGAATGGAATAGACGAATAGACCAGTGCCTATTTTGGTCTCATAAACAGACCCCAACAACCTCGCACACAGAAGAAACCGTTGTGAGCTCTCGGCCCACACAACATGGCATCGACGATGATGTCAAGAAGTCACAAACACAGACGATCCGCCGATCTAGTAGTAGAAGGCGAGGTGCGTTTCGTCTCTATGTTCGCCTGCCATTCATCGAAGAGGAGACTGGAGTAGTAGAGTACAAGTCATCACATCTTACATACTCCGGTTAGACTAGCAGGTCCCATCCCTCTCTCTCTCCCCTCGGCCACTTCGCGCGCTCTGTCGCTCGCTCTCTCCCTAATGCTGGCCGTCTTCAGCCTGCTCGCCCCATTGCTGATCCAGCCGCGCGCGGCTCTACAGGCAGCTTCGCGCGCGAAGAGTGGCGTCACACAAGGCGCCCTTATTCCCACCCAATCGCCACGCACTGCGCGCGCACCACCGAGCACACAGGCCTTCCGCCGCTCGTTCTTCGCCTCATCACTCAACTCAGAGCCGCTCGATGAGTGCCTCTCGACTGCTGAGGGAAGGGCTGAGGTGTTCGATTGCTTCTTACCCATCACAACAAGGCCCGCTGACGTGCTCGACAACGGCATGGTCTTCGACGCCAGCCAGGCAGCTTCAACACAGATTACGAATGCTGACCGAAGCGCCATGCGTTATGGAGCTGCGAACAGCCTCCGCGAGTGCCTCGCCGAGGCTGATGCTTCCGATATCGTTGCATCGTGCTTGTTGGATTTTGATGAATCCGAGTCCCGAATTATATGAACGTGTCGAAATCCAGGCGTTTTATCCCTTTAAGGATGCGAGGCTCGTGCGAGAAAGCTTGAGCAATCCGCAATACAAAAAGCACGCCTATCGATCTATCCGCCCATCATCGCCGCAGGACGCAACGGTTGCCTATCTACATGTTGCGCAAATTTGCGACCATGTTTGTTTGTGAGTAGGTGCTCCGATCCATTTCATTGAGGTTGCCTTTGTCTTCTCCATGCATATTTTCATTATGTATATCACGCCCATGTATACAGACAGTTAGCTACCTGTTGAGGTGCTTCAAACATTGGTTGAGGTGGGTACCGTATCGTCCACGTCAGCGAGGGTCTCTCTGAGAGTGTCCTGCAGCGAGCATTTCGGCCCAGGGCGTGCTTTTCGTCAAACGAGATCATGATTCCCCACGCTCAAGGTTTTGAGTTCGAGCACTCATGCTCCACATGCATGCGCGAATCAAGCGAGGAAGGTTGGTTTATCTCGATTCTCTGCGTTGGACTCGTGCATGTACCACCTTAGCCAACAACGATGGACATAGCAATCAAGGCAGTCTTGCTCAACGGTATCAATCAACCTGTCGCTTTCGGCTCGCAGATCATCCCACAGTCCCCGTCGGCATGAGAGCCATCAGCATCTTTGCAACGAGAGCAATATGGTGCAAGTAGTTATCTCCTTAGCCCTTTGACGAGTCCTAGACCGAGTTGCACGGTCCTTCCCACACCCGCGCCACAACACGTGCGAGACGTAGTGAGTAGCGAGCATCCCCAGTTCCCATTCCCTTGTCCCTTGTCCCTGTCAGCTTGTGTGTCATCCTACCCGCAAAATCTATAAAAATCTTTTAAGATTCAAGATTCTGTCTACTACCGATGGAAGACCCATCACAATTAAAAAAAACATCTGAAGATTCAGGGCTACTACACCTACTTAAGACCCATCACAACTAACTTCATACTTAGTTCACCACCTAGAAAAAAATATTGTTATAGTTTAAGCGATGGAGCGCGCGCCGACCGCTCCCACTTCCCAGCCCCCCGCCGCCACGACGCCCCACCGGGGCCGCCCCAAGCCACCGGAGCCGAAGCGCTCGCAGGCTGCCCCCCTGACCGACAGCGATGTGGACATGATCCTCCCGCCCTCGCCTCCCCAGCAGCCACACAAGCAGGGAACAGGCAGAGTCCTGTTCCCTGCAGACCAACAGAGCCAGCCTCTGCCCCTGCCGCCCGCCTCCGCCGCCATGCCACCACAACAAGGACTCCCCATGGTGGGTTGCTGCCACCCCCATGGTGGCAACTCCTACCTTCAGTGCACCCCTCGGGGGCGGGCACTTGACTCAACAATCAATCATTGGAGCCTTTACGACTTCCAACCCTCTCAACAACACAGCACAAAAGTCGTACGCTGAGGCGGCCGGCCCCAAAGGGAAGCTGCCGTGACCGGCGGAGGGTCGAACGCCGTACCACCGTTCGGCGCCACGGTCACGCCGGGAGACGGAGACGGCGAACTGCAGGTGGACGAGGACGAGGGCGTCGCTGTGGTTCTCGCGCGATGGGGACGCCTCTGCGCTTACGAGCACGACGGAGCACCTGATCGAGCGTCCCCACGTCGGGCAAGCGAACAATGTCCGAGCGGGTGCGCATGGCACGGGAGCGAGTGGTCGCTGGCATGGCAGCTCCTGCGAGAAGTTCGCTCCCCTCCCTCCACACCCACAAACAACCTCACTCAGCCATGCCAGCCATGCTAGCCACCCCAACCACTCAACCACTCCAAACCTCTCACCCAACCTACTACCGACCAGCTCCACCTGCGCCGCATCGCCTGGACCCGAACGAACACACACACCCCGCCTCCTTCCTCGCCCCTCCGGTCACCCCCAGCCATCTCTTCGCCTCACCAACCCAACACCCATCAGCCTGCCAAGCGCTCCCTTCCAGAGCAATCCCCAACCACCACCACCACCACCACTCCCTCATTTCGCAACGCCGCCACCCTACCATCACCACCTCACGCCAATTCCTACTCCCTCGCCACCAGCCCAGCCTCACTTCTACTCCCCCATGCCCAGCTCCGGCCCTGTCGCCCACCCAACCATGCATCCTTTCCTTTCCTCCCTCTCACCTCACCCTGCCTCCCTCGATCTCAACAACGACGACTTCATCACCGCCGTCGCCCGGAAGCTCTATCATCTAGGCTCCTCCCATCTCGGCTCCTTCCACCCCGCCCTTCCAACACCCACATCGACTCCGCCGCACCCCGCCGCCTCGACCTCGCTCCAACAACCACCCCACCACCCCACTTCCATCCCCATCCCCAGCTCCCAGCCAGGCGCACCCGCACCCGTGCCAACGACGACGCCGACCCCATCATCGCCGCCGACGTCGCTTCCTCCGACCCCGTCACGGCGTCCGCCCCCGCCCCCACCGCCGCCATCACACACCCCGCCTCCGCCTCCGCCGCCGCCACGGCCCCAGCCACCCCCGCCTCCCCCTCCAGACCCCGCCCCTCCCGTCTCATCTCCGCACAACTACAACCTTTCCTTCGACCCGCTCGATTTCGACGATCGACGACCCCCCGCCCCCCGGCAAACCGCCACGCCTCATCTCCCTCCCCCCAAATAAGCGGTATCTGCTCGCCGCGCCCTTCCCTACGCTCTCCGTCCCTCCGATTCGCGTTCCGTGCCTCTTTCCTCTTTCCCATTCATTATTTCAAATGTCAAATGCCCGTCGTTGGCCTTCACCGTTCTCCCGATGAGCCCGTTCCGGGCTCCCCGGATGAACCGTGCGCCGCGCTAGCCGCCGGTGCGTCTTCGCGGCTCGTTTCCAAAGAGGAAACGAGGCCTTCGCTCCCCGACACAGCAGCGAATCCAAGTGCCATGCGCGAGAATAAGAATATTAAAAAAATACCATTAATGTTGGGCAGCCGTATCGATCATAATTTATTTATATGATACGAATTCTATTTCGTGCAGCCGTAATGAGTGGTGAGATACGCTCTCTGCGTTTTGCTCACTTGCCATAATCGCATTTCACACCCTGAATCGCACGAGCTCCGTGCAAGACATTCAAGCCCTCAATGCCGGCTAGACATTGCGACGTTGGCTTGACGCTGCATTCCGCACCGAAGCCGCCATACTGACCTCGCCCTCAAAAAAAAGGTGAACGAGACCTCTTCCAAAGGAGGAGGAAGGATTTGCGCAACACCGGTCGTCCATCGAACGTGATGCAAGCGGTTTCACGGTACCCGAAGCAAACTTCAATAACCACATCGCAAGGGACTTTTACAGAAAGATGGAAGAGACCTTCACGTCATTTTCTCACTTGCCAGGCATCCCGCGTTTGTTGGACGTGAGACAGCTGTTGACCTTTTGTGCAAAGCGAAGTGAGGAGAGAGTCTCGTGGTAGTGCTTTGGGTGGGGAGAGATGTTTACAAACATGAGTGTCTTGGAAGAGCCCGACAAGGCATTCTGCATGAGATGTGTCAGCTTGGAGTTGCGGAACGGGACGTGCTTTGCATTCGAAGCAAGCGCTGAGATAACGTCCCCAAGAGATGACAAGCTCTTGTTGATCGCCTTTGCTTCCGCAAGCTGATCGCCCGTGACCCCACTCTCTTTAACGCGCTCTGAGCCAGCCAAGTCAACAAGATATAGCTCCGACCCACGTACCTCGCCAGTGTCCTCTTGCCGCCTAATCTTCATCTTCAGCACGTAGTGCGACCGAGATGAGCGATCATTCATCTTGGTGGCAGCGGTGGAGCGCGCACGCTGCGCCGACGCGAGAAGAGGCTCAACATCCGCCACACACGTCACCGGCGCAGCACTTAGGCCATGGACGTGCACGACACCACCAAGGTCCTGTAGCTTGAGCTTGGCGGGGTCAGCGCCCTTTGCAGAAGGGGCCAGAAGATCGCGGATCTCTTCGTTGTAGATCTCGAGGCAGGAAAGCTCAAATGAAAAGCTGGAGCCGATGGTGCTCAGTTCAGAGGCATGCGCAAAGACCCGCTCGATAGCACGAGGAGTCACGCCTGGAGCGTCTGGCACGCCTTGCATCGTATGCGTCTTTCCCGAGCCTGTTTGACCATAGGCGAATATGGCCACATTGTGACCGTCCAGGGCCGATTGTGTAAGTTGTGAAACCTCGAGGAAGACGTCCTCCTGGCTGACCTCAGCACCAAAGACGTGATCAAACTGGAAGCGTTGCGTTGGGCCGGCACGGTCACCCGGCTTTGAGGGCTCGGCCGCGTTCAGCTCGAGCACGGTGTCCTCAACTTGCCCGGACGGCACATGGATGGCTGATGACACGTCCATAGGGCGAACGCGGCAGAAAACACGTATATTCCCGCGGAGCGCCTGGATGGTCTCGTGCATTTGCCTTCGCAGCTCTTCCTGTGCTGCAGACCTTGCGCACAGCTCAGAGAGCGAAGCCTCTGTCGAGGCAAGAGATGCCTCGGCCGCCTGAGCTCGTTTGACCATGGCTTCAACTTCATTTTGTGCGCGATGTCTCTCTTCTTCCAGCTGCGCTCTGGCCTCGGCGCTCGCCGCAGCCTCGGCAGCAAACGCCGCCTCACGCTCGGCTGCTGCTTGCCTTTGCAAGTGCAGCTCACGCTCAGCGGCCTCAATGGCCTCTTGCATTTTGGTCAACTGGGCAGCCTGCTCGGCGGCGCGTTCTTCCCACTGCGTTCGCGCCGTGTTCAGACGTTCTACTTCTCCCGTTAACTTCTCATTATCCTCGCGCGAGGCAGCTAGCTCAGACAAGATGTCACCTTCCGAGGATGTTAGAGAATCCGAGGAAGAGCTGCTCAAGGTGGCTCCCCGAGCGGCAGGTCCCCGCTTTGCAGCAGCGTCAGACGGCCCAGATGGACGCTTTAGCACTGGAGCACCACGCGAAGAGGTGCTCGACGTGGCTGAGCGCTTCTGGACGCCCACTGGCTTTACATTGGCTGGCACTGCTCGCGCCAGATTGGATTGGAATTGATTCGACTCGCGCAGAGCGCGTGCCGCTGAAGCGGCGGGTCGGCCGACTTTCTTCGGTGATCTACGCGTCTGCGAAAGACGCATGCATGCGAGAGTCGGCTCGGACGAGCTCGGCATCGCTGAGAACGTGGGCGTTGTGCTTGTCCAGTGCAGCCGCTCTCGCTTGGGACGGTGCGAGAGGCGGCGACCTATTGGGCTCGTTTGAATTTCCGCTCCTCAGCGCACGAGGGAGGGAAGGGGGGAGGGGGGGAAGTTTTGTTTTTTGTGCCGTGTGCGAGCTGGCGCTGACGCGCTGACGCTGACACGCTGACGCGCTGACCGAGATGCAAGCAAGTCGTGGATATAAATAACACGCAGGAGTGCGTTGACGTAGCGCGACCACTGACGAAGGAGGGAGGGAGTAAAGAGGGGGGGGGGGGGGGAGGGGGGAGCCCGAGCCACAGGGTGCGCGACAAGAGAAAACCGCGGGGACCATGCCCCATGCCCCCAGACCTATGACCTAGCTGGGAAACACGTGTTTGCCTAGCTGTGCAAAACAGCGGGTGAGGGCTAGAAAAACATTAAAAACAGCTGTTTTTGGGAATCGAAAAAAAACAGTAAAAAACAGTGCAAAAAACAGTGGGGCCACATATACCGCAAGGGGGCCTTTCCCCCCCGCGCGGAACGCCTCCGCCTCCGCTCCTCGCTCCTCCGCGTCCTGCGTCCTACGCATACGTAGGCCGCCGCCGCCGCTGCCCTCTCTCCTTCCCTCGTCCGATGGCGAGCCGCTATCGGTGTTCACAACCCCAAGCCCACGCACGCGTCGCGATCCGCGCGCATGGTGGTGTGGTGGTGGTGGCCGCGTGGCCGCTGTCCCGCGCGCACGCCGCGCTCGAGCGCGCCTGGTCCTGCGCGCACGCGCGCACGCCGCGCTCGCGCGCGCCGCGCACGGGCGGCCCCCAGCCCCAGCCCCACTCTAAAAAAACAGTGGCATAAATGGAGGGCGTTTGAAAAACAGTGAAAAACAATGTTTTTGGCCTCCGAAAAAAAACACTGTTTCTGTCTTTCACAGCTAGGCGTGTTTGCCGTGTTTCTAAAAAACCCAAACACAGCCGTGTTTTGCCGTGTTTCAAACCCCCTCCAGTTTGGCCGCCGTGTTTGCAGCAGCTCGCCAGCAGCCAGCGCAGCGCCCGCGCGGGCGGCGCGGGCGCGCGCGGCCCGCGCGCCCGCGCTTGCGGGCGCGCGGCACACGAGAGATAGGAGATAGGGATAGGGCATAGCTACTAGATGTAGATATAGACACAAATACCAATAGAGATGGTGGGTACTCTTTCTAGATTCTCAGATAAGGAGCATGCGCAACTGCTCCTCACTTGGACTCACAGCCTCATCACCAAGCCAATCGTCCTCGGCGTCGCTGTCATCATCGCTGTCCCAATTTCCACTTTGCGACATCTACGCCTCATTTGGAAGAGTGTGACAGGGGCAGGCATGAAGAGCTACTCTAAGACCCGGTGGTGGTCTAGGTGGGAGGTGATGAACGACATCGCAACACACTTTGGTCAGCTCGGTGCTTTCATCGATAAACTCATCGAGCACAGCGTCGGAGGGTCCACCACGGAAGAACTCAAGACCATCTACACCTCAAAGAAGGATGCGCTCAGATTGGAGCTCGCTCTCGCTATGGATATGGAGATGCTGTGTCGCACCACCTACAAGCTAGAGGGAGATGGCGTTGAGATTTTGCTAGTTCATGATGCGATTGAGTTGCTCCGCGTTCGTGGCCGCACGTTGGCCTCACAAGCTTGCCACCTTCCTAATGTTGCAGCTATTTTGAGACAGGAAGAGCCCTTGCAGATTGGTTTGGCGACACGAGAGTACTACGATGCGCACCACCATTAATGGTTCCATGGTAGTGTGACTGCAGTCGGCAATGGTGCTGCATGGACCATCACTTATGCCGATGGCTCGACACTGGTCATAAACGACGAAAGCGAGATGCGAAACGCCATCGATGTATGTGCTCTACCTGCATGGAAAACAGCTATTGGGCATGTGGCAGGGGCATTCACTTATTTGGAAGACCGGCTGACGGACAACTGCGCTCGTCCCTATGGGTGCAAAGACCAACATCGGATCACGGGTCTCCTGCGTGCATTCAATCCCGCGTACGTTGCTCGCGCTCAATCACAGATAGACGCGCTGTGGGTGCAACAACTATCCTCCCTTCCCCCTTTGGCGGACATCTCTCTCCAGAGTTTGCTCAATGAACTACCTATGTATGTTGTAGCTTGCCGGAACGTCGACATGGACGAATCAGATGTTGTTCAATTCACCAAACATGTGTTGGCATGGTGGCGATCTCATAAGGGCCAGTTCCCGGCGTGGGCTGCTGCTGCGAGGATTGTCTTGTGCCTCAGTCCCAATTCAGCTTCATGTGAGCGTGTCTTTTCTTTGCTTGCATGCATGTTTCCATCCTCGAGAGGTACCTCCCTCCAGGACCAAGTGTCTGCGTCTCTCATGTTGCGGTTCAATCGCAATAAGCGCAAGCACGAGCGGGGAGAGTGATACTTCTCAATCTAAAATGTCGTTGTTGAACAATTGTTTATGGCTAACTAATTAAGCATTTATGTTTATGTGTGTGGGTTAGTGGGTTATGGTGTGGGTATGGGCTAGGTAGGGAGCTAGACAGGGAGGATGGGGGCCTATATAGTTGCTCTTGGTCATTCTTGTTCTACGCAACTATAAGCTATAAGCTATGTGGGCGCCGCCGCGCCGCCGCCGCTCGTGGTCGCCCACCGCATATTTTGCATATTTTGCATATTTTGCTGCATATTTGGGGTGTTTTTTCTGCATATTTTGCATATATGCACTGCATATTTTGGCCAAAAAAACTGCATATTTCTATTTACCCCTAGGTTCTAATCTGCCTATGTGCACATGGTCCGGCACAAAAATTCTGTCGTTTGAGCGCCCCGACCCGAATGCCAGCCCCCCTTTTTCGGGGTTTTAGGCATGTACTAGGGTTGAACTGCATGTTTATGTAGTTGTCGGCCTTAGAGGAAACGCGGCGTCCCCTCGGGGGAACATGCACCGCGGGGAAAAGCAGAGAAAAAAAAGGTGTTATGCCCACGCACGCGCACGCACGGCTCGTCTTCATTTAATTTTAAAATACTGCTGTATACACAACTGTGGACATTTGATCGCTCAATTCGACTGATGCCCCACAATTGACGGAACGACACCTTAGGACTTAGGAGCGGACGTCTCCGACGTGCCGCTCACACAGTTCCCCCGCGGTTCCGCCTTCCGGGTGGCGGGAGATTTCTTGGGATGCACCATTGTTCAGGCGTGTTCGTGTTCGCCTCAACACAGTGACTCAACAGCGCGCCAACGCAGTTGAGTCGTCCACAGTTGAGAGTCACTCTTGAGTTACCTCAATCAAACCCCCTCTAATGGTGCACCCATACTGTACACTAGTCCTAGAGTTTTGACCGCACGTAACGTAAGAGGGCTTCTTTGAGGGAAAGGGAGGGGAGGGCGGGGGGTCTTCGTACGAGCAGCGTCACTCCCGCACGGCTGGCGCTAGAGGCAGCAAGTGGGCGGGCGTCTCCGGGCGGCGCCACTCGGTATGGCGAGCCAGGTCAAGACTGCGCTCCGCAACCTGCAGGAGATTTTCGATGAAGGTTTCATGACGCAGGCCGAGTACAACGCCCGGCGTAAGGCCATCATCGATGGCGCCACAGCCATCGAGCCACTCACAAACGACCCTGCCAAGCAAAACGTGTCAGACTCGTCTGTCTTCTCGCGGCTTGGATCAAGACCTGATGGGGAGAGCAGCACCAAGCAATACAGTGGTGCTGGCGCGAGGGCTCGAGGCGGTAAAGGCGTGTCAGATCTGAGATCTTTGCTTAGCAAACCGCTTGCAGGTCCCAAGCCTGCGATTTCCAAGACTGACAGGACTGACCTGCGGGCAGTCGTTAACAAGGCCACTGCACACGTCGCCGGGGGCGCTCGTCGTGGCAACGGACGTAATTGGCGCGGTGCTGGGCGTGGGCTTGGTCGGGGTGGCCGTGGTCTACCTGAGAAGTGTCCGTGGTGAAGGTCGACAGCGGAAGGCACACGGAAATGAGTCGTCATTTTGATTGTGACAGTTGGGAAAGGTAGTCATTCGTTCGCTCGTGTCGTGGCTCCCATAACAACGACATCTCTTCGGCCGGATAACCGCGAACACGCTATCGTGTGGGCTGGATTGCAGTGTGTGCCTCTATCCCTCGTTAATGCTATGCCTCCGCTTTTTCCGTTCCCTTGCCGCTCGCTAGCCCATGAAAATGTAACGCTGCACATTGCGATTCCAATTCGAATTGCCAATTCCAAAACTAAAAAAAAAGCAAAAAAATCTGAAGATTCTGAGCTACACACCTACTGTACTAGGGTACCCCCCTATCTACACTGACATCGCCCTTCACTTCCCTTTCCTCCACCTCCACCTCTTCCCCTCCCCCCCGTCATTCCTTTGTCTTCGTTCTTCTCGGTACCTGGGGTTCAGCCCAGGTGCAGGTGCGCTACCATGGGCCTGGTTCAGAGTGAGGGTTCCGGGCAGGCCTATTAGTGGTCAGATAAAGTTGTTCGGCTCGCGGTGCCCGGGTTGATGGGTCCCCAATGTACGTGTCGGCTTCTGGTGTGTCTCTGTGCGTGAGTGCCAAGTGCCAAGCCATAAGCGCCACAATGTGGCCCCGACTCAGTAGGCGTGTTTTGCCTCGGGTTCCCCGGCTATTATATGTGCCACTCCAAGCGAGTTGGTAAGTGCTTGTAGCTCTAAGCTGGGTTCTAGATTTCCTCGTGTACCTAGTGTGAATATGGGGTAATATATCGTTCTCGTTCATGTCTATCTTTTTTTTTCGGCTGTCTGCCCATGCCAGCCGGTGGGCGCTTTTAACGATTATCTTCTAAGGGTGAAAATCCACCAAGTCAAGATTGAGGTTTCATCACGAGATCTTAGGGTATGCTACTGGTAATGGGTATGTTGGGCAGAATCTAATGAGAAGTATGCACATTTTCGACGCCATTTGCCATTTCAACACACAGACCCAAAAACGTTTTCGCGCTCGTGCGAAATCGACGTCGACCACAAAAGAGCACTAGAGGTAGGGAACGCAGGCGCGCGTCGCACAGCACGACCTGTGGTGCACTTTTGTGGTCGACGTCGATTTCGCACGAGCGCGAAAACGTTTTTGAGTCTGTGCTGTCTTGAATGGCGTCGAAAATGTGCATGTTTCTTATAAGATTCTGCCTAATATACCCATTTCCAGTAGAAGTAGAATACCCTAAAAATCGCGTGATTAAACCTCAAGCTTGACTTAGTGAATTTTCACCCTTTGAAGTCAAAAGGCGTATGTTGACCGCCCTACTGTCTACTGATGCCGGGCGCACCGCGCGCCCGTTTTCGACGATCCATCTAGATGAGTGACCCCGCCGGACACCAATCACACAGGGGCCACCCGCACAGTCACGCTAATCGGGCGGGACGCGTGCCGAAAGCTCTCGTTGAAATCAGCCATCCGCCATCCGTCATCCGTGGAGTCCATTGGACGTCGATCCGATGATCCGATGTCTCTGAGGAGAGACTGAGAGAGGCCCACAGAGAGCCCAACTTCGAACTGATGCCGGGCGCGCTGCGCGCCTGTTTTCGACGATCCATCCAGATAAGTGACCCCAGCAAAATAATCAATGTTATATCCTAGCCAACCCCACTAGCTAATTGGACACAACTTTTCCGTCCCGGAATCCCGCCATGCCTGACGAGCCAGGTGTCCGAGTGATACCGGGGGGTGGGGGCACTGCCCCCTCCCCTCGATATTTGTCCTCCCCCCAGTGCACGCACCGACCCCGCGCACCCCAGCGCGTCCTCTCCTCGAGTCCACGCTGGGGGAAAACCCCTTTCGGGTAAAAGCAACGCGGAGGGGGGGGGGGCACTCGTGAGATAGGGGCCCAGAAGCGCTAATCTCCCTCGCTAGTGCGAGTGGCCACGGCGAGCCGCGGCCCTTCCCTCCTGGCTCTGGCGCCCCCGTCTTCTCTTACCCAAACGGGGCGAGAAGACACGTTACTGCCGGAGGGGAGAGCTGCCGCTCCCCCCTCCCCTCCCTCTTCCCTTTTCCTCCTCTCTTCCCTGCGGCGGGGGCCCATGGCGCGCGCCTGCGGCCCCTCGCTCAGGTCCCCAGATGGCCTGCAGGACCTGGGAGCACAGCTCAGGGGGCAGGTGAGGCTGGGGCATGGCCCTGGCCCCTCCTGCCTCTCCCTCGCTGGCGCTCCGCGGCCCTGCGGGTCGACTGGAGCTGGCTGGGGGGTCCTGAACAGGGGGGCCCAGGGGGAGGAGGGGCTGGTCAGAGGAATGGGCAGGCCACGACGGGCCAGGGCGGGCGAGTCAGGCGGGCCTGTAGGGAGAGGAATGGGTCAGCAGGGCTGTGTGCTCCTGGCAGGCCATCAGGCGTGCCAGGAGAGTGGGTGGATCCTCCCCCATGGCAGGGGAGGAGTGGAGAGAGAGGGGGGCTCGTGCCCCCACATGGGCGAACTAAGTATAAACTTAGCTCCCAGATAAGTGACCCCACCAGACACCAATTACACAGGGGCCACCCGCATAGTCACGCCAATCGGGCAATCGGGCGGTCCGCGCGCCGAAATCTCGTTGAAATCAGCCATCCGTGGAGCCCATTGGACGTCCGACGTCCGACGTCTGACGTCACCGAGGGAGCGCTGCCGCCGCCGCCGCCCCCATTTACTGGCCCATTGCTGCCGCCGCTTTTGCCGTTGCTTGCTACAGGCTTAGAGGCTGACTGCCACAGGCTCTGACTAATGCAGTTAAAAAGTCCATGTTTGACCGCCCTACAGCTGCGGCTACGATGGGCGTAAGTGTAAGTAAGGGGCGGCGGCCGCGGGAGGAATCGGGAGCGCGTCTCAAAATGGCGCGTCTCATGAGAGTGGCTTGCTCCCCCCCCCTCCCCGCGCGCGCAGCACTTTCGGACAGCATCGACCTTGACCCAAACCCACATCCAACATGGAGGTGGAGAGCGTGGAGCGAACAACGGTCGCTTTGGCCCTTTGGCAATGCACTTGTACGTACTTGTCGACACCAATATGGAATGGCTAGGGCTTGTTTCCGTCACACACGCAGCTCGTTCGCAATTCGGTCCTGGAGTGCAAACCCGACAACCGACGGCTTTGAGCAAACGTAACAGTGCACGCAAACATGCTTGGACTCTAACTATGATATTCACATGTATCGCGCGGACTTGTTCCTGTATGAAGCCCCGAATCGCGGGAATCAACAGTGGCTGTCGTGCGCTGATAGCTGAGTTGGTCACATCCAATGACCCGGAATATGGACCAGGCAGAAATCTAGGCAGGCTATAGACTGGACTATGAGAGCGCTTGAGAAGAGGAAACAGCACGAGAAGAGGGTCGAAGCGTTCCCCAACATGACAGCTGGGAGAGAGGATGGATAGTAGGGTGGCTCAACGATGATCGTTCCGGCGTTTTTTCTTGTGGTTCTGCATCGAGTGGCGACGAACTGGCGGCTGAGGCAGATACGGCAAGCACCGCGGGTACGCTAGGCCTCAACATCCAATCCATGATGCGCGCGTGGTCACAACCATCCACTTTGGTTCCCCTCCCCTCCGGCTGCGTGTGAGTTCAGCCGTCCTTTCGCTGCTGAGGGGTGTCGTCCCTGAACTTGAGACCCAGAAGGACGAGCGTCGCCGTGCCACATACCGTTCCTGCGATGAGCCGGATGTCGAGAGAGGGGAAGGCGAGCGAGGGGATCACGATGAAGCTCACCACAATGGCAAAGGTGCCGATCCAGTCCAGCGAATTGGCGGGCCGATCAGTTGTGGAATTCGGGTCGGGCGGCGCCATCTCTGCCTCCGCCATTTGGCACGGGCGGAAGCGGTGTGGCCAAGTGCTCGAGTCGAGAGGTGCGAGAGGGGGTAGCCCTCTCTCCGAGTCGAGGGGCTGGGAGAGTGAGGGGGGGGGGGGGGGGGGGGGGGAGGGGAGAGAGGGGGGCGGAGCTGGGAAGAAGTGAGAGAGAGAGGGGAGTTGATGAAGGGAAGGATAAAGCTGGAATTCTAGTGCCCGACTGTTGAGGATTTTGTCGGGGAGTAGCCACCGGCTTCTCTACTAGTACTTCTTCTTCCTCCTCTCTTCCTCCTCTCCCCCGGTCCCCTAGATGTATGCGAGAACTCTCCCTCACTCTCCTCTTTCCTAGATCTTTGCCTCTCTTTCCTCCCATAGATGCGAGTACTCCTCAGCTGCTCCCACCCGACTTTTCTCCTCTCATCCCCCTCCTCGGCCTGGACCATCCCCACTCCGCCAGACGAGGAAGAAGCAGAAGAAAGTGGGAGAGATGAGAATATAGAATGCCCCGCTCCGGGGCAATCTTGACATCTCCGTCGTAATTTCTGATGGAACCATATCTCGTCCGAGAGGTCCCAACACATCCTGCTCGCTCCCTTCTTCTTGTTCTCGCCCTGTACTCTCTCCTCACTCCCCGATTCGCTGGGGCGTTTCTCACGTAAACCAAGAAGTATTATGATATTGCGCTACCCCTCCTTTGCCCTCCCTTCCTCCTCTCCCACACTCTCACTGTGCGCCTCAACGGCGCCGTGGGAGAGGAGGAGGGAGGGAGGGGGAGAGAGAGAGAGAGAGAGAGAGAGAGAGAGAGAGAGAGAGAGAGAGAGAGAGAGAGAGAGAGAGAGAGAGAGGAAGTCAGAGAAAGAGAGAGAGAGAGAGAAGAGAGAAGAGAGAGACGGCGGCGTGGCACACTGCCCAGGGGGGGGGGGGGGGGGGGCCTTCCCCCTCCCCTCTCTCTCTCCGGAGGAAGAAGGAGGCAAACCACCACCACGCACACTGGGCTCTTCCCTCCTCCGAGGAGTTATATAGGGTGGCGGGTTGCCACCGCGGCATTGCGGCGAGACTCTCTCTCCTCTCTCTCTCCACAGAGAGAGGTGCTGCTGCTGCTGCCTCGAGGGGGGGGGGGGGGGGGCGGGGGAAACCTGATGGACCCCCCTTTGCCGTTGTTGGCATTGGCGATGCTGCTGCGAGCGAACTTGATGGACCCTCCGGCGATGCGACCCAAATGGGGCGAACACAACACGACCACTTCCCTATTCCCCAGTACTGAACGGCTCCGGCTGCTACTCGCCGCCCTTGCTTCACGTGAAGGTGGTAGGCCCAAGTTAGAAAGAGCCTTTTACGGCGGCCCCGCGTTTCCCCGATGGCGGCCGCGGCGGAGGCACTCCCGTCCGCCGGTGGGCTCCGGCGAGAATTTCGAGAATTTTTTTATGAAACTTGGGTCCATCATCGAAATAACATTTTTGACCGAAATTTGGGCCACACGGGAGCGAAAATTGCAAGCTCGCGGCCGGATGACGCCCGCGTGCAACGTGCAACCCATTATCCATTATCATCGGCCAACGCCTCGAGGAGGGAGCGGCCGGTTGGCCCCGGCCAGGTTTTCGCGAATTTTTTTTCAAAATTTGGGTGAGCTCGAAGAAAAAAAAATTTGACCGAAACTTGGGCGCGAAGCCAAGAGGTAAAGCGCGAAATTTGGGGTCACGGGGCGGGGCGCTGGCGCGCTGGGTGCTGGGTGGGCGCCGGCGCCGAGGGGAGAGTGGAGGGGGTGGGGCGGCGTGGGGGCTGGGGCTGGGGGTGGAGGGGCGAGACGACAGGGGTGTGTCCGCCGCTGAGACGCGGAGAGTATGAGCGGGAGCAAGCGGCCTCGAGTCGTCGTCGACGACTCGGACGACGACGACTACGACGAGGACGGGAACGACCATGTGAGTAAAGACTCGAACGACTCGGAACGTGTGTTTTCCTTGCTCCGTTTGATGTACGGTGACCAGTAGTCGGGTGTGTTGTCAGACCACCACCTGCAGGCCTCGTTGATGAGCCGCTTCAATAAGCGTCTAGTGGGTTGATCGGTTGACGAGCGCGATCGTTTTGGTAGTTTCTGTGTGCGCTCTCGATGCGTTTGCGTTAATTATGTTGCCAAACTAACTGTTGTTTGCATGCCTGATGCTGATGCTCATGCCTGAACTCTATACTCTATACTCTATTGATCATACTAGCATACCATGGCACGCGCGCGCGTAACGCGTCACACCTCGCTCGTTGCCGGTGGCGGCCGGGTGGCCGGTGGCCGAAGCGGTGGGGCTCGCTCCAACCTCGAAAAACAAAAATTTCGCGAAAATTAGGGCGAGCCTGTCCGAAAATCAATGCAAAAACACCGAAATTTTCGAAAGAAATTTGGGCAGGTCAGACGCGAAAACCTGGCCGGGGCCAAATGCGGCCGAGATCGAGATGGGTCGATGGGTCATGGCAGAAAGCGAGGACGTGCAGGTGCAGAGCACCCTCTCAGGGCAGAGCCCTCGACCCCCTCGGCCATCGGAGAGGTCTTTGCTAGCATGGTCTCGAGCAGCCCGTGTTGCCTTTGTGATTTGTGATTACTGCGAGAATTCTGCCTCGTGTGAGCGGGTCTTTTCTTTGCTTCGCGTAATATATGGTGAGCAGCAAACTACAAACCACAAACTAGGGTGCTGGCACACCATTTGCAGGTGTCCCTGATCAATAGTCAGTATAGGTACAACAAGCAACAAGCAACAAGAGGAAGAGGCAAGAGGCAAGAGGGCTGTGGGCTGGGGCTGATTTTGACCACTGACCATTGGTCTGAGTGAGGCGCAATGGCGATGTGTGAGATGTGCTGAAATATGTGCTGACGATCGATGTGTTGATTAATGATTAATGATTAATGATCTTACATAATGTGAAACACGACAGGAACATTGTTTTTTTGGAGGCCCAAAACAAATGTAAATGTTTTTCGTTGTTTTATGTTTTATTTCGGGCGGCCGCCCGAAATAAATCAGAAAAGAGTTCGGCGGCCGGCCGACTCTCTCAAGGCTGGCCGGGGCTTCTGCTTCTGAAATTTGAAGCCAGAGAGCCAGAGAGGCCACACACTGTTGTAATCCTGCCCATCTGAAGGCTGTAGGCTGTAGGCATGAATATTCGTGTAAGGTACGCGCTCACAATTACAATTGAACAGTTCCCCGTGTTGCAACTGACGCACAAGACACACAGATTCGGATTCCCCATGTCCTCAAGTCCAGGTTTGCAGATTTTGGTCTCGAAATTAGGCGAGAAGCGTTCTCAATCGCCAATCGCCATCACCATCACACACAGACACAGATGGAAAAGCGTCCAGCGTTCAATCGCCACCAGCCTACACATGGAAAAGCGTTCAATCGCCATCACCGCCACGTATGGAAAAGCGTTCAATCGCCATCACCTCACGTGTTTGACCTCGGTAGAAACACGGTGAAAACGTGTTTCCCACTCAGGCGCACGAGTCACCGAGTAACAGGATTTTTTAAAGTATTTTATTGTTGTGCCGACCGGTATATCTGCTGCGCCACACTTTTTGTAAGATTAGCTTTCCGTCGTCCCCGTCCCCGTCCCCGCGCCCCTCTTTCCTTCCATCTTCCCCTCTCTAGGAGAGAGGACGAGAGAGAGAGGGACCCCTTTCAAGTTCTGTCCCCTCCCCCCACCTCGCCCATCCGCTAGAACCCTTTATCTTCTCTCTCTTCTTCCTCTCTCATCTTTCCCTCCATCCCCGACCCCCTCCTCTTCCCTCGCCTCTCCCCCCCCTTCCTCTCCCTGGCTCTCGCCCCCCTCTCTCCTTCTTTCTCTCTCCTTCTTTCTCTCTTCTCCCCCATTTCTTTGGCTCTCTTCCATTCCCACCAGCCCTCCTTTCCCCTCTCTCGCTTCCCCTCCCCCTCCCCCTCCTTCACCTTCCCCCCTTCCCCCAATGTCGGACAGGAGCCTCCTCCGCCCCGCCCTTCTAACTCTCCTCCTCACACTCTCCTGCCCGTCGTCAGCACTGCGTGTCGCCCGCGCCCACCGCGCCCCTTCCACCACACGTAGCCCCAGAGCTCTCCTCATCGCACCGATGCAGAGAGCCTCCGATGGCTCGTGGGGGGCTCAGCTGCCCACAGACGAGGACGATGAGGACCCGCTGCTACGTTACGGATCGCGTCTGCCCGATGAGGCAGACGACGAAGAAGACTGGCTCTTCTTTGACCGCGCGCGCATCTGGGTCCAGGCGGGCGACGGCGGCAACGGCTGCGTCGCCTTCCGGAGGGAGAAGGATAAGCCCAAGATGGGGCCGGCCGGAGGCAACGGCGGAAGGGGCGGCTCCGTCTACCTCGTGTGCGATGAGGGATTGAATATGCTGAAACAGGAGGTGCACTTCCGCGCGACGGGCGGACAGAACGGTATGGGCAAGGCGAGGCATGGCGAGGCGGGCACTGATACGTACGTGCGCGTGCCGCCCGGCACAGTCGTACGCACCGACGGAGACGATGCGCTCGTCGGAGAGGTGATCCACCACGGCGAGACGCTGCGCGTGGCACGCGGTGGGAGGGGCGGGCGCGGTAATGCGGCCTTCAAGTCCGCGCGCGACAACGCCCCAAGGCTGGCCGAGCAAGGCGAGCCTGGAGCACAACGCTGGCTCAAACTCGAGCTCAAGCTGCTGGCCGATGTTGGCCTTGTGGGCGTCCCGAACGCTGGTAAGTCTTCACTGCTTGCTGCGGCCACCAACGCGAAACCCAAGATTGCGAACTATGCCTTT
This sequence comes from Isochrysis galbana, assembly GCA_018136815.1. Lineage (NCBI taxonomy): Eukaryota > Haptophyta > Isochrysidales > Isochrysidaceae > Isochrysis > Isochrysis galbana. The sequence continues at coordinate 1,603,705 of CM030938.1, forward strand.
ACAACAGTCGTTCCCAATCTGGGCGTGTGGAGGGCCCCCGATGTGGCAGACCAGGCCATTGTGATGGCAGACATTCCAGGTGAGCTCTCACATTCTCATGCGCCACGTGCAACTGCACGCTGCATGGCCAAGTCAACGAAGCTTGCGATGTGCTCCGCCTTGATTACAACCATGCGGCATGCCGCCCCTCTTTCATCGCAGGCTTGCTGGAAGGAGCGCACCAGGGCAAGGGTCTCGGCCGCGCGTTCCTCCGACACATTGAACGTTGCCGCCTCCTTCTACACGTCATTGATGGCACCCGGCCAGATCCACTTGGAGACTTTGAGGCGGTCAACACGGAGCTGCGGCTCTTTAACCCGCGGCTCGCCGAGAAGCCTCAGGCGAGTTGGCCCTCGATGCAGTCAGCTTGTCTCCTTGGCCTGCATGCTTGTAGATCCAGTGCGAGCAACCCTCCGCTGCTTGCCCTTCAGGTCGTCGTCCTCAACAAGATGGACATTCCAGAGGTAGCCGAGATCGCTCCCGACCTGCTTAAGCAGCTCGCCCAGGCGGCGGGGCACAAGCGCGTCCTCGCGCTCTCGGCGGCCTCCTTTGCGAATGTCCCCATGCTCATGGCTCGTTTGCTGAAGCTTCTCCAAAGCGCGCCACCGGAGTCCCCGCCATCGTTTTCCGAGCCTCGGGTAGCGCTCGACGATGATAGCGCGTCGTCCAAGTCATGCAATGTGGTGGATGTCGCGCCGGGAGTATGGTGGGTGTCTGGAGACAAAATTGAAAAGGCTGCAGCCATGACCAATTGGGATTATCACGAGGCACAGGAGCGCTTCCAACGCATCATGCAAGCCCTTGGGGTGTCGGAGGAACTCAAAGCGGCCGGAGCAAAGTCGGGGGATACAATCATGGTGGGCAACGTGGACTTCAAGTACTATGAGGAGACGGCCATGGCCGTGCGTGCGCGGCTCGCTGGCTACGGGGATCTGGAGACCACAGATGACATCGGAGAGATGGGGGATGAGCGCGACGCCGAACGGCGGCGACGAAGAGCAGAAGCCATTGACAAGGAATTGCGGGAGCTTTTGGATTCCGATGGTGACGTGACTCTATTCTGAGGAGCCGTGCGCATTGATGTAATAGCCAGCGCCTCTTCAAGTCTCGGGCGAGCACGCGCGGGGAAGGTTCGAGCATCCTCGTTTTCACGATTCAACAGCTGACTTGCGTCCCCGTCTAGGTCGGCGGCTCTTCAGGAATGATGTGACTCGAATGGCCTTTTTTCCTCGGGTTTGACTTGAGTTGCGGCATCGATGAGCCCATCAGTCATATGACCTCTCGTTGTGGAGAACCTCGCCGCAGATCTTGTCTCGGAGGCCGTTGCATGCGCCGTCTAGTGTCCCCGTCTGCGTCTTTCAAAGACCCTTCCCGTTGCGCACAACCTCTAATTCCTTGCCCGTGTATGCTCCGAGGTATTCTTTGCTTCTCTCGGACGCTTTGCGCTACTCATCTCCAAAATATCGTCGCTCCCGTTGGGGTTGTCGGCGTCGGTGTCTCCTCTTGTTGACTTCGATTCCGCTTCGACCTGTCAGTGCTTTCGTTGGGTATGCTTGGTGTGTTTTGTGTCTTGGTCTTGGGCGGAGCATCGCAGCAAAACCAACCCCCGCCCCCAAAAGAAATCGCCCGACTGGAGGCCCCTCGAGACCCTTTGCCGTGGGGAATTTGCTTAGGGCACTGTGCATCTGTTGTCTATTGTCATAATAAGCAAAACTATTGTTATAGTTTGACCTATGGAGCGTGCCACGACCGCTCCCGAGCCTCGCAAGCGACCCTCGCCAGTGCGTGCCCCACGCCCCACCTGGGACGCCCCACGCCGCCTGAGGCGGCTCGTCAGAAAGCCCTCTCAAAGCCCATCCAAACCACACCCGCGCGAGCGCGCGGGGTGGCGAGCACTGGCACCGAACAGGTTGCCACGACCATGGCTCTGCGTAGCATTCAGGATTCTTTGACACGTTGACACCCCCTCCAACAGTGGGAAACCCTCCCACCCCAAGAGCACCTCATGTGGGAGCCATGGGCGAACCAAGTATAAACTTAGTTCGCAGAAATATGTAAAAATAGCTCGCTCACAAAGACTGGCCCAAATGTGTTCCTAAATAATTACATATTTTGGCCGGGCCCTAGTAGCCTGCGAAGTACAGCCAGCAAGCATGGAGATGTGCATTTCACCTCTGGCCTTTGGGCCATCAATAGGGGTAGGCCAAAATATCCAGCACAATTTTTGCCCAAATATCCATCGGCAATATCTCCCATATATCCGAAAAATCGGCCCAAATATCTCCAAACATATCCGGACATATCCATATCTCTCGCTCTAACGCTAACGCCTACCGTGATGCTGACGAATTGGGATGGCCCATGGGCCACGCCAATTCGTCACAAATGTGCCAATGCGCCCAGCGAGGCGCCGCCAACGCGAGCGCCAATCAGCCCAAGGCAGGCGCCCCCGCGCAGGAGGGTGTGTACTACCCACCCAGGTGCACGCAAGCCCCAGAAGACGCCGCCCCAGAACACCCCCAACAGCAAACAATAAGGCAAGGCAGACTTTGCAGGCAGCCATATGCGCTGCAACACTACCATCCCACTCAGCCCGCACATAAGCTCACAGCCACCCACACCACAAGCCACACACCTCGCATCTGGGCCCCTACAGCGCCGCAGTACTACCCTCGCGCCCACGCGCGAGGAGCAGGCCCGGCCCCAACATTAGTAGTACAGTCCCCATTGGGGGCTATCAGAAACGTACGACAAGGTCTGCTCGGAGCAGGCCTATGCATAGCAGCTACAAAAACGTCCAGAACCGGAGTGAGCCACACGCCACCAGGGGAGCACCCAGAGGAGGCGCCACGCACGCCTCCTCCTGGCCTCCGACTGGGCGAGACAGCCCCAGACGACATACCCTAAGACAAATAGGAGATGCCTCAGACCAATCTGAAACAGAGGCCTATGCGGCGTGACGCAACACGGAAGCACACGATGCTCCACTTAAAACTTACAACTCCCCCATCCAGTCGCGGCATCCCTCACTCCCTATGGAGGAATACAGGAGCTACCATCCGTGAGAGTTGCACCTCGACGATAACCTCTCCACCCCGTGTTCGATTGGTACTTTCGAGTATTCAGTGATCGGCAACTCAACCACCCAGCGAGTTGGCGGTGCCATGCTTCCGATCCGTTCTACTCTCTACTAACTTTGGTCGTGAAGCGTGTGATCTTGATGTCAAGGTGGTCGTCGTTCTGAAATTCAGCTTGCTGAGGATCGCACGCCAGCGTCACTTCGTAGCCATTGTACAACAGCTCGTCCCCTAGGCTTAGTTGTTGCACCTCTTCCTTTTTGAGAGGGCGAAAGTTAGTGTGTGCTAACTTGTCCCGCGTAGTGTTACGAATCCACCAGATCTCACACTGCCCAGTCGCGTCCCATTCATCGACTCGTCCAACTGTAACTATGCGCGACTTTCCCTCATCGTCTCGGTACTTAACATTGTCGCCCTCTGACGGTCTCCAGCTCGAGGCATCTGGTGGCATAGACCTTTCTGTTCCACGGGATCGCTTTCTAGGAGTGTTCTGTGACCCAAGGGCTGTAAGCTCACTTGAGAGCTCATTGCGCCGTTGTGCAAAGTGTGGGCCGCGAAGCCGATCTACAAGTCCGCTTTGCAAGTAATCGCAGCTAGCATTCAGCTCGAAGCTCTTGTCATGCTCACGAGCTGTATGGAGTGCCTCCAAACGGAGTCTTGCCACCTTGCAAACAAACTCGAGGTTGCGGCAGTGTGGCATTGGAAGTTCCTTGCAGATGTGTTTCCGCAGGGCTTTCCCTTTCAACTGCGACAGCGTTTCTTTTTCCTCGTCGATCGCAATCAATGTCGCGGATGGCGCATAGGCTGTAGATGGCGGTTCTGATTTAGTGAGGTCAAAGTACACGTGTACGTAGAAGTGCGAGCCGGGCAACGTGCCGACGCCTACGTTTTCGGGAGTCACTGTCGATAGAAGCAATGGTGTTGTGTTGTCAATGGTAGGAAGTGGAGACACGTGTGATATAGAGTATTCGTCGCGGTGCCAAGAGCCTGCGGCACTGACGGGGATGGGGCCATTGAATGTGAAGCCATCAGGCAGCTTGACCAGAAGAAGCACGCCCTGCTTATCATCCAGGCCGCCCTCGCAACGTAAGTACACTTGTCCAGGTCTATCCGTCGGTCGCAGGCAAGTCTCTAGAGCATGCTGCCTGAGTGGCCCTTCCCTCCGATCCATGATGATTGCCTCAAATGGTGAGGTGAGGATGGCCTGGCGGCAGCGTGTCTCCTCTGGGGTCATTGCCTCCTGCGCCAACGAGAGGGAAGGTTAGCACGGGCGAGGGGGGATGGAGGAGGAGGGTGTGAAAGTGAAGCCCCAGCACTCGGCAAAGGGGGAGAAGCCAGCGCACACGCACCAGAGACCAGGCCCGCAGAGCGGGGGAGGCAGCCTGCTGGCGGGAAGCCGACCGACGACGGGGCGAGAGCATGAGAGAGAAACTATAAGGAGAAGGGAGGAAATAATTACGTTAGACGGAGTGCCTCTGTTCTGCCGTTCTGCCCAGCTTGGGGGGGGGGGGGGGGGGGCCTCTCTGCCGAACTATCGTTAAAGTGAAACTCGTTCGCTGGAAGCCAACGCGGAGGGTCGATGAGAAATCCAAACTCCCGCGGGGGGGAGAAGGCGATGTGCGGAGAGACCTTCTGTCTAGACGCGCGACGAGCGGACGACGAAACGGGACGCGAGGCGCGAGGCGCGTGCCATTCCTTCTTCTCTTCATTCACCGGAACCGCGGTGAAACACACGTTACTCGTCGGTGCCCCCCTCCGCGAGAATCGCGAAGAAGAACGGACGTGATGGAGGCAATCATCGAAGGAATCGCGAAAGGAATCGAAGCGGAGGGAAAGGGGGAACTGCGCGCGGGGGGGGAATAAATAACGGTCGGAGGAAACGAGCCGCATGCGGAGGAAAAGAACCTCGCGGGGGGAGGGGGGGAAGAATGTAACGGATAACGGCCGGAGGCGCCGGACGGCACGCCGAGGGAAAGAGCCTCGCGCGGGGGGGGGGGGGGGGGGGGGGGGGGACGAGGGACCGAGGGCACGGCGGGGCAGCGTGGGAGGGCGCGTGCGTGGCCGATCTCGGAGCGCAGATCGCGTCCCTGCCCTCGCGGAGCGCGGAGAGACCAACCACGGAATATCCTGGGACCGGAGAATGGACTCCTAAGGCGGTTGAAGGGGCGCAACGAAGACTACCGGTAGTCTTTAAGACAACGACTTCACCTTGTACCTTGTCATAACTACTCTAGGTCAAATAAGCACCCTGATCTGTATTTTTTGCGCCCAGGCAGCTAATATGGTCACTATCTAATAGGCCCCTAGCTAGCATAAATACAAATACTAAGAATTCGAACGCGAAATTCGATTTTTGTTTATACATAGACAAATATTGAAGACTACAGAAATTGACGTTGACGTTGAACGACTCGCGGGCAGATTCACACAGTACTGTGTCACACAGATAGACTCACAGACTCACAGGCACAGGGCAGCTGAGACGCCGGGCCCGGTGGATTGGGCCGCAAGAGGCAAAAGCAGCCAAAACTCTCATTGGGCTTCAAAACCAAGCTTGGTCTCCACTGAAGGTCGAAAAGAACCCATGCAAAAGAGCATTTCATCTCGTGGGAGCAAGTTCAAGTTCTAGGGAGCTCATCATGAGCCTCAAATCGTGTCCTCAGGTGTTTGCGGCAATTCGTGGGACAACACCGTTTTTGGCCGGGAAGGCTTTCGCGAGTGGCAAATAACTCATTATGCTTTGAGAATGGTGTCTTGCTTGAGCCTCTAGAAGGACTCAATGAGGGCAATGTGACGAATTGGAATGGCCCAGAGGGCCTGAGGGCAATGAGGAAGGAGCAAGGCCGGCGGCAGGCGCGGCGAGGGAGACGACTTCGGAGGTGCTGACGGGCTGAAGCCCGTCAGCAGAGGAAGGCGGGCAGGCGGGCTTGAGCGAGGGCGAGGACACAGATCGCAGCGAGGTATCCTTGCAATCGAAGAAATCTTGCTGCTGAGCGTGGACCTTCTAGACGTTTCTATCGAGAGCAACCCTGAGTAGCAACCAAGGGAGGAGAAGACCAAAAACCAACGGGACCAAGGACCAAGGGCTTTCATGCAACTTGCATCAAGGGGAAAGATAACCCAAAACCAAAGCAGCGAATCTAAATCAATCTCCAAGGGGAGATGGCAAACCAAAACCAAGGACAAAGGAGAAAGATTCCCTCATCCAAGCAGCGAACCTAAATCGATCTCCAAGGGGAGATGGCAAACCAAACCTGATTGCCCCCAGAAGCAGGTAGAGAAACGCGGGGAGATAGCGAATTAAACCTTTTTGCGAGGCGCCTGGGAGGAAGAAAGGTGGGGAAACTTCCCTTCTCTTCGAGAGGAAGAGGGAGGGCGCTCCACAACCCTAGATCCTAGGCGTCCACGCGAAGTTTTTGACCGAGAACGAGAACGAGAGAATTATAACGATAAATACCGAATGAAGAGAAGAGAGAAAGAAGCCTAACGAGCGTCGATTCGCGAATGCGACACAATGAGATGAACACAGAAACCAAATCCTAGCTCCCCATTCCTAGATTGAACCGTGTCTTCATAGTTCACAACGTCGTCCTACATTGTAGGACTCGTCCTATAAAGTTGGGTACCTTTATCCGTAGACCTCACCCGCTGTCTTTCACATCTAGCTAGGCAGCGGAGTCGGAGTGTCGGAGTCAGTGGTTGGAACAACTCAATTGTCAATTGTGTTGAAGAGTTATTCGGTTTCTATCTTTTGTCCATCCTTGTGTTGGGTGTAGATATCTTGGGAGCGTGCGCTCAGTCGCGTGCGAGAGAGGTGTGAATCCCTCTCCCTCTCGCCTCTCGCCTCTCGCCTCTCCCTCTCGCCTCTCGCCACCCGTCACCCGGCTCTCGGCGGGGGTACAATGTTTGGCCCCAACCCATGGGAGCCCAGTGATTGATAGCAATATCGTGTAGACCTAGGGGAACATCATTGAGCTAGCGCGCTCACACAACGACGACGGTGGCAACGGTACGTTCCCCTCCCTTCACTCGGAGTATATCTGACACATACTACAAAACACGCGCTTAGAGGTCAGAGTCAAACAAGAGAACTAACCTGCCCCCTCTCCCCTCCCTGACCGGTATCGTCCTCCCCACTCCCCGCGCCCCCTCCAGACGGCGCGCCGCCCAGCGCCCGCGCCGCCCCTCGCCTCGCGATGGCCGAGAAGAAGCCCGAGGCCGTGCCGCCGACGGAGCAGCATGGCGACTTGCTCGAGGTGGGGAACTCACGCCATGCGCTCGCCTGACACTGCTCCCACGCCCGCGCGCCACGTTGGAGAGAGCCGGCAGCTGATTTCCCCATGGTTCTGATCACACGGCTTTCCGTCCCTGATCCAACAATGCAGGAGGACGACGAGTTCGAGGAATTCGAGGAGCAAGAGTGGACAGAGGGTGACGAGGATGTTGAGGATCCTACGATGTGGCAGGTGAGCCGCAGAGCTTGCTGACACAGCACGGTGGGGTAGGCACTGCGCTCTCACACTGAATGCTCCTTCTCGCACACAGGACGGATGGGAGGATGATGAGGAGGATGAGAACTTTACGAACCAGCTGCGCGCCGAGCTTCAGGCGACGGAAGCCACCGCACAACAGTCTATTCCTACTGCGATGCAACAATAAGACAGATGGGAGGGCGGGAGTGGCAATAGGCATTGCTTGTGCATGCGATGGATAGTTGTTGCACTTATCACGGTAGCCACGTCAATCATGTATCAAGAATGTGGTTGATGAGCCCATACTAGCTGCAAAGCGATGGAACCAGCACCTGTACGGCTTGTATGATGGCTCGGTCGATTCAACACGCCTTTGGCAAGGTGCAAGGCCATGCGTCATAAGCTGCAAGCTGCCATTCCGTAGCAATGGCAATGGCAAGGGAAGCCGTCATTTATGTCGCAATGCCAAGTGCAGGGATAGGCGGGAGACCAATCCATGTGTGCATCCCGTTGGTAAGACAGTCGTTATTGAAAAAAAACCTGCATCATCCTGGCTGCGCGCGGCTTTGGGGCTCCCGCTCGCGCAATCTACACGCTCCTACTAACCGCTCGTTCTATTTCTTGCTACCGGTTGAACTAACTTTATAGTTGGTTGCGATGGAGCACCCCGCGTGCCATCACGCGAGGGAGTGGGGTGCGGGGGGGGGGGGGGGGGGAGCAACGTCTCAGCCGAAAATCACTCAACTATCAGTAAACTGATAGTTGATAGGGTCATGGAGCGCACGCTGCTCCCCTCCCCCGCTGCCGTTGCCGCCGTGATAGACGATAGACGAAGTACTGATGGACACGCCGCTGTCGTCGAAGCAGCCCTGCTAGGACAACGCCCCCAGCCAGACGGGCACATGAGCCACCACGACACACTCCCGCATCACCACGAACAGTGTGCAAGAAGCCGCCATGCTGACAGCCATGCTGCGGCACAACGGCACAACCCCAACAACACCCTCCACAGCGACACCCAGCACATTCCGCAGGCAGGACGCAGGACGCTCCACTAGGGAAGGCCTCCGGGCCTGGCTCCTACACAGCCGCGGTACCCACCCATAGGGGAAAGCCGCAAGGCTGGGCCCCCACAAAGAGGCGCAACCCAAAGCGCCTCACAGCAACGGCGAGCCGAAAGGCCCGCCCCCCCCCCCCCTGACGCCAGACCCAAAGTAGTGCACATGGGTCGACCCCCCGAAACCGAACAAAAAGGACCGAGGGGGGTGCGAAAGGGGAGAGAGGGTGGGGCAAGGGCGATGTCAGGGGCAGCCCCCAAGGCGCGGGGCGGAGGATAGCAAAGTAGTAGGCATCTTCAAGAATATTTTTTTTTACACAGCCGCGGTACCGCCCTCAGTATCCCATACCAACCCCTCAGTAAAAAATTGTGGGACCTCTTGCTTTTGGCTTTTGGCTTTTGTTTGGGGTCTAGTCAAATACGCCTTGCTCCCAGGCTAGAGGCTAGCATAGCATACAGTCCAACAGTCCAAAGGTACCTAGAATGCGATGGGCAGCCCTACGGTGCTTAATGGGTACGTTACCGGAGGCGAAATGAGGAAAAACCTGATTTTTGCCCGATGTTGATGTTGCTCCGAAAACCGAAAACGAAAAACCCCGAAATTTTGCAAAATATAAATTTTTGCAAAATTTAAATTTTCGGAAAATTTTGGAAAACCCCCGTTCTCCCGATGGGCCCGTTCCGGGCTCCCCGGATGAGCTGAACGCCGCGCTAGCCGCCGGTGCGCCTCCGCGGCTCGTTTCCCAAGAGGAAACGAGCATCGCTACGACACAGATATGAAGAAAATTGATGCAGAGGTATACCGCCGGCGTGAAGGCGAAGGGGTGCGCAAGCTGGATGGCGAGGTTGAAGGTCGCCGAGCCCCCGCAGCATGACGTGCGCACAGGAGGGCGGCTCGGGAAATCGCCTCAGCGCAAAATGGACGCCGGACATGACCGGAAATTGAAATTGTTTTGTTTCACCCAGTTCCTATTCCTGACTCGCCAAACACGAACGCCTGCGACTTGGGGCCAGGGACTGTGATCTAATATTAGATCAGGATTTTGGGGGTCAAACACCACTTCGGGGGTGGTGTTTGACAAGGGGGCCAAATGGAGGTGTTTTCCTGTCTAACAGACAAGTGTTAGACAGCCATGTTTAAGTTTACTACGTATCTATACGGATAAAGGTACCCAGCTTTATAGGACGAGTCCTACAATGTAGGACGACGTTGTGAACTATGAAGACACGGTTCAATCTAGGAATGGGGAGCTAGGATTTGGTTTCTGTGTTCATCTCATTGCCCTCATTGAGTCCTCCTAGAGGCTCAAGACACCATTCTCAAAGCATAATGAGTTAGTTGCCACTCGCGGAAGCCTTCCCGGCAAAAAACGGCGTTGTCCTACGAATTGCCGCAAACACCTGAGGACACGATTTGAGGCTCATGATGAGCTCCCTAGAACTTGCTCCCACGAGATGAAATGCTCTTTGGCATGGGTTCTTTTCGACCTTCAGTGGAAACCAAGCTTGGTTTTGAAGCCCAATGAGAGTTTTGGCTGCTTTTGCCTCTTGCGGGGCAAAAACAAAACTCTCGACGCACCCGGTGGCCTCCGATGGCCGAGGTACTCAGTTCACGCTGGAGCCGAAAGCTCGGTCAAGACGAAGTCTACAGCCTTGGCCATAGTGGGAGCTAAGGATCTCAAGACTGAGCTGGGACTATCCTTCAGTTGGTGGGAAGTCCCAATCCTTCACTCTTGAAAGTTGTGTGGCTTTCGGGCTCAGGGTCCTACAAATACACCGAAATCGTAGGACGCGGTCCTATAATGTAGGACGGAACTTTTTAGCCGTATAGCGCTTTTCCCGCACGCCTTACCCGCATGCAAAAAAAAAGTTGAGGCCCAGGACGCGCACAAGGTTCCGACTGCGGATCCGCTCGCTTACGCGAGGGCGGCGGGGGTTGTTGAGTGGGTTGAGAAGGGGCCAACTGTGTTCCTGTTGGTTGCTTTCCCTTGGGGCCAGCCGCCTCGGCGTACGATTTCTGGGAACCATTCTTCGAAGGGTTGGAGGCCGTAAAGGCTCCCAGGATGGATTGTTGTGTGTAGTGCCCGCCCACGAGGGGTGCACAGTTGGTAGGAGTTGCCTCCATGGGGGTGGCAGCAGAGCTGCCACACCCCATGGGGAGTCCTTGAATGGGTGGCGTGGCGGCTGGTGGTGGCGGCTGAGCCTGTGTCTGGCTCTGTTGGTCTGGGGGGAACAGGGCTCTGCCTGTTCCCACCCTCTGGGAGGTCTGGCCGGGGGGCGGAGGTGGAAGCATGTCGACGTCTTCGTCGGCTGGGGCGGCGGCCTGCGCGCGCTTGGGCTCCGGTGGCTTCGGGCGGCCCCGTTGGGGCGTCGTGACTGCGGTGGGCTGGGAGGTGGGAGGCGGCGCGGCGCGCTCCATCGCTAAAACTATAACGATAGTTTTGAGAAGAAAGAGAAAAAAGAAGAGAGGGGGCAAGTCGCCTCCCCTGACGTGAAGAGAAGTCCCACTGGACATAGAAGGTAAAGAAATGACAGGAGGGGGGCGGGGGGTCATCTGTAATACCTACCCGCTTGGTCTAGCGTCTATTTATGGGGCACCTTCCACGCGTACGTTTCATTCACGACGCCGGACGGGACATGAAGAAGTAATGGTATAGCAAGACCCGCACGCGCCGGCAATCCCACGCAGCCACAACACGCGGAGCCGAGCGCATCTTCGATTTGTTGCGCAGCGCACTACGTTGCTAGTGCGGAGCACACGGGCGTGATGGTGGCTTTTCCCACAAACACTACGCAATGGACCACCTCGACGGCCGACCGCGGTCGGCGTGAATGTGCAACGCGTGTGCCCTATTATGCCGATTGAAGATGAGTGAGCTGCCAGGCGTTCCATGTTCACCCGCAAAGTCCTACTTACCACCAAAGAAGGCACGCAGTCTAGCGAACAATGATTTGGGCTCTTGGGCAAGAGTTGACGGATGCACTAATGTAGAAGTGGATGACCATTGCGATGGCGGCGTCTCTCTCCTCTCGTTGTTGCACATCGCGGGGCTCGCTGTGGCGGGGGTGCCGGCAAGTAGCGCGGAAGTATGCGAAGGCAGGGCGACCTCCTTGGAAAGAGTCGGCATCTCATCGTGTAGATCGAGCTGAATGCCGTCGGCCTTGATGGGTTCTCTGTCGGTTACATGAGCGGGTGCAGCTCGTGGCAGTGTCGTGTTCATGGTCACCGAGGCTACTCCAAGCACCTCTCGCGAGGCGCCAGATGTTTGCGGCTCAGCCGACAGCGCGATGGTCGGAGGCGGCCCCTCAAGCGACATGGTCACTGGAGCCTTGGCGGGGTCTGACGCGGCGCCTCGTCCGGGCCTCGGCGCCACACCAGAGAAGTCCGGCTTTGTGGACTCTGCCTCATCGGAGGGTGACGACATTGGCTTGTTTAGTGAAGGAGGGGCTTTCCTCGAGATGGGTGGCAGCGGCGGAGGAGGCCGTTTCGGCTTTTGCTGCTCCTGCATGAGCGGCGGCAAGGGCGGCGGAGCACGATGCGCCTTTGGTGGAGGCTGCTGCTCCACCTCTACTTTGGTGTCTGCGGCCGCCTGGTGTTTCTCGGGGTGGGCTCTTTCGCGTGTCACCTCGGGTTTGTCAGCGACCTGATCAGCCTCCTTGGTCGCCGGTCTGGATGGCACGGGCGCGCGGGCCGTCAGAGGGCCGAAAGCCTGCGGTGCCGATTCCTTGTCTCCATCAACGGGCTCCACATCCCCATGCTGACATTCCGTAGACGCCTCGACAGCTTGCGCCTCGCGCTTGGTGGCTACTGACCTGACGTCCGCGGCTATGGGCGAGCTGGCTTTGGTAGCGAGCGAGCAGTTCCCAGGCGTGTGGTCGATTGTGTCAACCTGGGTGCTCATAGCCTGCGGCCAGTCTTTCTCTTCGTGGGCCGTGGAAGCAGCCGGCTCTTTGCCTGCTACAGGAGGCTCCTCTTGCTGCGCATGGCTCTGCGCCAGATGCTCCTCTTGCCGGTGAGCGTTGTGCGACACCACTCGCGCCTCGTGTGACTCAGCGACGGGCCCCTCCGGCTCGGCAGGGGCTTCCACCACCTGCTCGTCCTCCTCGTCACCCTCTTCGACCGTGGATTCGCTAGGCACCCAAGGCTGTGCGATCAACTGTTTCATGAAGCCTGCGTCGCATACGAGGGGAGTGTCGTCTTCACCATAGCCATCGACATCGTCCTCAGCAGCGTATTCGATGCCGTCCTCCGTGCCCTCGTCTTCGCCTTCCTCCTCGTCCTCCTCATCTCCGACCTCGTCGCTCTCGTCAAGCGCTTCCTCCTCATCGACTGCCCCGCTCCTGTCCTCATCCTCGCCTATCTCCATAAGCTCATCCGCCCTTCGCGGCTCCATGTCCGTACCGCCCGCCGCCTCCCGCAGCTCGGGAGCTCGGTGGGTGTTGGCCGACCGAAAATCGCCTCGCATGGCGGAGTTCGATATGACCTCCGCCGTGCGCGCAAAGGAAGGCTGGGCCGCCGAGGAAAAGGACTGATGGAGTGGCATGCAGGGTGCCGGAAGACCCGAGTCGGCGCTGCCCTCGACGGGCTCCGGGTCTGGGTCCCTCTCCGGGTCGGGGTCGCGGTCATCTTCCCACGCCACACGGGCCGCCTTGGGCGGCGATTCCACCTCCGCCAGCCGCAGATCGGGCTGCGACGTCGCTGCTACGGGTGGGCGTAGGATGAGCGCGGGTGCCGCCTCAGGTTCAGGAGCGCCCGCCAACTTGTGGCCCAGCACGGTTGGCTTACCTCCCGCCACCGCTGCCTTCCGCTTCCGATATTCGGCAAGCAGGTCCTTGGCCTCGGGAACGCCGAAGCCGCAGAGCACGCCCGGCGGCGTCTCGCTCGAGGCGGATGCAAGGGAGGACGGAGGCTTCGCAGGCGGCGGAACGAGGCTTCCCACTTCTACCTCGTCCTGCAGGGCCTCGACCTCCGACTGCGCCGCGCGACGTTGCGCGGCAGTCTCGCTCGGCTGTGCGCATGGGCCCGGTGCAATAGCGGCAGACCACCTTGCGCACACCATATAGTCGCCGCCTCGGCCGACAGACAAGCACGCGCGCCCCTCCTCCGCGCTCGTCGTCGACGGCGTCGGCCGGGTGGGCCGCGCACGCTCGACTGGATGGGCGCCCGTCGGCCGCCGCGCGGCCGCAGGCAGCTCGGGCTTTTGTCGGGGCTTTGGGGCGCGCACAGGCGCGTGCACCATGGAGCCCGGCGCCGGGCGCGCAGTGGGGGGCGGCTTCTTGCGCTTGGGCTGCGGGTTGCCGTAGGCACTGGCTATCTGCTTCTGACGCTGCTTGATCGCCTGCCGGCGCTCGCCCACAGTCCGGGCCGTGAGTATCGAGGAGGACGAGATGTACGCGGAGGAGGCGCTCGAGAGTTCCGAGCGGTCGGCTGGCACCGAGCTGGCTGGCGGCGGCGGCGGTGGTGGCCGCAGCATTGCGAGCAGTTGGTCGGCCGAGGGTCGGTCCTTCGGCCGCTGCTGGAGCAGGGCGGCTGTTGAGGCACGAAGCTCTGGCGACACGTGCTTTGGAAGCGTGGCCGGCTTGCCCGCGATGATGCGCATCACGAGTGCAGGCAGCGTTTGCGCCGAGAACGGGTAGCGAAGCGCACATAGCTCGTACAGCAGCACCCCTGCGCGCCGGAGGGGGGGCATCGGCGAGGGGATGAGCTGGTTGATGATAGTGGGGAAAGATCGGTCGCGTGCAAGCACGCGCGCCGGGCCGCTGGGGCCGCCTACCAAGCGACCACATATCCGCCTTGGTGTTGTAGTTTGCTCCATTGCAGACCTCCGGCGGCAGGTAGTACGGCGTGCCGCACTGCGTGCACGCCATGGCTTTGGTAGACTCGAGAGTCTTGGCCACCCCAAAGTCACCCAGCATAACTCCCGGCGCCTCTCCGTCTTTCCCCCCCGCCTTGATGAACACGTTAGACGCCTTGATGTCCCTGTGGACCACATGGAGGCCGTGCACGTGCGAGAGTGCTGAGGCGAGCTGGCATCCAACCGCCTCGACGTGAGGATTGGGAATGGTTCCTCCCTCCCGTTTTTTGGTGGCTGCGATCAAGTCTGCTAAGTCTCCCCCTTCGCAGTACTCCATCACCAGAACTACCTCGTCAGCGTGTGTGAAGGCATCATAGAGAGTAACAATATGAGAGTGAGACAGCTTCTTTAAGATGGAGATCTCATTGGTGGCGAGGTGGCGGTCGTGCTCAGAGAGGAGAGGGACGGTCTTGAGTGCCAGGCGTCTCCTGTCGCACCGCCGGCGAGCCAGGAAGACGGAGCCCATCGCGCCCTGGCCGAGCTTGCGCTCGAGCTCGTAAGCGTCCATTGCCGGAAGGGGGGGAAGGGGGAGGAGGGGGGGAGGGAGCGGGGGTGGGAGAAGGGAGAAAATACAGAAGAAACTGGGTGCAACATATATGTGAGAAGAAAGGAGGAAGAGTCGAATCGTCTCTGCTGGCGAGAGAAAGAGAACACCAACAGGGGGGGAGGGGGGGGGGGGAAGCACTCTCATTTACTTTTAGAGAGGGGCGGCTATGAGGGAGTACTTTTAGAGAGGGGGAAAGCTATGAGATAGATGATTACAAGTAGGTGGTAAAAATAATACGCGCGTTCACTTTTTTAGGGGGGGTGAGTATGTAGTTGACGGGTGTTCATTGTCGCGCGCCTTGAGTTGAGTGTGTTCGCGGCACAGCCGCGAGGTGTTGAGCGCCGCGTGTACGCGGCGCGAGGAAAATTGTCAGTGTTTTTGACAGTGACAGTGATCACTTTTGGGGGGTCAAGGGTCAAGGGCCTACAAGGGAAACACAGGAACAGCGTGTTTCTACCAGGGGCAAAAACAGCCGTGTTTCGATGTGTTTGGGCGAGGGACGCGCAGCGCCGCGAGCACATCCGAAAGCAGCGCGCGGCGCGCAGCGCCGCGAGCAGCCACACTCCGCTCTCCACTCTCTAAGACTGTGAATAGGAATAGTAGGAATAGGTTTGGATTTCGACTATTAGGTATCTAGCTAATAGTGGCCCACCGACTATTTACATTGAAGCTAATAGTGGCCCTTCGGCTATTTACATTGAGGCTAATAGTGGCTACGTCCAGGCTATTATTAGTATTATGGGTATTATCAAGATAGTTAGTTAGCTCTATCTAGGTGTACTCTAGGTGCATACTGGCCCCCCCACCGCCACCGGCTCCCGCCACCCGTCGCTCTTCCACCGGCATGGCTGCCGCGTCCATGTCGCCGGTGCGCGTGCTCCGCCTCCTCCTCGCGCCTGTGCCCCCCAATGCGGAGCACAGCGCAGCCGGTTTCACCCCGTTGCGCGGCGAGTCCCGGCCCGTGCCCGGCGCGAAGAGGTGTCGCTGGTCGCTGGACAGGTCTGTACGTCGACAACCTGTACGGCTTCCGCATCGCCGACAAGTTCCCGACGGTCGTGCGTCGCCGCGCAGACGGCGAGGGGCACAGCGTGGTGATGCACCTTGAGAGCGAGCTCAGGGGCACCACTCCCACCACTCCATCCTCCACACCCGGGCCCATCCACACATCTTTCCTCGTGGTCCACTACCCCAGCGCGTCGGACACCACGCCCAGCAAATGCATCGCTGCGGCAAAGCGCATAGTGGAGGTGTGCCTGGGCATAGGTGACGGAGATGCCCTCTATCTTTCTCACCCCTCTTCTCCCTTCACATAGGTCATGAAGCCATGCCGCGTCGAGCGTCGACGACGACGAGCTGGGTGTGATGGCATCCGGCGGAGCGCACGTATCCAACGGATGTGTTGTGCAATATGTCCCCAAGGTGAGAAGGGGTGAGGTGGTTGAGGGCGGGAGGGAAATGCTTACATTTGCTTTGTTACACACCGGCAGCGCTCCCCAGCACACACACATCACACCGCCCGAGCCAGGCAGGGGCACCAGCTTCCATGGTTTCTGTTGCCCTCACGTGTGCCCTCCCCTCCATGGACCCCTCGAACTCATAGGCAAGCCAGGAGTCAGTGGGTGAGAAGCGCAAGCGAGAGCATGACACTTCTTGTTCAGAATTGAACAGCTGTGCACCTGAGTGCGAGCTTCTCTTTGATGGTAATAAGCTTTCCCCTGCTACCGGGAGGTCATGGCGATTGAACGCTTTTCCATGTGTAGGCTGGTGGTGATTGAAGGCTTTTCCATGCGGTGGGGGTGATGGCGATTGACCGCGTTCCCACGTGTAGGCTGATGGTGATTGAACGCTTTTCTATGCTGTGGGTGAGGGTGATTGAGCGCTTCTCGCCTCGCACCTGCTCGGCCTCTGAGGGTGGGCGCGGCCGCTTCGCTAGCGACTGGTCCATGAGGGCAGGGGGGCCGCCCTCGGCGGGGGGCCCGGAAGAGAGGGGAGTCGCGCCGGCGCGCTCCATCGCGTCTAACTATAAAGTTAGTTGAGTATCATACAGTACGAGGCGCATGGGGTTAGCCCAACAAAACTGCCCCGACTGCGGGACATTCGATGGCACGTGGGCTTGGTACAGATTGCATACTCATTCCTCCGTCGATATTCCATCATGAATTATGCATTGTGAGTTAGTGTCATACTGGCCTTTACGAAGAGTCCCGCTCATGCTAGCCGATGCGTGGAGTTTGAGTGACGAGTTATTGCACGTCTCCTTCATCCGGGTCATCTCACGCGGACACAAGACGCGCGGAGGGCGAACGGACTCCGCGCAAAGCGATGACCTCGCTAGAGGGAAGGAGGGGCGGATGAATACACTTCGACAGCGCTTGAAGGAGGGGCGGATGAACACAGTACATGTGCCCGACAAGTGGACCCTTCCAAAAGAAGCATGAGCAATCTAGGGCAAGTTGACAATGCATTCTCCGTGGAATGTGGATGCGATGCACGGCGACAGCTTACCGCTTTTACGCCGCAGCAGTACCGGAACGCCATGCGATATGCAAAGTGGGGCGCCATGCGATGCGATGTGAAAGGTAATCGTATGGCGCCCCTTCTACCTTGCTACCGCTGCCTCTGCGGCCCACCTCGCGGGTGGATCCCACCTAACGGGACGATGGGCCATGTGCTGCGCGTACATGAGCAGTGCGAAGAAAAGGACAAAACTCCCAACGAACACGCGCAGCGCAAGGGCGGGAAGCGACTGCATGTTGGACTCAGCGAGAGTGGTAACAGTTGACAGATATGTCTCCCAAAAGAGGAGCAATGAGGGGTCGCCCGCGTCCTTGTGCATGTGCAGGAGTTGCAACAACTTGGGCTCAGTCGCGTCACCGGCCGCCACCTCGGCGGCGTCAGCCGTAGGCGACCCAGCGGCAGCGTCGGGAGCAGGCGCGAGGCTGTCGGGGCCAGCAGGTGCATAGATTACCGCATACACGCCCATCACCACACCGATGGCGCTGCCTATGGCGAGCAGCGCTGGCGGCCCATTGAGCGCCTGCGGCAGTCGCGGGAGGACAGCTACCTGCCGGAGGAGCACGAGGCTGACAGCCAGTACGAGCAGCACAGCCGCGAGGAGCAGTATGGTCGCCGAAAAGAGAAGCAGCGTGCTCGGGCCATCGCCACCGCCCTTGGCCATGCCGCCAAGAGTGCGCACGAGGCCAGGATGAAGGGGCCAAGCAAGCGAATGCAGCCATGGCGGCAGCGGCTGGCCAGCCGACGCGGCGGATTCGAAAGCGCGGCCGTCTCCCGGAAACGCTGGTGCTGCGGGGTGTGCATGCCCAAGCCCGCTGGCCCCCGCGACTGAGCCTAGTACCGCAGGCGTGGATGCTGTCAGCAGCACACGCAGATTGTGGTGCGCAAAGTAGACAAAGAAGCCGCAGAACGCGGTCAGCCAGAGGATAAAGAGGTTGCGCGGGCGGAGGAGGTCGAGGATGAATTCGGGCCACTGGCCCACATGCGCTGCCACCGCGTCCTCTTCCACGCCGGCCGCCGGATGCTCGTCGTCCCTAGCGGCCCTCCACAGCCCGTGCACCCATCGAGGCTCTGCCGACCTGGCTCGCCGCGCGAACGCGGAGACCTCGGCAATCCCGCGATTTTGTCGTGCGAGGGCGAGGGCGTGTTGACCCACCTGCCGCTCTACGATCCCCTTGAGCGCGTACGAGAGGCAGACGCCCCGCATAGAGCAGCCGCACGAGGGACACGCAGCGCGGCCGCGAGCCATCCAGTTCCCCACGCAGCCGGCACAGAAGGAGTGGCCACACGGGAAGGAGGTGCACGGGTCTAGGAGGAGGTCGATGCAAATTGCGCAGGTTAGCTCGTCCGGCACGCCCGCTGCCTCCTGCTGCTCGGGCGGCGGCTGCGGCAGCGGACGCTCCATCGAAAGGGTCGGGGGGGAGAGGGGGAGAGGAGGGGGAGGAGAGGAGGGGAGCGCGCGGAGAGGGGAGAAAAGACGAAGGAGTATGAGTAGAGATTAGAGGATTCTACAGAAGCCTTTTATTAAGATAGCACGGTGGCGCGGGGGGTGGGGGGGGGGGGGGGGGATTATGAGGATTGAGGGGAGAGTCTCCCGCAGACGAACTGCCCTTTCGGAAATATCTCTAAACTCGTGATTACTGTAGAAAACCTCAGCGTGTGGCAGCAGTTATGTGTAAGATAGCGTTCCGGCTGACGAACCCTCGTAAAAGCAGAGAATATATCGTAAGAAGAGAGCGGTCTGCGACGGGTGGCCACGGCGAGAGCGAGGGCGTGGAGATGACCCTGCTGGACTTACAGAACGACTTCAGCACCCTGTATGCGGCGGCCGGGCTCGTTCTCTGCAGGCCAGACCCCAGAGGGCGACACCACCCCTGGATGGGAAATACGGTGCTGGAGCCTGCAAATACAGCCAAATACAGATGTATTTGGCCTTTTCAAAATCATTCGAGGCCTACAACCCAGGACGCGCTTCAAATATCAAATACAGCAATACAGCCAAATAACATATGTATTTGGCCTCGGCCAAGTACGGCAAATACGTATTTCCCATCTAGGGCGACACCCCTCCGCCCTGGGACCCGGCGGGCGCTCCCACTCCACGACTGGACTACACCTAGCACCTAGGCACTAGGCACCATTCCCTCGTGAGCAACACCAAGTTTTGTGACGCGTTTGCGGGTCACCTGGTCGGAAGTGCTGCGTGTCCTAGAACTAGAAACGGGAGAAATGGCTGATACCACCCAATGGGGAGCTGCTTCTACCCATGGTCCCCAGGAGAAGAAATGTTGCTTTGACTGCCCTCTTTGAGACTTTCAGTGACCACCAAGCTTGGTTTTGTCATCTAAGTGTCCAATCCGCTAGCCAACTGCTCCAAAAGGTCTAAAATAAAACTCCTCTGTTGCGAGCAGACGCCCGAGTGCAGCTCCGCATGCTGAATGTGGTAGCAAAAGTAAGCAAAGACAAGCTCCTCCGTCCGCAGAGTTGGTCATGGGGAGAGCTAAGGTTGAATGAGATGTGGAGATGGTTTGCTTCAGGTGATGGGATGTTTCATGCATAAGCTCACCATAGGCTATAATGGAGGCGCATGATCGGCAGAGTCCTAGAAATCCAAGAATTTTCTAGGACGTGGTCCTAGTTTCTAGGACGGAATTTTTGTCCGCTTACGCAACAGGATATCACAGGCCAGGCACTCGCGGTTATAACGGTAAAGCGGAATAGCCTGCAGAGGCTCGCGAATGCAACAGGTTGGAGCAATGGGCTGCCCAGCAGCCCACGGCGAGCCAGTGAGGCGGTGAGGACGAATCAGGCTGAATCAGGCGAGCCTGTGGCGGGAGCGAGAATGGGTCGGCATGGCAGTCCGTTCCTGGCAAGCCATAGCCATAGGACATGCCAGGAGCATGGGTGGTTCCCCCCCCACGGCAGGAGAGGAGTGGAGAGAGGAGGTGTCTCGTGCCCCCCCAATGGGTCAACCAAGTATAAACGTAGTTGGTCTAGATTTCACGTAGCTTTGTCACAACACATCGTGCCATACGAAACACATTTGACTTCGACCACCACAACCGCTACATGGGATTGACAAACATAAATACGCAGACACAACACACGAACACTCACAATCATAGCTAAACAAGAGCCCAACGCTCACCTCGTATGACATTTGCCCCTCCCCTTTATCATGACCATCGCGTTCAAGCAGTCCGACGACGATGGCGATAGCGACGGCTAGCTGCGACACTATGATGTTGAGGAGGCGGAGCCGAAGTACCCATGATTGCCATTGCTGTACGACAACCCGGAACGAAGCGTCAGATACGGGCGTGCTTGCCGCGTGCTAGGAGCGGACGCGAATGGTGCCTATGCTGACCACGAAAATATCTGCGACATCAATGCGGGCCTCTGCCCTCTTCCGCATCCCTTAGTCAGTAGGCGACGTTAGCGGATCTCTAACTGAGTAGGTGCAATAGGACTAGCAGCTCACAGTTGGGACGATGCGCACACGGCTACGCCTCATTCAATCACGTGCGAATGTCGAGTCTTGACCAGCCGCTCCCCACGCTGATCAATAGTGAGCGAAATTGCTTGAATGCTCATGCTACAGCCGAAAGCAACGGCGCAAGAAGGATGCTGTCTGTGAAGCGGGTGCTAAGATGGTTCGCTTCTGAGTCCAATAGCATGTCGTCCGGCATTGCCTCAATGGCACCCTTGACTGGCGCGCCAAAGTACAATGCCCGACTGGGCGGCCACATGGCCACTTACTCTTGCAAAGAAGGCTTAGGCGCTAGCAACGCAGAACCATGATAAAGGCGGGTGTGTGTTAGGCAGAAGCAGAAAGTGAACTAGAGCACGTCGCCGCCAATGGCCATCCATCCGGCGAACCAGGTGTGAGGGCGGTGGCGAGCCTACTCAGTGGCGACCAGCCCTTTGAGCAAACTGGTCCGGGTCACAAATGAGAAGGTCACGCTGGAGATGAGACAAGTCGGATCGGAGGAGTTCTTGGCATGCCAAGCATATGATCTAGGGAAGGCGGGCGCACACGCAGTAGTAGAGTGGATGAATGCGGAGGTGGCTAGTTGGGTGAAGGGCCTGCTCCCATGCCCACGCGGATGCAGCGGGAAAGCGTCAGAGACGGGCGCATCGCCGCCGCCGGCAAGACAGTTGTATGTTTGCACGTGGAGTGGCTCGGCACATGGCAGCTCACCTCGGCGCCGGCGTGGAGGACGCCCTCAGGCACGCAGCGTCCGCAGAACGTCTCCGGGCACGTGCGGCATGGCCACAAATGGATGGTGCCCTCATACTGCCCGCGCCCCGGCACCCGCTTGGCACGTCCCTGTGTCGCGTCGGCCACGTGTGGCGCCACCTCGGACTTGCTCGTCTCGTCAAGCTTGGGCGCGCCACGTGGTGGGCTTGCGCCGCACTTGCCACACTTGTGCCTCGGGCACTCCCAGTGCCCTTCCGGTACAGCTTTGAGATTGCAGCAGCGCACGTGATACGACTTTGAGCAGCCGCCGTCATTGAAGTCGCAGAGCATGACGTCACCACCATCCTTGCACTTGAAGCAGAAGTGCTCCTCTTCTCCTGCTCCGCCACGGCCTTGATGTTCCCGCTCATTTAGGTACCAGACGTAGGCGACGTACAGGTGCTGCTCGGTTAGTCGCATGCGGCCGCCGCCTCGGCTTCTGCCCTCCGCACCGGCACTCGACATGTGTGCGGGAACGACATCCTCGCATGGGCTGCATCCGGCCCGCGGGACGGTAGGGTCAACCAGCACGTCGTCTGGCGCCTCCTTGCGCTTGCCGCGGCGCACGGCAGAGGGCGCCGGCACGAGCGTTGGCGGGGCGGCGGAGAAGGCCGTCGAGGCGGCGGGGGTCTGAAACAATAGGGGCGTTGTCCGTCCCTTGAGGCTCGCGAGGGGCGGGTCGAGCGGCCGCCGGTGCAGGCCACTCTTGCCGCGCGAATGCAGCCAGACCGCCAGCTTGGTGACGAGCTCACCGGGCTCCTTGCCCGGCGAATTGCACGTCTTGCCGGAAAGCCACTCGCAGAGGGCGGGCTGAGAGAGGCCGGCCTGTTGGGCCACTGAATACTGTGTCAGACCGGCCGATGCCATCTCCGTCACCACGGCCAGCCGCACCATGCCCTCGGTTGGTGCCGTCTCGCTCGGCTGGATGCTACCAGTCAGCGATTCGTCGAATACATGAGCGGAAGTCGCGGGAGCGCGCAGCCCATTTGAGAGGCTGAACACACCATCGGCATCGTCGCTATCCTCGCCCAATGAAGTACACAGCCAGTGCGGTGCTGATTCGACGATGCCGTCGATGTCGAGCAAAAGGCTGCCATCTGGTGCCGGCACGGGCACCAAGCTGGCCGCCGACGGGCCGGGGGCCGTGGCACCCTCGAGGCCTAGCTGTGAGAGTATGCTCGACTGTGAGCACGCGAGGAGCGAGGATTGGTGGCTTTGACCGAGAGGGCTCCGGCCCAGCCGGTGCGCCGACGAGCAGCCCCCGACGAGTGAAACGCCGTAGTCACGCAGGGCGGAGTCGAGCGTCTTGCGGCTCGCCTGGTACTCTTGCAGGTCGGAGAGCATCATGATGCCGCCCTCGGCAGGCGAGCTGGGTGCGCCGGCGGGCGAGCCGAAGGGCTTGCGGGCGGCCGAGTCGAGCGGAAAGAAATGCTGCTCCGCCGAGCGCGCAGCCTCTGGAAGCTCTGCCAGCTCGATGGACCCCGCAGTCGATGGAAGGAGCGCAGGGGACATGCCCACGACTAATGTGGCCGTCGCGCCCGATGGTAGGAGCGCAGGTGATGGAAAGACGCTCATCGAGCTGCCCGAGGCGGTGAGCCAGGGCGAGGGAAGCTCATCGGGTGCCGATGAGGTGGATAGGCTGCCGCTTGAGCTCGCATCGTGCAACGCCAGGTCTGGCGGCAGAGCGCCCACCATGCTGGCCGTCAGTTCATCGGCTCTGAGCACGCTGGCGCCCATGGGCAGCACGTTGGGTGGCGGCATGGCAGCGGCGTCGGCGGCGGCGGCCTTGGCGGCAGCTAAAGCGATCGAATGCGCTGAGATAGTTGTACCGCTCTTTAGATCGAGGTGCGGCCGCTTACCCTCAGCTGCTCCCGCTGGCTCGGGCGGCCGCTTGAGCGCCTCGAGCATTGCGGCTCTCTCCTTTCTATCTGTCCGTTCTCTCCCCCTGTCGCGTTCGTGCCCACGTGGGTTGCTCGTACGCGTCGCTTTGCGTCGTGTCCCTGCGCCCCCTGTCTCTCCCTCTCCCTCTCTCTCCCCCTCTCTCTCCCTCGCTCTCTCGCCTCCCTCCGGCTGGCGGGGCCCGCTCCCTCTCACGAGAGAGAGAGAGAGCGCGGCCGGCCGCTCGCGCGCTCCCTCTCCGCCTTCCTCTCTTCCCGATTCTCTCTCTTCTTCCCTCTCTCGCCTCGGTCCTCCCTCGCTCTCACTCCTTCTCATTCTCCCTCCATCTCCAGAGGACATTTCTTCTGACATCGGGGCCTTTCCTCCAATCTCGCGCAGGTTCTCCTCGTTCCCCTCTCTCTCCCTCCCTCGTGCTCTCTCTCGTCTTCTCTCTGGCGACGTCGAAAGGAGCCGCGGGCAGCGGTAAACAGGAGAGAGAGAGGGGGAGGGAGGAGAGAGAGGGAGAGAGAGAGAGAGAGAGGGAGGGAGAGAGAGACAGAGATGGAGGGAGGGAGAGAGAGAGGAAGCGAGAGGGAGGGAGAGGGAGGGAGAGGGAGAGAGAGAGAACGAGAGGGAGGGAGGGAGACCAGCCGTCCGCCGATGCCACCGGCCGTAGACGAGTTCTAGCCCGGTGTGTATGTAATGTTTGGCTCACGGGAGGGTGGAAGCGGGAGGGCCGCTCCACCAATTTCGGGTCCCTCGCGCTGCCTGCTGCCCTCCTTCCCTCTCTCTCTCTCTCTCTCTCTCTCTCTCTCTCTCTCTCTCTCTCTCTCTCTCCAAGGACCGCCAAAGTTGCTGTACTTCAAAGAGAATGACCTCGAGGAATTGCGCGGTTCTCTCGAGAGGAGAGAGAGAGAGAGAGAGAGAGAGAGAGAGAGAGAGGGAGGCTGTGTGTACTTCTTCCTGGAGAGGTGGGGGAGGCGGGGAGGGAAAGAGATCCAGAAGGAATCTAGGTGAGAGAACTCCGAGTGTCCCCCCCCCTCCATCCCCGCCCTTGAGTCGGCGAGGTCTTCTGTCTCCTCTCGCCGGCCTTCTCCCAAACAACAGAGAACGGCGTCGGCGGAATCTCTCTCCCGTCCCCCCCCGCGCGCTCTCTCTCTCGCCCACACCCCGCGCGCTCTCTCTCTCTCTCTCCCTCCCTCCCTACCTCTCTCTCTCTCTCTCTCTCTCTTTCTTCTCTCTCTCTCTTCCCCCCCCCCGCGCGCTCTCTCCCTCTCGCCCCCCCCCCTTCCCCCGCCCTCGCGCGTCCAAGCGGTTACGTCTTCTGATGATTCGCCGAGAGTGGGGGAGAGGCGCGGGAAGGGGGGAGAGAGAGAGAGAGATTGTATCACGCGGCGAGGTTGTGAGCGCGAGGGCGCGGGCGGGGGGGGGGAGCGGGGGGGGGGGGGGGGGGAGGGCCAGAGGAGCCGGAGAGGGAGAGGGAGAGAGGGGTGGCGAGAGGGAGAAGGGGGGGGGGGGGAGAGAGAGAGAGAGAGAGAGAGAGAGAGAGAGAGAGAGAGACGGGAGGGAGAGGAGCCACGCGGCTGCCACGTCATGCGCGGCCTCGGGGCGTCCCACACGCGCGCCCGCCCCGTCTCTCTCTCCCTCCCCCGTCCCCCGTCCCCCGTCGTCCCCCGTCCCCCGTCCCCCTCTCCTGGCGACGAGCGCAGAGCGGCGAGCGGTCATTTGAACACCTCTGCCTCTGCAAAGGGCACATCGAAGCTCCATTCCCCATCAAAATTGATGCCCGGTCACTCACTCTGTTTATAACCCCTATTTTTCACCTCCTCTGGGTGTCCAAGCCCGCTGCCTGCCCCGGCAACCCTACTCCGTAGCTACGCAATTCCTGGCGCGTGCCCAACTCCTGGCCTGGGGGTCCTTCGGTGCCCTGGGGGCTGCTGGGACAGCTGCACATGAGCGATGGCGCCGGGGCTGAAGGCCAGGGCACATCCAACGAGGCTGTGACCGCGGGGGCAGCGCCCCGCGCCCGCGCAACCCGAGCTGGGCCGGATCCAGCGGTGGCAGCGAGTGCGCCCGACGGGGCCGCAGCGGTCCTTCAAGAGGAGGAGGGGGCAGCAGAGGGGCGGGGGGCGCGGCAGCGGCGTCGGGCGAGTGGGCCAGTATCATACAGCGATGGGAGGCGCGCGCCCCCATCGATGGATACGAAGCAAAGGGCGTTGCAGGCCCTTTGCGGCTGGTACCACCCCGACCCCAGTTGCTCCGTCAGGTGTCAGGTCGTCAGGTCTCGGCGACCTTACACCTCATATCAGGACCTAATTTGGCTTTGACGTAAGTTTTGTTTTGTAAGGGCCCAAAAATTTTGTTGTCAAAATTTGAGGGTTGGGCACCTAAATTTTGATCAAAATTTTGACGCTTTCGAATATTTTGTCCTATTATAACCCTATAACACTCTCCCTCGCACCTTCGACGACGACTGCGTCGTGGACCACGTCGTGCCAAACCTTCAGGCTAGGGAGGAAAGATGTTATGGGTCGTGAGCTGGGGGACAAGGCGGGGGCGTGAGCCGGCGCCCTGCTGCGCCTCTCTCCCTCCTCGCGTGTCGCATCTTCCAATCTCCGCGCGGCCCCCCAAGTTTTGTTTCTTTCCAAGTGAAAGGCCCCAAATTTTAAATTTTGGTCAAAAATTTCGATTTCGATTGACCACCCAAATTTGACAAAAACAAAAAAAATTACATACAAAACTTACGTCTTACGTCAACCCCAAGACCTAATATCAGGTCCTCATATCAGGTTACTAATGTTATAATATGGTAGTGTAATAATAGTAATGAGAACATATGGCATTTATGGTGTTATTTAGTTTTTTTACAGAGACCTCCTTCCTGCACTGCGTGTTTGGGCGTGTGGGCTGCTAGTTTTTCTAGGGTGGTGATTATGAAAGGGGGGCCCGGGAGCTTTCCTCACCCTACCTACCTCCTTGTCCTTGTCCTGGGCGCCGCCTGTATATATGTGATGTCGTCGTCGCGACTAGGCGATCTCCCGACTCTAGCCGGATAGTGCGAACTATTCTTTTTCCTTTGAAAGTTATACTTATAAATGGATGACCTTATATCAGGTATCAGGGGTGGTGGACCTTATATCATGATATCAGGACCTAATATTAGGCTGATGGAGCAACTAGGACCCCGACGCGGACCACAGCACATTAAAGACGAAGCAGCAGTGGGCGGCCGAGTTTGGCATTGACAAGAGGAGGTTTTGCTACTGGGAGGAGAACGTCGGTGAAGAGATGATTGACCGCCTCCGCCGGGGCGTCGTCCCCCTTCCCTGTAGGCCTCCTGGGCCCGACGGCAAGGCCCGCAGCTACGCCAAGGCGGCCGTAGCGAGCGATGAGACGGACGACGTCGTGTCCTTGGGCTTCCTCCACGGCTACAACCTCGACGAGCTGCTCAAGGATTTGAAGGCGCGCTGCAACCGCGTGGGAGACTCTCGTAAGTATGGTTCTAAGGGATCGCGCGGGTTGTACCGGGAGGCAGTGAAGTGGGCAGCATGTGAGATGGTGTCGGGCAAGATGCCCATGGATGGGCGGCGCGCCTCCGATGTGTTGCGTGTGCTGGGACTCAGCATTTCGTCGTGGCCTCTGAATGCGTCGGCCGTTCAGGCACGTGCCAAGGCGGAAGTCTTCGATGAATCGATCAAGGCTGTGAGCATGGACTGGGTCGACCACACTACGAGCACTTGATCGTGGGATGACATGAAGCTCAGTTCTCGGCCCGGCGTTCTGGATCATCCCTCCACGTTCGCTCCGTGTGATCGCTTCAAAAGAGAGGAGAGCCGGGTCGTCTCCGGTCCGATAGATTGCGTGCGGCGCATCTCCAATTGATGACGGACGGACGAAAGGGTTCAGTGTCACGCTCCGCTCGACGAGTCCACGATCGGCGAGGCGAATGGCTGCGTTCCCGCCCAGGCTATGACCGTACGCGGCAATAGGCTTCGCTCCGTACTTGGTAGCAACCCGGCGCGCGAGATCGTAGTAGGTGCGATGGAAAAATGGCGAATCTTCCTCGGCGGCCTGCAGAGCAATCGTGCGTGCGTCGAATCCCCATTCGCCACGACGCACCGTTCCTCGGATTCCTAGGGTGGTATTGCCAGTCTCGGAGTTGTGGAAGACGAGTACATTTTTTGTGCTTAGCTCGGCGTCGACTGTACCAAACTGCGTAGGCACGTCACGCACGGCCTCCTCCAAAGCAATGCCCGACTCGAACTCGTAGCTCGCTGCAACAAGTTTGGATCCCTCTCTCGCCTCCATCGGCACGCCGTTTGCGGTCGGCTTCAGCTTGGGCAGCTTCACGGATGAGACCGGGAATCTTTGATTCTGACTTGATTGTGCAGCTGGCGGTGGTTGTGGTGCCGGAGGGGTTGGTCTTGGCGGACCAGGCGGCGCCGGCCTTGGCGGACCAGGCGGCGTTGGCCTTGGCGGACCAGGTGGTGTCGGTCTCGGTGGGGTTGGTCTTGGATCGGAGCCGGACGATCTCGTGGAACTCGACCTCCTCGATTCTTTTCGGCATGGGACGCCGTACAATTCCTCTTGCTCCCGGCATGTCAAATACCGTTTGCTGTTGGCGAACATATTTTTTAGCCGAGCTATACTAACAGAGTCAGACAAAAAAGATGACTAAACTCGTTTACATCTCATGCCGAAACGGATCTAGAAAGCGTGTATTATTGCATGACCCAGCCAACTATGCCACTCTCATTTCGGCCAAAGCAGTATTCGAGGAAGACGCCCAACCGATCGATGTCGACGGAGGCACCTCAATTCAACTCAGTTCGGCACTAAGTAGCGATGTCTCGGCGCTAGAGCAAACTCAAATCTTCGCTAATGCTTTGCTTCGAGCCTACTACAGTGTGGACGGCCAGGTCCCAGACGGAGCTACGGCCGAAGTGGTCTCCGACGTGGATGGTGGAGAGGCGCCCGTGATCAGGTTCACCTTCCCTACCACGAGCCTTGTCCTCCCGTCAAGTGAAATATCGCCAACGACGAGCTTCACGGCCCCAGAGGGGATCTACGACGTTTCCGCCTCCAGCCTGGCGTTCAAGTACGAGATGCAGCAGGTGGCCGGCGAATGGCTACAGCTCCAAACTCCGACAGCCATCCAGCCGAGCGGCATCCGCTTGTCATCGCTATCTACGAATGAGAGCCCCACCGAGTTGCATCTCTTTGGGAGCGATGACGGCTCGCTCTGGAAACGGATCGCGAACCTGACGAACCTAACCATCGGAACTAGCCCGACCGACACATCGGTGAGTAGCGGCGCTGCATATAACTACTTCCGCCTCGTGATCCCACAAAACGGTGGCGCAACCCAAGTCACGCTCGATGAGGTGAAGCTGATTGAGGGCGCTAGCACCTTTCCAGCGTCGGCGATAACCTCAAATTCGAGCAATGGATACACAATCTCGGCCAGCAGCCAGAGGCGCGTGAAGAGCGTGACAACTACCACATCAGGTGCTCAGATCGAGGGGGAGTGGGTGCAGCTGGGCATGAGCGCACCGGTATTCATCGACAAGGTAGGCATAATGATGCAGACGGGCGTCCCCTCGTCTAGGTATCTCAAAACGGTGCGCGTCCTTCACAAAAACCAGGCTAGCACGAATTGGACTTCGAGAACGTCAGCCGCTACCAATCTCGTCAGTCCAGACGTCGAGGAGATCATATCGCTAGGGATTCCACAGCAAGCAGAGCAATGGCGCCTAGTGATCGAGCAGACAAACGAAACAGACCCCCTGTTTTCGTGGTTACGATTCTACGGGCCCAGCACGTTCACGCTCCCCGTCCAGCCGCTCAGGGCCAACTTCACTACCATGACGCGCAGCGACTTCTTCCAAGGCACGCACGAGGTCAGCGCCTCAAGCGGAGCCGACCCTTGGATGGCGTTTGACGCGGACCCATTGTCGGTATGGAGGAGCGATCCAGTGGTCAGCTCGCAGCACATCTCGTTAAAGTTACCGACAATCGTTTTAGCATTCGGTATAACAATGAAAAAAAAAAACTTCTGAAGATTCAGGGCTACACACCTACTAGTTATGGGATTTCCCTTCGCTATCTACACCGCCCTTATCATCCCTCCCTCCACCTCTTCCCCTGCCCCCCTTCTTTCCTTTTTCTTCGGTTTCCGGGGTCCGGCCTCGGTGCGCTACCTGAGGCCTGGTTTAGAGTGTGGGGTCCGGGCAGGCCTTCTGGAATTGTCTTTGTTGTCGAAAGTGTCCGTCTGGTCGCTTTTTGTTTGTTTGGTTTATAACCAGGTTCCATTGTCTCTACCAGCGGCTTAGGTAGGTGTATCCATGTTTCAATTTCCTTTGTTCCCTTGGTCTATGGTCCCCTCGACAGCGTGTGCGATCCCCAGCTTGGAGGCTAGTTCCACTAGCTCCGCGCTGGGCTTAAGACCGCCTTTGTCGTTCCTGTTGAAAACGGGTCTCAAGTCATTCATGTCTATCCTTTTTTTAGGCTGTCTTCCCATGCCCGCTTGGGCGGTTCTCGCCGAGTCGGTTTCTTGTGCGAAAAGGAGTGCTTTACTTAGTATGGTGTATCTCTCTATTATTCTTATTAGTATGGTTTCTTCCGAGAATTTGATGCCGTCGTAATGTATCCTATAGAAGTCCGTGAGTATATATCTCCACGCTAATAGGTATAGTACGTATATCGATATCGCTTTTGGGGCGTCTCCTTTTGGGTATATGAATAGGTTGTCTACAATTGTTTCTTCCCTGCTCCTTTCTAGTCCTGGTGTGAACCGTGCAATTTTATTCAGTTCTCCTAGGATGTTAGTTATCCCGGGGCATTCGCCTAGGTGTATCGAGGATTCATCCGTTTCCCCACAAATGCGGCACGTGCTGGTTCTGTCTGGAAAGCGGTTGTACGTGCCCACTCGCCTGTGTGTGATATGTTTGAAATGTAGGTGCATGTCCCTCGCCGTTACCATTGGCGTGGTGTATAGTCGCGCCAGGTGCGCCCATGTGTCCCCTGGTATTTGGAGTTTTTCCTCCCATTTGGCCGGCCCCGTGAGGCGTTTGCGTTTGCGGTCTTTACGCTGAAATGCCTCGGTTAGATGTTCTACCCCGGTGCCGTCCAGCGGCGTCTTGCCGTCTAATGTATATTCGTCCGCCAGCGGGTATTCTAGTCTCTTGTTGGTTTTGTATCCTCCCCCCCATTGCGCCGGTGGGGATGGGTCTAGGTTCGAGGGCGCGGCGGGTAGTCTTTTTCCGATTATGGGCGTGCCTAGGTATGAGAGTTCCGCCTCGTGCCATCTCTCCTTGATGTTCACATAGTATTCCCCGTCTACCGTTATCCGCAGTTCGGGCGTCGGTTCTTCCGAGATGTGTTCATTGTCGGCCTCTTCTCGTCCCGGTGGTGCGCATTCTAGTTCGGCCGTCTTATCTACCGCTGCCAGTGTCTCCTTGGCGTGTTTGACTATCGTATCCCATGTTTCCAAGAATTTGTCTCTCGGGATATATTCACCTTGGAAGTGTATATACGTGTCATTGTTCCTGAGGTATTGCGCGCATTCAACACTGCTATAGGGCGTGTTCGCCGCGTGGTCTTTGAATACGTTATGTGTGGTATTACATTCAAGCTTGTTCCATAATTTTATCCATATGGGGTTTATTTTAGGTCCCGGGTGCGTTGGGCTACCCCACATGGGTTGCGAGAGAGCTCCTTCTCTACTTACTTTCAGTGATGTGAGTTTAAGTTCGCGAATGTTGTTTAGCGCCTGTTTCCAAAACGCGGGAAGTTTACTCGTGCCCGCTATTCCATCGGTGAGTTTGTTCGTGGGGACCGTCGAGAGAACCGCTGCTCTTCCTAGGTTCGTGCGGCAGAACCACGCGTCAAGCACTTGTTTCCATTGTGCTTGGCGTGCGTCAAGATAGTTTAGGATCCATTTGGCTTGTAAAGCTTTGACATGGTTGCCCCAGTCGAGCAGTCCTAGCCCTAGATGTGGCCCTTTCTCCGAAGTGTTTTTCGTCGGGATCTCAGGGTGCTTTATCCATTGTAGCTTCCGGCCGGTGCGTGCGTTTGTCCACATGATTCTTTCTACGGCTCTTTTAACCGCCGTGTGGAATGATCTAGGGGCTGCGAGTGTCTGCAGCCAGTATCTAGGTATAGAATATACTAGGAAGTTAGCCACCTTCGTTTTCCCATGTATAGATAGATTATTGGTTAGCGGCGCGTATATAGTGGTTTTCCTCTCTATCTTGTCGGCTAGTTTGCGCCAGAACTCTTTGATGGCCCGGGGTCCACCTAGTGGGACCCCCAATATGGTCGCATACTCGTTTCCTTTCAGCCACTTGTACCTTTGGAATCTCGCGGGTGGGCGCTTCCTTCTCAGGGAGCCCATCCTTAGTCCCTCGAACTTTTGATCGTTGGGTTTGCCACACGAGGCCGCCGCGTATCTTTTTACCCAGCCGAGGGATCGCGCCAGGCTACCGTAGTCTGCCGCTAAGAGTTGTGTATCGTCCGCGAATTGGCTTATCTTTAGTTCGGCTCCGTTCACTATGATGCCCTCGATGTCTTCGTCTTCGTTTATCGCTCTGGTGAGGGCTTCTGCCGTCAAGAGGAAGGCCAGTGGGGAGAGCGGGCATCCTTGTGGGACGCCGCTCGCTATGTTGAAAGGGAAGCTTCTTCCCCCGTTCGCCTTTATGTAGCGAATTGGTTTTGCCTCGGAATTCGTGAGAGCCTTCGCATACCTTTTGAAGTTCTCTCCGAATTTTAGCTTTTCGAGGACCAAGTGGTAAAACTCCCAATTGACCCTGTCGAAAGCCTTTTCCCAATCGAGCGCTAGGAGGAGTCCTGGCTCCCCCGTTTCGTCTAGGTACGCGTTCGTCAGTTGCAACAGATGGGTGGCTTCGCCGATTAACCGTTTTGGGACGAAGCCGAGCTGGTCTTTCGAGATTATGTTCCCGATTACTTTTTTTAGTCTATTCGTGAGCACCTTAGCTAATATTTTGTAATCGCTTTGCAGTAGCGTGATGGGTCTGTAGTTCCTAGGGTCTCGCGTGTCACCTTTTTTATATAGAAGGATTATATCGCCTTCCCTCATTGATATGTTTAGTTGTCCCTGCTCTAGAGCTAGGTTTAGCATCCTAAGAAAGTCATGCTTCACTAGGTCGATGAAGCTTTTGTAGAACTCCGCCGGAAGCGCGTCCGGTCCCGCGCTTTTGCCGCTTCCTATTTGGGTGACGGCGTCGGTTAGTTCTTCCATCGTTATTTTCCCTTCTGTGGCATCGCTGTCATGGTTGTTCATTGGGCGCGTTTCTAACGTTTCTTCGAGTTCGCGGTCTCTGGTGCTACGTCGTTCCTGATATAACCATACGTAATACTTGCGAAGTTCGTTTCGTATTTCCGTATCGTCCGCGGTCGTGTTCCTCGTGTCGTTCCCCGGGGCGTTCCAGTCGCCCGTGACGAATAGTTCCGGAATTGCGCTGTTAGAGGCGCGTGATTGAAATCTGTGAAAGAATTCTTTCGTCATTCTCTCCTCGTGCTTGAGGGAGTCGAAGCTTTCTTTGGTCGTCGGTCTGGACTTCTTGCGAATCGTGTCTATCTTTTTGTTGAGTTCGCGCATCCTATCCACTTTCCTTGCGTTTGGTTCGCCGTCGTTGAGCTCTATCCCGATCAGTGCGAGCTCTTCGACGGCTTTCGCTATCTCTTGCTGCTCTCTGTTTTGTCTTGTTGCCCACAGAAGGTAAATTGCCGCCGCCTTTTTCGCGTTACTCCACGCGTCATCGACGTCTTCGTCCGGTGTCTCGGGTTTTATGTGGCTTCTCCACAAGTGTGTTATCACTCTCCGTGTGTCTTCCGCACCTAAGAGCTCGTTGTCGATTCGCACGTCGTACGTGCGTCCGGGTTTGAACCCTACCATTTCGAAGGTGCCCATCACCGGAAGGTGGTCCGAGGCGCCTTTTCCCGTGAATAGTGCCGGGTGTGGGCCGATTGTTTGCCAATTGATGTTCGAGCATACTATGGGAGAGTAGATCCTGTCTATTCTCGTGTGTATAGTCCCCGAGAGGCGGGTGAAGCCCCCCTTGTTGTTACCGTTCACTAGATTGTATGCGTCCATTAACCCTATTTCGTTCATAGCCGTTCTCAGTTTGGATCCGTGAGCGTTTCCATATTCCTCTCGGTTCGCGTGCTTTCTTGTGTCTCTCTCCACATCTTCTACACAGTTGAAATCGCCCCCCATAAGGGTGTCGTGTTCTCTTCCCACGGGGCTAGTCCTTAACGCTTCTATTTGGGTGGCTCTTAGGTTAGGCGTGGCGCTCAGATATATAGATATTAGCTCCAATTCTTTAGATTCTATTACGCATCTAACTCGTAGGCATCTGCCTTCGACTAGCGTTTCCGCCGTGTCCGGTAACATTTTCACTCTTGGGGAGGAGTCGCGTATCGCAATGCCTACCCCACTCGCCGGGTCAGTGATGTTCGCTGGTGCGTGCACCATTTGCCACCCCAACGCTTTGGCGGTCATGCATGCGCGATGATGTCTGCCGTCTGCATAGGCATGAAGCTCTTGCAGAAGTAGAATGTCTACCCTCGCTTTTCTCGCTTGAGCCAGCGCCGAGCCTAAAGCGCCGTGCCCGGCACCGTTGATGTTGTAGGACACGATAGTGACCGGTCCCTCACCTGGATATCCAAGGGTGGAGTTAAAGGTGAGTGCGTATATGATCAGTGCGTTGCCACGACACATCAAATAGGCTAGGCTCGCGTACTTATGAAGATAGCGGCAATCGGCGCCTAGGGCACAAATTCCTCCCTTCGGTTGTTTTCCGGGGGGTCCGGCGCTCGCGCGCGGAAACGCGCACACGATTGTGCACGCGCCATCTTTCCATGCGCCCGGATAATCGTGCGAGCGGTTGCACGCCTTGCCCATGATGTTCATGGGGCATTTCCCGTTGGGGAAACGTTTGCATAGCTCGAGCGAGCCCGGGTTGATGGCCTCTTGGATGGTTTTCTTCGGCGGCGCCATGCGCTTTCGTTCTTCACGCTCAAGTCGCGCTGCCTTTTCCTCCGCGCACACGCATACGCGGAGAGGGGGTTGGAAGGCCAAGGCGTAATCTTTTTTGTATCCTTTGCATCCCTTCGGGCCCGCGTGGATGTACAGGTTCTTAATGTCGCCGCCGAGTTCGCGGCAATTCCGGACCGCGTACTCAATGGGGTAAGGAGCCCCATTAACGCTGAGGAGGATCTTGCGCGGAAAGTCGAACGATTTGAACGAGCCCTGTTTGGGGGTCACGTAAAGGTGGTAGACTTCTTTCTTACCTTGGGTTACTAGGACCCCTTCTTTAGTGAGGATCTTGGTCCTTTCTTGGTTGCCTTGGAGAAAGAAGAAGCCTTGATTCTCTACCGCCTTGGCGAGCGAGCTTATCG
Source organism: Isochrysis galbana (assembly GCA_018136815.1). Lineage (NCBI taxonomy): Eukaryota > Haptophyta > Isochrysidales > Isochrysidaceae > Isochrysis > Isochrysis galbana. The sequence continues at coordinate 1,638,805 of CM030938.1, forward strand.
TAATGATACTTTTGAGCTCGAACTTGTAGTTGCGCACCACTAGGTGCGCCGATACATCTTGGAAGGCTCCGGCTACCGCTTTGTCGGACGCCCGGGGTAGCCCCTTGAGTTTTTCGTCGAGAGTTTGATATTTGACCGCTATTGGGCACGGAATGCCCGCCTTGCGAAAGTCGACTACGTCTTTGTACATCTCGCGAAACTGATTCGCGCAATCCGCCGTGACCATTATTTCCCATGGGCCGGAGGCGCTCTTAGACAAAAAGTCAGGTTCCAAGTCGACGCCCTCTAGTTTGTTGAGATGTGCAACAATGGCGCCTAGAGTCTCTTCGTCCTTGGCCTTGTGGCCCTTCTCGTACGCCGTAAAGGTGATGACGATTTTGTGGGAGTCCGGAAACTCGGCCTCCTCTTGGAGCTCGGGCTCTAGGTCTTCGTCAAGGAGGGCCACCTGAGTGGCCGTAGGGGGAGACGAGGTTAGTCTTCTGCCTAGTCTTGTTGCTCTAGGGTCCAATTGGCTCAATGCGTCTACCGTGCTGTCTCTCTCTCTCTTGAGTTTTGTGTGAGGTGTTTGTTGTGTTGGCCCATTTTCGTGTTTGTGTTGGTCTTGTTGGGTCTCCAGGGCCAGTGTCTTGCTGGTCGTCTCCGTGCTCGAGGCGCGGTCGTCCGTCTGATTCTCGGCGTCTGTGAGGGGTGCCTCCCCGTGACAGTCCTCATTTCTGTCTCTGTCTCCCCTGATGGGGGTCCCAAGTTGTTCTCTCCATTGTCTGTTTTGGTGCGACATTTCCCCAGTGGGGTCCTGTCTTGTATGGCGCCGGGCCAGCCCCTCGCGCCGGAGCACGAGGGCGGTAACGCGGCTGTGTAGGGTCCCGGCCCGGGGGCCTACCCTGTGGAGTCGTCCCTCTGGTGTTCTGTGGTCGGTGTGGCTGTGGGTTGTGATGGAGGTGTGATGCATGCTGGCTGGTGCCAGCATGGCGGCTTTGCACATGTCGTTCTTGGTGGTGCGCGGGCGCGGCCCGCCGGCTCCTGTGCCCACCTGACTGGGGGGGTCATCCTGGCGCGGTCGCTTCGGCGACAGCGGCGTGTCCGTGAGCTCTTCGTCCATCATGGCGAGGGCGGCGGCAGCGAGAGCGGGCGGCGGCGCGCGCTCCATGACCCTATCGTTTTAACGATAGTTCTCGGTATAACAATGAAGCCGTCGACGTTGGAAGAGGTTCCAATAGACTTCGAAGTGCAAGGTGTGCGTAGCAATGGGGTGGTCGATACAATCAGGTCATGGAGCAATACTCAGTGGGTGGACGTCAAAAAATATCCCCCATCCCCGCTGACGTCGAATACGACCACCTTAAGCGGACAGCAGCACGGAAATGGACTTTACACCGTGAGTGCGTCATCGTCCTGGCCCAACTATGCTCCGTGGGAGGCCTTTCGCAACGACCCACAGCCGGGGTGGGCATCAGAATCGTTTTATGACACAAGCTCAGGATTGGCATTACAAAGCTCGGCATTAACGACTGACGCTTCTGGAAATTCGTATCGGGGCGAGTGGCTTCAGTTAACGCTTCCCAACGCAATAAGGTTGGCATCGTTCGAGCTCGTTTCGGAGGTTGTTGAGGTCCAATCCCCAAAGTCATTTGTTGTTCTTGGTAGCGTAGATGGCGGCACGACTTTCACGAAGATACACCTCGAGCATGGTCCCATCAATCTATTTACGAACAAACAACAATTCCACCCATCCAGTACGTCGGCATTCAGTACGTTCAGGCTAGTGGTCACTTCAACATTAGGTGGGAACTCCCTATCTGGGGTGTGTGAAATCGGTGACTGGCTTCTTTACGAGTCAAGTGATCTTCAAGAGAAATCGTTCGTTGTCGACTCTCCACGCGCCTACGACACCTACCGCGTGAACGTCACAAGGACACCTTCCAACCTTATTGAGTTCCCCACCGGTCCGATGACAGCCGACACAACGGTCATCGACGGATTATTGTGCACGGCGAGCGCTTCATCCTCCGCTACCAACAGCTTCGACTGGCCCGTGTGGGCGGTCTTCGACAAGAGGATAACGCACACATCACCGTTTGGGTGGGCGACGAATGGTGGACTGTATGACTCGAGCACAGGGGCATACCTTGGAAGTGTCACCACCACAGCTGATAATGTACCAATCCGCGGTGAGTGGGTGCAGCTGTACACGCCTGGCGGGATGTGTCCAAAAAAGATGATAATCACGTCGGCTAAACCATCCGGAGTGCCAAAACAGATCACAATCGTAGGGTCGGACAAGAACGGCCCCTGGGAGATTATGGGGTACGTCTCCGATCTTTCGATCACATCATCCGATCAAGCAGAAGTGACGCTCTCGGGGCGACTTTTTGAGAATATACGAGTTATTATCAACTCCACCATTGATGGGAATGCTGGCGGTGGGTTGCAAATAAGTGAAATACAATTCTTTTCCGCAAAATTATATCCTCCGGCGCCTATGACATCGAATATCACAGTAATCGATCAAGATACTTATACGGCTTCTGCATCATCTCAAGTCAATGCGGACTGGCCAATCTTTGCGGCATTCAATAAATATGGAGCTGAGGACGTTTTTGATGGAAAGCCATTTGGATGGTGCAGTGTCGGGTCTGTGTATTCGAATGGTGTGTATGTTGGTAGTCAAAGTACAACAATCGATGGAGGAGTAGTTATGGGTGAATGGTTGCAGTTAGAGTTACCTGAGCCCAAAATAGTAAGTAAGTTTGTTATAATTGCGTCAGGTGTAACAAATCCTGCTACCCACAGGGGTGTTCCGGTGTCAATCATCGTAGCCGCCTCCCTGGATGGAGTTAACTGGACGTCTGTGCATGAAACGACTAATCTAGGGATAACCAACGAGAAAAAGATAATCTTGGGCTCAAACAAAGCAGACCGATTCTCGAAATACAGAGTCGTGGTTAGGAGCACCTTGGCTGACAACAGTTACGGCGCCACTCAGATTGCTGAACTCATCCTATTCGACGACACTGAAAGTCGCGTATCCATCTCCAACATCAGCTTCGACGCCTACGAATTCTACCCCTCCAGCCCCTTCCCGTACGGAGTGTAGAACCTGTCTGCCACGCTCGCGATGGTGCAATGACTATACAGATCAATGTCGAAATCTTTGAGGAGCATGCTTCTGAACATTTCATGACCTTGCTTCAACACAAGCGTATCGATTTCGCAATAACGACTGCTATAGCGGATAAGGTCGAATTTGTCAGGCTCGATTTCACATCCCCACTCTGTCATGTTCTTGAACAGGATCTCACGATCATCGTCCGAGGTCACCTCCCTAAGCAATTTGGCTCTCGACACAAAGCCGTTATTCCTTCCGAACACGAACTCATGAGTCATTAGATGATGAGGCATGTATTCTTTGTGTCGCTCGAACTTGAACATCTTCGGAAAGTTTGCTAGCGCATTCGGTATCATCTTGTATGTATCGCGAAATAGGAGGTGAATAGCTCTCACTTGACCATCTTTCTCCTCCGAGTATTTGGCTCTAGCTGAATAAACATCCGTACCCCGCTCGATTGTATCAATCCGACTCAGTTTTGATATGATCTGCGCTAGATCGTATGTCAAATTATGGACCATCACGCGAGCTGTGAGATCCCTCTTCCCTTGAAAGTCCATTGGGCCGAAGTTCCTGTTCGCGCGATCGATCATCCAACTGAAAGCCATCTTGATCGGATCCTCGCAGTCACGAATGGTTGCCGAGAATGTCTCGCCGTCGGGACCGCCCTCCGTGACCGAGACGGCGTAGCACCTATGCTTATCGAATGGACACGTCTCCGTATCCAGATAGAAATCTCCGTGGCATCTATGCACCGTGATTGAGTTCATGACCTCTGTGAAGCGCTGTTTATTGTTAAGACCGAGTCGTGTAAATTTTTTCTTTAGTCGCTCACCCTCTACCTCGTCCATACCCATGATCTCTTTCAACTTTTCCCTTACTTTTCTAGTGTTGTTACCATCCGTTTTACCCATCTTGTCATGCTTTAGTCGAACATCGCCGTCGCTTATGGTAAGCTCGTCGCCGAACTCTAGCTTGCTCACATTTCGCCATTCTATGTGCTTGTACACTCGTTCATCATTGCAGCTCAGTGGCTTCAACAAATCCGGGATCTTGAACATGAGCTTCAGCAACTCCCAACTGTCGAGTCCGGATTGCTTTTGATTGACGCGACGATTAGCATCGATGAACTCCCACCATCGCTCCTTATGCTTAAGCTCTTGGAAGTGCTTCAGAGCATAGCTCGTGATGCCAGTAGGAATGATTGGAATGTAATGATCTTCAATCAGCGCAATGGTCTTGATGTTGGTACCCTTGCCGATCTTCGTCAAATTCTTGTCGCCTAGCGTGCGCACATGAAGTTGGATCCCATCTACATTATCGTCGAGAATGTACTTGATGTTCGTTCGTGAAATCTTACTGCGCATGAACTTACGCTTGATGCTGTCAATGAGTGCCTCGTCTACGCCCGACTCTTGAAGAGCGTTGATTAGACATGGTGTTGTATAATTTTTAGCGCTTGTGTGACGCTCGTAAAGTTGGATCTTCTCGAGTATCGGAAGCGCGTATTCGCGGAATTCCCCGCACCCAATCACGTCGAAATCGATCCACCACTTCAAAAATTCGCCTCCGGGGCGGGACCACCTACCATTTCGGCTCACTGCACGAATCTCTATCGTCAATGGACCGCTGGCGCTCTCAATGAGCTCCTCCGTAGCTTGGAAGTCGCTATTCATATGATACTCTTCTTCCTCGGGGTAATAACCATGGATGAGACGATGTATGTAGTCTTTACTAATCGTACGATACTCTTCAATAATCGTCCGACGTCGACCCGAGCCAATGGGCGCACTCAAACGCATAATGTATTTTTGCTGTAGAGCTGAGTCTGCATAACGTCCTATAATGTGAATCAACTCAAGAGATGTCTCCACAATAAAACGTGCGTTGGGCGGCGGAGGACCTGAGCGCGTGAACCCTTCTGCACGAAGCTGGCGGTTCCAGCGCCGTTTATCTCTGGCTGTGACATTTTGCTGAGAAGCGCCGTAGCGGAACTCTCCATCGATGTCCGCTGGTTGTTGTGATGACATGATGGTTGGTGCTCTTTGATATAGGGGAGAGAAAATTTTTCACCCGATGTCCCACTTTTGGTAGAAGTTATAAAACTTCCGACCGAGCACCCTCACCTTACCTATAGGAACAGAAAAAAGTTGCCCGCGTCCCCCGCCACCCACCCCTTCGTGACCGACCTGCCACCATTCGTGAACGGTCTGCCACCCCACCCCCGGCTGCGTGCGGCTGCGTGCGCCTGTGTCAGCCCACCTGCGACCACCTGCACCCACACGCGCGCATCTGCACACACACGCGCTGGCGCCTTCCTCGATCACCACACAGCTGCGCTGCGTCGAGCCAGCTGCGCTGCGTCGAGCCATGAAGCAACAAAGTAGCAGGACGGGGCGGGCGGGCGGATGCGTGCCGCTGTGACAGGACACATGCGACCACCTGCAGGCACACGCACGCATCTGCACACACACACACACACACACACACACACACGCTCGCACCTTCCTCGAGACCCACACAGCTGCGATGAGTACACCTAACTGCGCTGCGTCGCTGGAAGGATGCATGAAACTAAGGGTAGCTCGACGGGGCGGGCGGGCGGTAAGGACGCTGCAGCACCCTACTCCCACCAAAGGGGATGCTGTTTGGGCTCCACTCTTAGGATCCGAGTCGCTACGCGCCTCGAATCGTCGGGCCTGCGGCCCTCCCCATGGGGATGCTCAACCCCTCTGTAGGTCATAAAGGGGATGCTGTTTGGGCTCCACTCTTAGGATCCGAGTCGCTACGCGCCTCGAATCAGGATCCGAGTCGCTACGCGCCTCGAATCGTCGGGCCTGCGGCCCTCCCATGGGATGCTCAACCCCTCTGTAGGTCATAAAGGGGATGCTGTTTGGGCTCCACTCTTAGGATCCGAGTCGCTACGCGCCTCGAATCGTCGGGCCTGCGGCCCTCCCATGGGATGCTCAACCCCTCTGTAGGTCATAAAGGGGATGCTGTTTGGGCTCCACTCTTAGGATCCGAGTCGCTACGCGCCTCGAATCAGGATCCGAGTCGCTACGCGCCTCGAATCGTCGGGCCTGCGGCCCTCCCCATGGGGATGCTCTACCCCTCTGTAGGTCATAAAGGGGATGCTGTTTGGGCTCCACTCTTAGGATCCGAGTCGCTACGCGCCTCGAATCGTCGGGCCTGCGGCCCTCCCCCATGGGGATGCTCAACTCCCTCCACAGCCCATTTTTCTGCCCCAGTGAGTTAGTGTGGATTTCAGCCCGGGTTCCCTATTCATCCTCACTCGCCCTCGCCTCTCCCCGCTCGTTCGATGTCGCTTTCGCCGCCGTCCTCGCCCTCGCTCAAGCCCGCCAGCCCGCCTTCCTCTGCTGACGGGCTTCAGCCTGTCAGCACCTCCGAACTCGTCTCCCTCGCCGGGCCTGCCGCCCCTAGATGGGAAATACACGTATTCACCGTATTTGGCCTGAGGCCAAATACATATGTATTTGGCTGTATTTGAAGCGCGTCCTGGGTTGTAGGCCTCGAATGTATTTGAAATGTATTTGGCCGGAGGCCAAATACATATGTATTTGGCTGTATTTGCAGGCCCCGGCACCGTATTTCCCATCTAGGCTGCCGCCGGCTTTGCCCCTTCCTCATTGCCCTCAGGCCCAATGGGCCACTCCAATTCGTCAGCCCCCCCCCCCCCCCTGCGTTGCTGTTTGCTGTTTTTACCCGAAAGGGGTTTTCCCCCAGCGTGGAGCGTGGACTCGAGGAGAGGACGTGCTGGGGCGGTGCGCGGGGTCGGTGCGTGCACTGGAGGGAGGACAAATATCGAGGGGAGGGGGCAGTGCCCCCTCCCCCTGGTAGCACTCGGACACCTGGCTCGTCAGGCATGGGCATGGGCATGGCGAGATTCCATGACGGAAAAGTTGTGTCCGGTGTCCGATTAGCTAGTGGGGGTGGCTAGGATATAACATTAATTATTTAATTTATTTTCGGCCCTTTGCGACTTTAGCGTCTTTTGTTAGTATTTGGTTACGTTTTGTTGTGGGGGCCCAAGAGGGGGGTCTTGGTCCTGATGCCTGATGGCTGATGGGCCCTGGATATGTGAAATGTGCTTGTTGGTGGTTGGGTGTATTGGGAACTTTCCACCGAAAAAAATCCTCAAATTTTCTCACCCCTGAGATGGTCATTTTCTTACCCCTGATAAAAAACCCTGTTTGACCGCCCTACTAACCCGAGGTCTATATATATACATTATTACATATACATAGGCTATACATAGGATGATAGCAGGTCATTGTCATTGTCAATGTCAATGTCAATGCTAGTAGCTAGTAGCGAGTACGTGATGATGACGAGCTGTAGCATGAGTCTAGCGACGGCGAACGAAGGATCGAGACACATGTGGGGACGCAATTCAATCCCCACGGGCCTCGGGAGTGAGAGCTGCACTCGACTACAAAACTCATTGAGATAGTCCACCTATTATTGCTTATTAGTATACTACTGGTACTTCATCTCTAATAGGAGTAGAGTACTTTACTTTCTGCCTCTCGAAAGAAATCGTCTTCCGACGCGAGAGGCTTCGTTTGTGACGAGAGAAAGATCGGGCGCGCGAGAGAGGGGAAGGGAGTGGGGGGGGGGGGAAGGGGAAGGGAACGGCCATGGACGTGAAGAAGCTCAAGGTGGCCGAGCTGAAGGAGCTGCTCTCTGATCGAGGATTGAGCACGAACGGCAAGAAGGACGAGCTCATCGCCCGCCTCGAACTCTCCGAGAAGGAGCGGGCGGGCGCAGCGGGCCCAGCTGCTGCTGATGACGACGTCCCCCCTGCGCAGGAGCAGCCAGAGGCTCCTGGGGCTCCCTCGTCCGCAGAGCCTAGCCAGGCCCCAGGTCCGCCTGCGCATGTTGCAGCCAGCCAGTGTGCACGGGCGGCAGGCCAGAGAGAAGGAGGAGGGGGGCAGAACGGGGGGCTCGGTGAGGGAGTTAAGGAGGGAGAGCTAGGGGTGTGTGGGTGGGGGGGAGGGGGAGGGGAGGGGGGGGGGGGGGGGGGCGGGAGGGGGAGGGGGGAGGGGGAGGGAGGCAGAGCTCCCCGTGCTCGCCAGATTCAGGCGACGGCGAAGGCGCGTCTGCTGTTGCGATGGTTCCCTCTACCACCCCCCACCTTGCCGTCCACTCCACCCATCTCGTCTTCCTGCGCGGCTCTTGTGGCTCATGTGCTACCCGCCCCCCTGGGATGTCAGCCCCGGCCGCAAAGCCTCCAGCAGCCAAGGACGACTTTGAGGCTAAGAAGGCTGAGCGCGCAGCTCGCTTCGGGATTGCAGTTGTACAAACAGTGCGCTCCACCCTGCATTTGCGTCGCTGCTTCTCCGCTTCCGCTGCAATGCTCTCAAAAGCGCATGCCGATAATATCATGTGTATCACTTACCTCACATTCTTTGTGAACAGAAGAAGGACGTGACCTTGGCTGACGAAGAAAAGATCAAGGAGCGTGCCAAACGCTTTGGTGTCATCAGCAAAGCAGCGGCCGCCCTCGATCCTGCGGAGGCGGAAAGGCTGCGCAAGCGAAAGGAGCGATTTGGCGACATCAGCAAGCAAAATGCACCGGTCGATCCAGAGGAAGAGGAGAGAAGGAAAAAGCGTGCCGAACGCTTCAAGACCTCCAGTTGAAGAGGGGCGGACGGGTGATCACTTGCGCAAGACGACGCAACCGTCTCGCAGCAGCCAGTTACCGCCAGCATTGCGTCGCTATCTCTTCAATCACCAGGAATGTCGCGCTATGAAACTGTTGCATCGTGGTTGGTAGACGCCCTCCCTACTTTTGGGCGCCTTTCACTGAGAGCGGGAGGAGATGTTTTGGAAGAGAGGCCTTCAAATAAAACTTGAAGCATGTGTGGGTCTGTGCCAGTGGAGGCCGCCATGCGGTGATGGACGGTCACGCTTGACTTATCCCCGTCACGCATCACGCCTGCGCTAGGGGGTGAGTTTCCGCGTCTAAGAGCCATCTCGTATCCACGTCTTTTCATTTTGCTGCGCGCCCTGCACGCGCGCAGGTATATCATCGGTGTGTAGCTGTTTATGTGTGCTTTGGTGCGCCTGTATGCAATGTGCATGTGTGCGTGTATCCGTCTGCTCTATCATCATCATCATGATCATCATTGACGTTGATCATTGGCGTCGCATGCCGTATCAAGTATCGGTTTACAACCAATGCGTGCTGTGCGTAGCGTGTGGGGCGTCGTGACAGTGGCTGGCTTGGAGGAGGAGTGGTCGGCGCGCGCGCTCCACGTCACCACATCCACATATAGAGGGGTATATTTGCGCACACAGTGTGAGATTCTGGTGCCAAAAGGTGACAATAAGGGCTCGCTCCAGCGGCTATCTCCCCGGGTGCCGGGGACTTAGCCGCTGCAGCGGCCGCGGAGGCCCGCCGCGCGCCGCTCCCCTCCCCCCCTTCCCCCACTCCTTGCTCTGGCAGCCCAGCTTGCCACCCAGGGGTGTGCTTGCGCGGCCAACACCAAAGGTAAGTCCCCCCCACGCTGCCTGCCGCGATGTGCCCCTTCACGCTCGCCGCGCTCGCCTCCAGGTCGTTCTCGCACTCCCCCCTTCGCAGCGCGCAGACGAGCGCCAGAAGCCAGGTGCGAGCAGCGCGCGCGCAGCGCGAGCCCCCCGCCCGGCCTTGGCCTGGGTGTGCCATACCCAGCACTTGACCCCGCCCCAGCCCACACCCGCCTCGCAGCAAGCTTCCCTGGCTGAAAAGTCAGAGTTGGCGTCTCTCTCGGCAGGCGCGGCCGGTCAGCAGATCGGCTACAGGGCTCGAAGGGGTCGAATTGGGGGGGCAGTGCGCGGGTGTATTCGTAATAGTAGTATATGTGTATGGACTGTCTGTGCGCCGCATGGCGACGCGCAGGCAGTCCATATGTGCGCGTCTAGAGCCTGATTTCTAGTGTTTGTGGCATGTTTGAAAGGGCGCTGGGGGCACCATTCGTAACATAACTTAATGATATGTTTATGAGAATAAATCTATCTATCGTAGAGTTGTCAAATCATTTGTCGGTGAACGACAGAGAACTTACGTTTCCCGGTCGCTGCATTACAGTTGTTTCTCGCCTTGCCCTCACCCTCTCTAGTCCTCCCCCGAGAGAATTCTCCTCTCCCGCCTCGCCTCTCGCCACGATCGGCTCAGTCGCCCTCAAAAGTGCTGCCACATTGGGGAAGTGGGCTGCATGTGTGCCCAAGCTGCGCCCACGCTCGCGCAATCCCTCCAACAGATCATGCACTAAGAGAATCTCTAGACCGTCACCCTCCAACTGATAGGTGGTTTTGCACAAAACCTCCATGTCCATCGCCAATGCCAATTCCAGTCGTAGTGTTTCTTTCTTCGCGCGATAGATGGTTAGCATACTTTGGGTAGTAGTCCCTCCCACACCCTCGCTGTCTAGTTGTTCGAGAAAAGTACCGAGAGTGCCGAAGTTGACGGCGAGGTCCTTCATGATCTCCCATCTAGACCACCATCTGGTTTTGGAGAAGCTCTTCATCGACGAGCCGGTGACTCTTTGCCATATTAGGCGTGGCATGTGCGAATGAGATACCAATGAGAGCCATGGGGAGAGGAATTCTTCAACGGTTTTTAAATGCAAATGCTCTCCAGTGTGCTGTAGCGTGTGAGGGGTGAGACGGGACAGTTCAGCGCGTGGGGGGCGCTTGGGGGCAGGCAGAGAAGGGGGAGAGGGGAGAGGGGCCACTCACCCATGAGGCACGAGACGCCCGGCAACGGGGGGGTGATGTTCAATACCAGGGGGGGGGGGGGGGGCTCCCCTCTCTCCCAATACCAAGGGGGGGGCTCTCCTCTCTCCCGCTCCACTTCTACCCAAATATGCAGGAAATATGCGAAAATGTGTCGACATTTGCAGATCTGACAAATCTACCCAAATATGAAATATGCAATTGCATATGCTGCATATTTCTACCTGGGCCTATATATTATCATATAGCAGATATCTAGATATTACTATTAATACTGATATTAGGCAAGGCTCGGGCACTATTAGTATCTATCTAGATAGTGCTGAGCCACTATTAGTATCTATCTAGATAGCCGAAGCGCCCTGTTAGCTAATATCTAGATAGCTCAAAATCAAACCTATTCACAGCCTTACCCCCCGGTGGTTTTTCCTCGTCGTGAGTCGGCCGACGTAGGTCGGTTCGCCTTACTGGGTTTTCCCTCATTTTAACTTGTGGGGGGTTAGAATGGGATCCGGGGGTTTGCGAGGGGGAGATGTGGAGGTGGAGGGTTGCATATGTGTATGTATCTGTGGCAGCAACATAGCAACATGCGCCGAGGCGTACGGGCAGGTGCGCAGGTGCGCTGAGGGTTGTCGTGTTAGTACCGGGCTAGTGAGAGTAGTGTTACTAATGCTCAGTTGTATTATTATTATCATTTATGAACGCTTCTCGTCTGTTGGGAGTTGGGAGGAAGGCGTCGCAGGCGGCCGAGCAAGAGCACTCGGTCTCTGGTCTCTGGCTGTCTTGCTGTTGCTGTATGCGTATGGGGTGACTACTAGTGTGAGGTGTCAACATGATGTCAATCCCTTCTCCTAGCTGTACCTCTAAACCAGCAGCGCGCAGCATACAGCATACATCATAGCTCTAGTCATAGTAGGAGTACTTTAGTACGTACTTTCTCTAAGCTCTGCTGGTCATAGTAGGAGTACTTTAGTACTTTGTCTATTAGGGCTAGAGTAATGGTTTCGACGTTCTCCCTGTAATGGTGAGGGGAGGGAGAGGGGGAGAGGGGAGAGGGGTTGTGTGTGGGGAGGAAGGGCAGGGGGAGCGAGCGCGCCCGGCGTGGCGAGGTAGCTCTCCGAATCCGCGGCTCGCGAGGGAGATTGCAAGGAGGCTGCCAGCCGGACGCACGCGGCACGCGGGGCGACGGCTGTCACGGGCTCGACAAGCATGAACGGCGATGGCGTCGCGCCGGAGGAGGCGCAGCTCGCCAGCGAGATAGCTTGGCTCAAGCAGCAGATCCCGAGCCTCACCAGCTCGCTCTCGCAGCTGCAGCAGCAACATGCCGCCCTCACTGCGCAGGCTACACAGCAGACGGCCGGCGCGTATATGGGTGGAGGAGGCCAGCCCGACGGTGCGGCGGGCACGCCGACCAGAAGCGCCTCCACCTCGCACTCCTCCGCTTGGACAGAGCAGATGCACCCGGAGAATGGGCATGTCTATTACTGGAACTCTGTCACCGGCGAATCCACCTACACTCGTCCCGCCGATTATCAACCAGCGGAAGGCGGCACTGGCACGGCGGTTGGATTGCCGCAGGTGCGGGCGCCGCTTGCGCAGCGCTCACTCTCCAGTGTGCCTCACGCTTCCCATCTTCCATCGTTACTCAGACAAAGGGCCCGCCTGGTGCCAACCTTTTTGTGGTGCGCAAGATGCGGCGCGGTGAGTACGACACCTTTAATTCTGAGGATCTCCGCCGCGAGTTTTCACGTTACGGAACCGTCACACGCGCAGAGATTACGATAGATAAGGACACAGGGTGGAGTAAGGGCTTCGGCTTTGTGAGTTTTGACTCAGTTGAAGCAGCTGACGCTGCGCTTGCAGCGATTCATGGTTCGTGGATGGACGGGTGCGCAGCACACGCTTTGTAATGCTTACCTGCGATGTCGGTGTTTCAAGAAGCTTGACGCCAGTCGCTGTTGGCCATCGGCCGCCAACGCCAGTTGAGTCCACCTCAACCTTTGTGCGTAGGCGTGAGATGAAAGTGGAGAAGACAAAGGAGGACCATTCCGGCGGGCAACCCGCAGGCGGAACAGCATTCATGGCTGGATATGGATATGACCCGACCAGTTATTAGGCGCTGACCAACATGGCACGGCGCTTCACCATGAATCAATGTAGCGTGAAACGTGAAAGGAGTAATTACACAAGGCAGTTGATCTGCCCGTGTGCTAAGAGCAGGAAATTGCTTCCCTTGCACTGGTGTCGCCGAGCAGTCATACTGCCATCTCAAGAAGCGGGTGATGGCTGCGAATATAGCCAGCATAGTGTACGGCGCGTAGTACCAGCGAGTCATCGGAGCAATTGTCCGGTGTCGTGCGGTTGCAGTGCATAGCCTTTGGCCTTTGGTATGGCGGTTACGCGCGATGGGCTATGATTTTGTGGTGAGGGTTAGCGAGGGTAGAATGGCATCGCCATGGAACCATCGCGGTGACCAGGGCGGCCGATATGAGGGAGAGCGACGCCATCGCTCGCGCTCTCTTCGCCACAAGACCGGATAAGATTCTTCTTACAATCTACAATCTCTCACAGCCCACGCTATCGAACGCACGCACTCACAGTAGTACGTAGAACACTAGCGCACATAGAGCAGGTGTGCGCGTACGGAGAGGGGGAGGAGGGAGGAGGAAGAAGAGAGAGAAAAGAAGAGAGGAGGCCCGTCGCCTCTCCTCACGTGAAGAGAAGCTCTGCCGAACTTGGCAAGTAAAGAAATGACAGAAAAGGACGGGAACGGGCGGAGGGCGGAGGAGCCATCTCCATCTGTAACACCCCCTCCTTAACGGAGTATGGGGTACGACATTTACAGACAATCATACAACCGTCGGTCCGCAGACATCTTGGATTGTCACATGCCTTCCAAGGCACAGGAGGAGAAAGAATCTAAATGTCGAGCAGGCGATGAAATTGGTCGGCGCGGATATGATTTCGTGTTCGTATGGATGTGGATGTCCGCCATCATATTGTTGGCCCGCTTGCGTGTTTCAGTGTAAGGACTTGCTTAGCAGTCATGTCACGTTGGAAAGCCCCGGCGCGAAGAATGTATTTTGTTTTCTCGAATGCAACAGGATCGAAAGCCATGTCAACGGCGGATTTGGAGTTGGAGTCGGTATAGACAATGGAGTGCTCATTATGCTTGACGCCCAAGTCGGTAAGTAGTAGTGGAGCACACGCGCAAGCGGCATTAATTGGGTATAAACAAACAAGTTATAGTTATGCGTTATGGTTATGCGTTATGCCCACAGAACTAAGTTTATACTTAGCTCGCCCATGGGGGGGCACGAGCCCCCCCCCTCTCCACTCCTCCCCCGCCATGGGGACCCCGAACCCAGAACCGGGCCCTTAGTAGCGCACCAGGGCCGCACCCCCAACACCGACACCAAAGACAAAGGAATGAGGGGGGGAAGGCGAGGGGGCGGAGGGAAGGGAGATAAGGGCGTTGGCGGTAGTGCAGCGGCAAGAGAATGCGCTGTCTAGTAGTAGGTGTGTAGCCCAGAACCTTCAGATCTTTTTTTTTTCGAGGACTCGAGGACTCGAGGACTGCTCGCGGCGGAGCTGTTAAGGGCCGTTCTTCTTCAGGACGAGAGGTTCCCCGTTCCCCCCCCCCTCCCCCCCCCGGTGCTTTTTCCCGGAGCCCGGAGAGTCGCCCGACGTAGGTCGGTCCGCCTCAATGGGTTTTCCCTCATTGAAGCTTGTGGGGAGTTATAATTATAATGGGAGCCGGGGGTTTGCGAGGGGGGAGATTCGAAGGGGTGCATATGCGGCATGTGTCTAGTGACGCACGCACATCAAGGCGTACGGGCAAGTGCGTTAAGGGGTGTCGTGATAGTACCGGGCTAGTGGGAGTAGTGGTACTAACGCTCAGTTGTTTTGTGGGGAGTTATAATGGGAGCCGGGGGTTTGCAAGGGGGGAGGCATTCGAAGGGTGCATATGCGGCATGTGTCTAGTGACGCACGCACATCAAGGCGTACGGGCAAGTGCGCTAAGGGGTGTCGTGATAGTACCGGGCTAGTGGGAGTAGTGGTACTAACGCTCAGTTGTTCTACGATAAATAGCAGCACATGGCATCTTCTAAGGTTTATATCAAGGTTTCTCTTCCCACCACACGTGCGGCACGCGGAGTGCCCGCGGGTTGCGGTGGCTTTGGTATGAAAATTTGGGAACGAATACACCACAATACAGTCAGAAGTTACCCAGTGGCGGTAACAGGTCAGACAACAAGCTGTCTCCACAGTGAGGTGCAACCACTGGCGAACCAGGGCACTGCTCAACGGCATCGGTCGCTGCCTTCTGAGATGAATGCGTTGCTACCTGCATGCTGCATGTGGATCTTACGTCCGGGAAGGCATGGATGTTCCTCAGTATGCGGGCGACTGCGCAGGGCGGCCCATGCACAAGCCGCCCATTCCTCCTCTCTCTCTCTCTCTCTCTCTCTCTCTCTCTCTCCCCCCCCCCCTCCCCCCCGCACTCTCTAGTGGTCTCTCTCACTCTTTGCCTCTATCTCTAGCTCATCGCCTAGCCCCAACTGCACGTACGCACTCGCGCCGTTGCTTGTCCCGGGCTACAGAGGCCTGCGGGTCCACATGTGGTGCAAGGTCTCCTCCTAGTTCGTGCTACGAGTGCTGATGGAGAATGCCAGACAATACGGTCGTGCGCCAATGGCCCCTCAAGCGCCCCGAGCAAGGCAGCCGTGCATCGTATATCGAGCACGGCACAGGGCAGAACTCGGCGCTCTGCCTGTGTGGGTGTGCTCGTGCCTATGGACAAATGCACGGTCAGCTCGGTGGTCTACCGCGAGGGGGGCAAGCGCCCAATCGCTCATTCGTCCCAGCGGCAGTAGAGCGCCGGGCAGCCGTGTCCAAGCCTCCGCAGCCACTCCAAGTGGCGCTGCCGGCAGTGCTTGCGCACGGCGTCGGTCGAGGCGTAGCCCTTGCCGCACCGCGGGAAACGGCAGTAGAAGCGAATACTCGGATCCGACTTCGTGATGCCACCGTGCAGCAGCCCATGTGACGGCGCGCGCGCGGCAGTATAGGCGGAGTCGCTGCCTGCCCGCGAGAAGTCCATCCGGATGCCAGGTGAAGGTTCACGCTGCAGCGACAGGAGGGCCTGGATCGCACTGTGCGCCTCGGCCTCGGCGTCCACGTTGAATTTGTATCCAGAGCCGGTGGTCGCGGTAGTTGGCGTCGGCGGCATGCGCGCACTCGCCGGAAACTGCTCATCTGCCCATGAGTCTGCTGTCGAGTCCCCCCCCTCGCTCGGCGTGGCCTCTGCGCCTGGACACTCGTCCGCACGGTCGGGCAGCGAGTCGGAGGAGGAGAGGCGCTCGTTGGCGTAGAGCGGTCTGACGCTGAGGCATGACTCGGCCAAGCTCTCCTTCTTCAGCTGGTGAGGCAGGGAGAGGGCGGTGGGCTCGGCCATCTGCGCCTCCTTAATGAAGGGCATCAGAGGGCTCCGCTGGTTCTCGATGATGGCAGGCGACATGAGGTGGATGAGGAGGTTCAGAAAGGTGTGTCTGGGCTCGGAGCGTCTGGCGCGCGGCGGGCAAGAGATCGGGTGGAGGCGGCGGTGAGGCGGAGAGAGCTGATGGAGAGTGGCGGACTGTAGCGGTGGCTCTGCGGCTGGGCTCCCACCCCTTCCCCCTTTTTTTCCCTCGCGGAGCAAGGGAGCGGGCGGATCTCGATTCCATGCGGCTCCACGGTGGACTCTTTTACGCTACGACGGCGAGTTTCTTCTTGGTCCTGGGGGGCGGATCCGGGGCGGCAGGGGGACCTCTCTCCCCCTCTCTCCCTCTCTCTCTTTTCTCCCTCCCTTTGAGTCTCTCTCTCTCTCTTCTCCCCCTCTCCCCCCCCCCCCCCTCTCCCCTTCTTCCCCTCCCCCTCCCCCCCCCAAAGCGGCTCACGTGTTTTCTCTCTCCCTCTGCGCGCGGGGGGGGGAGGAGAAGGGAAAGGGGGGGGGGGGGAAGAGAGAGGGGGGAACGGGCGGCGGGCCGCGAACGCGCCACCCGTTTCTCCCTCCTCGCCCCCCCCCCTCAAACCCTCCCCCTCCCACTCTTTCTTTCTTCCTCTCCCTCGCTCTCTTCTCTAATCCAGCCGGCCGTCCAGTGGAGATTCCGCCCAGTCCAGTCCGGCTGCTGGCGAGTCTCTCTCTCTCTCTCTCTCTCTCTGCGGAGGAGAGGAGGGAAAAAGGAGGGAAGGGAGGGAAAGTGAGTTGGCGCGCGCGGGGGGGGGAGGGGGGCGCGCGGGGGGGGGGGGGAAGGGGGGGGAAGGGGGAGGGGGAGGGGCGCGGGGGGGGAGAGGGGGGGGGGGGGGGGGGAATCGCGGATGCGGGCTGGATCCAGGGGGAGGGGACCGTTCGCCCAAGATGCGTGCGGGGGGGGGGGGGGGGGGGGGGGGGAGGGCGGGCGGGGCGGGCGGGGGGAAGAAAGGAGAGGGCCGAGACCGGGCCGCGTTTTGTTTTCTCCTCCCGTCGGTCCACGCGACCCGTCCGTCGGCGGCGGGACCCCCCCCCTTCCCCCCCCCTCAGGGGTCTCTCTCTCTCTCTCTTCTCTCTCTCTCTCTCTCGTCTCTCTCTCTCTCCCCCTCTCTCTCTCTCTCTTCTCTCTCTCCCTCCCTCCCTCCCTCTCTCTTCTCTTCTCTCTCCCTGCCCCTCCCCCCTCTCTCTCCCCCCCACGTGTTGGCAAGGAATCTCTCACACCGCACCACGTGACTCGGCTGCGGCCGGCCAAACGGCGCCTCGCAAAGCCAGCCTCTCTCCCTCCCTTCGAGACGCCGCTGGAGATCGCCCCCTTCCCGCCCCCCCCCCCCCCCCGCCCCCTCCCCCCCCCCCCCCCCCCCGCCTCCCTCGCCGCATCTGTCCCGCATCCTCCCCCCTCGCCGCATCTCCACCGACGTCTCGCGCGCATCCAGACGGCTCGATCTCACTCGGCACGTGGAAAGGGGGGAGGCGCGCACGGGCGCACGAAGGACCGCGACATGGGATCGTGTCAGCGAGATTCCAATGAGGCGACAAATGCGGCTGCTTCGAATTGGGTGCGGTGAACTGGCCTTTCCTGGTTCCTTGTACGGTACTCTATAAAGTGCTGCACTGCAGCACTGCAGCACTTTTCTAGATCTCTTGTCTCTCGGTACCTATCTGAGACGAGGCCAATAATCCAGATATGTACGTTGGAAATACGTAAATACAGTCTGCATATTGATATAAATAGCATGTAACGAGCCTCGGCCTCGGCCGGAGATCATGAACCATAAACCCCAGCCGCCAGCCGAAGACCATACATAACAGCCTACATTGTACAGTCAACGTTTTATTTTAGAGCAGTCAAATAGCTATTTTAACTTATCAGGATTGCATTCAGCATTCATCGTCACGAGTCTCACGAGTCACGAGATTCTTGATTCTTGATGTGTTGGGTGTAGGGCGGTCAAACTTTTGATGATTGATGAAGAGTAGATTCAATCTATAGATTCAGGGCTATGTCTATGTCGCATTCGCGAATCGACGCTCGTTAGGCTTCTCTCTTCTCTCTTCTCCTCGTCGTTCGGCATTATGGTAGTTATTTATCCGTTATCCGTTATGGTGCGATTCCCGTTCCAGACGAGATCGCTAGGCTGGGGTCAGGATTTCGTTTTCAACTCGCCCAAATTTCGTGAGATTTCGAGCCCACACCCCCAAATTTCGATGAAATTTCGAGATTTCGCGTGGCGACACTAGATTTTTAATAGGCTCACGCGCGTTTCGCGGCGCACCCGCTAGCTGCTAGCTGGTCCACGCACCACGCATCCTCCGCCCTGAGACCCGATATCTATCTATCCATTGCTATCTATAGATAGTCTATAGTATTCTATAACCAGCCTACAACCCGTACCAAAGAGAATCATAAGCATAAGATAATGATCAATATAATGCTTTAGCTTTAGACTTTAGACCCTACTCACTCACTCACTCATTCACTCGCGCTTGTTGTAACGTAACATCAAGAACCAAACTATTGTTATAGTTTTAGCGATGGAGCGCGCGCCGACCGCTCCCACCTCCCAGCCCCCCGCCGTCACGACGCCCCAACGGGGCCGCCCCAAACCGCCGGAGCCCAAGCGCCCACAGGCCGCCCCGCCGCCTGACAACGACGTCGACATGACGGCACCACCCTCGCCTCCCAAGTTGCCACAGAACCAGGGAACAGGCATGCCCCAAGGGTGCCCGCTATCGCCCCTAGCTTTTCTCTACGCCCGCACGGCGTAGTTCACCGGGATCGTTTTCCCGTCAACCAGAAGCAGCAGCTTCCGAGGAAAGCTTCCGTCGAGAAACGAGCCTTGGCCCGCTGAAACATAAAGATGCCAGCGGGTCGAATAGGCCGCCTTGGACACGAATGTGCCTGCTTCGCCTTCGAGCTTCATGCGTTCTCGGTTGCCCTTCAAGAAGGTGAGCCCTACTTTTTCGATTGCCAGGATGATCGCGCTCAAGTTAATTTGGGCTGCTTGTGCCAGGCCTTCGGCCTCGATGACCAAGTGCGCCGCAACGTCTTGGAGGGCGTTATATAGCGCCTTGCGTGACGTGGAGCCTTTCTTGTTGATCTTTTCGTCGATGGAGTCCACTTGGACGCGGACCGAGATGTCGGTTTGGTTGATGCGGAGTGTGGTGATGTCGCCATAGCGTTCCTTAAATTGTTGCGCGCAGTCTTCGTTTACAGCGATATGCCATGGGCCGCGAATGGAGCGGGCCCAAAAGTCCGGCTCCGGGTCGACTCCTTCGAGCTCCAATAGGAGCTCTACAATTGCGGCGTAGACCGTGGCGTCTAGGAAGGTGTAGTCGCCCTCTTGGTGGAAGGACAGTTCGAAGTTTGCGTCTGAGTCCATGGCGCCTTGCTCCTCATCTGAGGGCGGCTCCTGAGTGGCAGGGGCGGACGGGAGTGGCGGGTCGGTGAGTGGGTCAGTGTGGGTGGTGGGCATGTCGGTGTAGTGTGCGCCCCAAGGCGCATTCAAGCAGTCTCTCATTTGTGAGGTCTTGTGCTGAGCAATTGGTGAGTCAATGTCCATGTGCGCTTTGTTGGTGGTGTTGGGGTTGTGCCCATAAGGGCCACCCGGTCTCGGGCCGCGCCGCCGAGGCAGCGCGGCCGTCGCCAGGGTGAGAGAGGCCTCTGCCATAAGGCATGCCTGATGGGTGTCTGTCTCTCTTGGGCTGGTGTTGGTGTGATGCTTGTTCCAGCCTGTGACCCACCATGGGGTGGGCCAGCATGGCTGTCTTCCTTGTTGTGGCCGGGGCCACGGGCCGTGCGGCGCGACCTGAGTCACGCTCACCTGCTCGGCCTCTGCTGGCGGACGCGGTCGCTTCGCCAGCGACAGCTCCATGGGTACTGGGGGGGCTCCCGCGGCGGGGGACCCGAAGGAGAGGTGGGGAGCGGCGGCGCGCTCCATGGCGACCAACTATAAAGTTAGTTCTGTAGTTGGAAGAGGGAGTGGGAGAGGGATTCAAGTATTGGAAGAGGGCCCAAAGGGCATTGAGTTGTAGGTAGTTGTGGCCCACAAGAGTGGGGTGAAAACGATAAGTGTATCAACATGGGTCTTGAGTTGAAATTTTTGGTGCTTGAAACACAAGGCGAGGGGGTTCGTGTTGTTTGGGTTGGTTGTAGTGTGAAGGGGGAGTGGGAGAGGGAGTCTAGTGTTGAAAGAGGGCCCAAGGCAGGGCACTGAGCTGTAGGTACTTGTGGCCCACAAGAGTGGGGTGAAGAAAACAAGTGTGTCAACAAGTTGGGAAACAGAGGCATGGGGCATGGGGTGCTCTCCAGGGAAGATTGATGGTTGTGAAGTGCCCTCCCATGATGGGTGCACTGATGGTAGAGGTTTCCACCATGGGGAGGGCAGCTCAGCTGCCCTCCCACATGAGGTGCTCTTGGGGTGGGAGGGTTTCCCACTGTTGGAGGGGGTCTCAAAGACCCCCTGCATGCTACGCAGAGCCATGGTGGCAACCTGTTCGGTGCCAGTGCTCGCCACCCCGCGCGCCTGCGCGGGTGTGGTTTGGATGGGTTGGATGGGCTCTGAGAGGGCTTTCTGACGAGCCGCCTCGGGCGGCATGGGGCGTCCCAGGTGGGGCGCGGTGGCGAGGGTCGCCTGGGGCTCGGGAGCGGTCGCGGCACGCTCCATAGTTCAAACTATAACAATAGTTTTTTGACCCCCATACCAAAATAAACTACAATCGATGGTCGATGGTCGATGGTCGATAGTCCACTTGCGACAGTAGACGGACGACGGAACGCGACCTTGCACACGTCGTTCGGCATTGGAACGATACGATCGCCACAATGGGCGCAAGGGAACCTTTACTAATCAGGAGAGGTGTGGGTGTGGGTGTGGGTGTTGTTGGCCTATCACTATCACCTTGCATCTTTCATGAGAGTCAGAGGAGGACGGATGCTACCTACAATAACGTATTTTTACTTTTTGCGGTATGCATATTTTTTACATACTTGGGCACATTTTGTACATATTTCGACATATATTTTTACGACATATTTGGTATTTGGGCATTTGGGCACGATTTTGTACATATTAATATTATTACCAAGGCCTAGCGCTGGCGCGGCGGATTCTGCTCATTCAGTGTCTTGGCTGGCCCGGCCGGACACTGGGCCGATGGCGAAAAAAGCCTTCGCAACGCGCAGCGCGCCCGGGCGGCTAGTGGTCTAGTGGTCATGCTGCTCGATCCGTCACTCTTTCTCTCTCTCTCTCTCAAGTTTGTGCCATTGTGCCCCAAATGAGACATGCCACTTGCCACGAACAAGCACGAGCTTGTTTCGACACCACCATGGGGTAGGGGTAGGGGGTAGGGGGGCGGGGGTGAAAGGGTGAAAGTGAAAGAAGCTGAACCTCAAGTTTCAAGTTTCACCTTCGCTGATCTCTGACCTCTGTGAAGATGAACTCTTTGGGTTTTTTGCTGTGAATGCCGAGCCGTCGCCAACGGCCGCCGATGGGGTGAGAGAGAGCCCGCGAGCTCGGGACGGCACTCTCTACTTTCTACGCGCGTCCGCGCCCGCCGCCCTGGCGCGGCGCCTCGTGGGTGGTGCTCCCTCCCTCCCTCCTTCTCCCCTCCATTCATTCTGCTCCCTTGGTCTTTTGTTAATGCTCCCGAACCCCTACTCTTGTGGAAATGGAGGCAGAAATCATCTGCATTCATTATGTGCCCTTGGTCTCTTGTACATGTTCCCGACCCGATCCTCTCGGGGAAATGGAGGCTGAAATCATAGAAGAAGCAGCCTCTCTCCTTCTTTTCGATAGAGTGTCTAGCGGCTTTCTCTTTCCCGTCTTTCTCCCTTCTCGCTGATTTCGCTCTATTCTTGTCTGCCTTCCCCTTCTTCACGATGGGAAAAGAAGAGAGTGTCAGCAGGAGGGGGGAGGTCTAAGGGAAAGAAGAGAAATGGGAGGAGAGGGAAAGGGAGGGGGGAAGGAGGAGAGGGACAGAAGGAAGGGAGCGTCGCGAGGAGGAGGGAGGAGAGAGAGAGAGAGTTTGAGATGAAGGGATCAACGAGAGAGGGGGAGAGAAAGAAGAGAGAGAGGGAGAGGGAGAGGGAGAGGGAGAGGGAGAGGGAGAGGGAGAGGGAGAGGGAAAGAGAGAGAGAGAGAGAGGGAGGGAGAGAGACGGAGAGAGAGAGGGAGGGAGGGAGGGAGAGAGAGAGAGAGAGACCCCTTCCTCTCTCACCTAGAGAGAGAGAGAGCCGCCACCACTTCTTTCTTCCCTCGCTCTCTCTTCCTCCGCCTCGCTCCACTTCTTCCCCCTGTCGCCAGCCACCAAGCCGTTCCCGCGCCACCCCTTACCTTCCCCCCCCTCCCCTCCCCGGCCGTCCACGCAGCAGACACACACCCCTCGTCTCACAGCAACCTTTCCCTCCTCCATCCGCTGTCCCCTCCCTTCCCCTCTCTCTCCTCCCCTTCCCCCCCCCTCTCTGTGCCCTCGATGGCGAGTGTCTCTGCACTACTCACCTCTGGCCAGGGGCGACCAGACCCAGACGCAGAGGTGCCGCCGCACATCAGAGACGAGATCTTCGCAGAGCTCAAGAAGCGCGCGAGCGAGAGGGTGAGCCAGCCAGCGAGCACACACAGAGACCAGAGAGAAGCCAACAGAAAGAGAGGAGAGAGAGGGAAGGCTCGTGTGCGGCAAGCGACAACGCTCACCCCTCTGGTCTCTCTCATTTCCTGGTTCGCTCCCATCTCCTTTACGCACTCACTGTCCCCCTCCCTATCGCGTCCTCTTCTCCAGACCTGCTTCGACTGTCCCGCCAAGAACCCCACCTGGGCCTCTGTCACCTTCGGCACGCTGATGTGCCTCGATTGCTCTGGCATGCACCGCCGGCTTGGCGTGCACGTCTCCTTCTGCCGTTCAGTCATGATGGACAAGTGGACATACCGCCAGATCTATCGTGCCGCGCTTGGCGGCAATGCTCGCGCGCGAGAGCACTGGAAGCGCTGTGGCATTGATCCTTACGAGAAGATCGAGTCCAAGTACTCCTCGAACACTGCACATCAGTACAAGCGGCTTCTCGAGAAAGACGTGGCGGACGCGTGCGCGCGCGGCCTGTCGGCGCTCCCCATTGGCGGCGGCTCGGCGGCAGCCAAGCCGGCGGTCCCCGAGTCGACCGATCCCTTCGCAGCCTACCTCAACGGAATTGCGCAACCGGCCCCCACCCGCTCCAACTCCGAGCCGCAAAAGTCGCTAACATGCCCAGCGGTCCCAGCCGTCGCCAAGGTCCCAACTGCCGGAACGCAGCTTGTTGGCAACGGTGCGATGCCGCAGCCAGCGTCTCCTTCATCAATGCCGTCCGTACTCGATGCCTCCAACCGTTCACCGCTGCCCACCGCTTTCTCTAAGCCAGCCGCGAGAAAGCCGACCGGATTAGGCGCGAGAAAGGTAGCAGCACCGAGCACCCCTGCCGCGCCCCTCGAACCGGCGAGCGAGCTTGCTGTGACCACTGCCTCGCCCGCGATGGCGGAGCCAGCGGTTGTGGAGACGCCAAAGCCAGCCGCTCCGAAACAGCCATACCGGCCTATCGCGCCGCTGCCGGTGATGCAGGCGGTCTCTACTCCGGGGAACGCCTCCGCCTCGGCCGTCAGTAGTGCGTGGGATGAGCTCGAGGCAGCCGTTGACAAGCCCACCCGACCCACCCCTGGCAGCTCGCTCTTTCTCAGCGGTCGCGGTCCGACCTCAACTTCGGCATGTACACCGCCTTCCAAGCAGGCGCCGGCTGCACGCCATGCCCCCGCCGCCGCTCTGTCGCCCTCCGCCAACACTTCTTCGCCCCTCGCCACTACTTCAGTGCCAACTGCTAAGCAGGCTCCCTCTGCGCCCTTCAACCCGCTCGGGGACGGTGTGGGCACGAGCCCATTCTCTGGCAGCTACTCCAAGCCAGCCGCTAAGGCTGCGGGGATGCAAGCCAAACGGCTGGGCGCGAGCCGGGTGGCGTCCACACAGCCTATCAGTTTTGACGACTTCAGCTTTGACAACCCTCGGACCAGCGATGGCAGCTTGTCCCCTGCTCCGAAGACCGAGGACGGTGGATGGGGATGGGGCAACGCCTTGGACGACGAGCCACCGCCCGTCGCCGTTGAGCCGCCGCGGACGGTGGACCCCTGGGACACGCCGGCCACTCGATCGTCCCTGTTTGCGTATGAAGCGCCGTCGCTGCACGCTGCCGCTGCCCCATCGCCCCTGGCTGCCAATCCCGAACCGCCCAAGCCTGAGCCGCCCCAACCCCCGCAAACATGGGGCGGGATGACATTCGGCGAGGAAAACAATGCTGCTGCTGACGGCTATTGCGCGCGGAGCAAATACCCTGGGGCAACCGCACTCTCATCTGCCGACTTTGCACCTCCCACCAGTACGTCCTCCGCAACGGATCAGTCAGATGACGCCATACTCGATCGCGAGGTGTGGCTCGAGCGCTTTGCTGGGGCAACCGCCATTGGCAGCGCGGACCTGCGCGCGGAGCAGGCTGCTCAGATTGGTCTGGCGCGTAAGCTCGCCGAGACCGGACTCGGCGCCGCAGCGGGAGCCGGACGAAAGATTGGGGGTTGGCTAGGTAGAGCGTGAACCGTGTGGTGGTCGAGGGTAGCGGCTCGCTTCGCCTTACCTCGACTCGCCAATTGCACCGGCGCGAAGGGGCGGCGGTGCAGGCGATGCAATTCGTGAGTCACCAATAATATTCGGAGCAATCGGCTATGAGATCAAGGGCCAGGCTCGAAAGGGCCCGCTGAATCAGAGCATTCGGCGCGCTTTCCCGACTCTTATTGAGCATCTGGCTCGAGAGGGCCCGCTCGGCACCGTTGCGGCCATGCTGACGAATTTGCCAACCACCATCCCAGCAGCGCGCATCATTTTGTTGTTCATCTTGTCAGGACAACAACGTTCGCCAGGTCCATCAGCTTCTTAGATAGGGTGCAGTCGTGGGTAATGCACTCATGAACTCGCTGGATAGGGACGGCGGCGAGTTTCACACGTACGCCCCGATGCGTTGGCGTTTTGGCGCGTCGCCCACCGCCGTCGTGCCATGTCTTTGAAGCGTTATGCTGTGCGCTGTGTGGCTTGCTTGCTTGTTGTAGCCTACTTGGCGGTGTGAGCCCGTATCCATCGAATGCGCAGAACACTGACTACTAGAGTATGAGTATGCTGAGGCTACCATCAGCAGCCATGCGAGGGGGAAAATCTGATGATTCGGGGCTTTCACCTCCTACGGACTAGGCTTGCCTCCTCGTCCCGACACAGCCCTTTTTCCCTTTCGCTCCACCTTCCCTTCTCTCATCATTGCCCTGCCCCTGCTCGCTATCTGCTTACGCAACGCACCGGCTATGCCCACAAGAGTAACGTTCTATTTGCGACATATCAGTTATAAGATTTACGTACACGTGCAGTACACGTGTTCATGGACAGTGGTGCCACTCTTATGCATGTTGTACGGCTCCTCATCATCTTGCTCTAGTCCTAGTTGGGCTACCCGCCACTCGTATTTTCATTAGTGCTTTCCGACAAAGGGTGGCCAGCCTTTTGAGTGGGTCCATCTTTCGTCCTATGTGCACGCCGATTGCGATTGCAATGTAAGCTTCCGCTGCATCACGCGTTCTCATAGATATGGCATGCCGTCGGGACCCCACACACACTGAGATCTGAAACGAAGCGCAATCAAGATCAAGAGATGCAACAACAAATTTGTCGCACGTGCAGCGAGCAATCCCACCCGTCCATCGGCAATGTTGTTTCACGTTCCGAAGTAGAAGAATAGCATTTCTCCCCATTAGCCCGTCGGCCATCGGCGGCGAACACATAGCGCAGCGGCTTGATGCGAATCGCCCGAGGCGGGCAAACCTCTTTGCGCATTGCCCTAGCTCCTACGAGCAAAATGCTAAAGCATGGTTCGCAGATTTTTTAGCGTGCCATTGCAGTCGGGGCACGCTAGCAAGCGCAAAATTATTCCGTCGGCGTCGGCATCGGGTATTTGAAGCGGGTGGGCTGCGAAAAAATCGAGGACAAGTCCAGCGTAGGCGAAAGGCCGGGTCAGGTGGAGAGGCCAGGTATGACCCCACTTGCCAGTGCACTGTACAATGCTGTGGGCGCCGCAAGCCCCTCGGGGCATGTTACACTGGAAGCCGCGGATCCCATCAAATCGTGTCGGAAACGGCATGTTAGGGCCGGTGCAGCCTGCGGCGACAGCAAATGCGCCGAGTATGTACGGCACCTCAGTGTAGAAAAAGTGGTCGTTGGAGACGCTGGAGCCCGGTGGCCCGCCGCCTAGCCCATTGGATGCATTTGCGGGCACGGTATCATCGTCATATCCGTGCACCTCCAACAAAGAGATGGGTACACGCGGCAGCTTGTTGAATCCGTATATCCTGGAGCCGGCAATGGGCGCGACCGATCCGACTACGTCACCAAAATCGAGGGCAATTTGATAGGTCATCATCCCTCCAGCAGAGATGCCAGTGGCATGGATGCGGTTGAGGTCGATGCAAAGGCTCCTCAACGTCCGCGCTAGCAGCGCACGGATGAAGGCCCGGTCGTCCATGCAAGAAGCGAAGTTACAGCCCATCACGTAGTCACATCCTCGCATCGTGCGGATGCACGAGTCAAAGCAGGCATATTGTTCAAGCCAGTCTTCGCGAGGTATTCGGCATGTCCGACCAAGGGGCCCAAGGTTGCGGTTGAGGCCGTTCCCGTCGACGTTCCATCCATAGGAGTCACCTGACCACTCGTCTCCTGAGCCACGTGGGTAGAGGGTGACCACGTTTCGTCTTTCAAAGTTGATGTACGCAGGCAGGAGGTCCTCGTTCAGCTCGCCTGTGTCCGTGTCGAAGAATCCATGGAACACAAGAACGAGTGACGCTGGGTTGGTCTCATTGTAGACTGCGGGCAAGTTGAGATCGTACTTGCGCCTTACCACACCGAAAAGCCCTGCTTGGTCGCGCACAAAGATGTGGCCCGCCAGCGGCTCCCTGCCCGGCCTCGTGGGGGGTGGAAGGCCGCAGCCTGGGGACCGGCGCTGGGCGGCTATGAGTGTGGCACAAAAGAGTTTGAAGAAAGTGAAGGCCGTGGGACAGCTGCCCATCGTGCCTGAGATGGACCAGCAGTGTGCCCCCCTCGCTCCTTCGCCCGCACTCTCTCCCTCCAAACAGCACTGTTCGCCCTCTGCCCCTTCCCACCTCTCTCTCTCGCGCGCTCGCCCTCTCTCCCTCTCTCCTCGCTCACGCTCTCGCTCGGCTACAGGAGTCTGCCGCAGCTGCCTCGTCCCCCTTCGCCCCTCCCGCCTCCCACCGCGACCAGCTCCCTCGAGCTCACTCACTACCTCTCTCTGCACCTTTCTCACACCTCCCCCACCCCCCGCTCCCCCTCTCTTCCCTCTCTTCCCTCTCTACCCTCCTCCTTCCCCCCACTCTCCCGCCCTTCGCTCCCGTCCACGCACAGCACAGCGAGAAGGAAGCGGGAGTACCAGATGAGTTTTTTTATTCTGTTTGACCGGACTAGAGTAGCAAGTATCTAGAGTAGAGTAGAGTAGAGAGTAGAGAGTAGAGAGTACCCCTACTCCCTAGATTAGTAGATTAGAGCTCTATTCTAGAGCTCTAGTCTAGACTAGAGCTCTAAAGTAAAAAGTAGAAGGGGACAGAGATTGTGCGTGTGTGGGGGAGGAGGGCCGGGGGGATGGAGGGCGGCCGCCGTCGCACCGAGGCCCCGCGGAAGGGGCGCAAAGCAGACGACGAAGCGAGGCAGCCGCTTCGCAACGAGAGCTCCTCGCGCAAGCAGCCTCACTGCCCGTCCTCGCGCAAGGAGAGCCCCTCGTCCTCATCTCACAGGGAGAGGCCGTCTTCTTCTCGTAAGGGAGAGGGCTCCTCCACTTCTTCTCGAAGGAAGGAGGGCTCTAGTTCGCGCAGCAAGGAGGCAAAGCCTCGAGTTGGCCGGCACAGGGAGAGCCATGCGCGGCTGGTCGAGGAGGTGGAGATACCCGAGAATCTTGACCTTGAGGCTGGCAGGCCTTTGCGCAAGGAGAGGAAGGGGCGCACGCAGCAACCGCCGCCGGCTGCGCGAGTCTCAGGTAGCGAACGCGGGCTGTTTACTTTCGCGCTACTCGTTGTCGCTATTGCCGGCATGTCTGCATTCGTCATCGTCGGCAAGAGAGTGGCCGCCATGCTACACACACCACCGCCGCCCCCGCCACTGCCGCTGCCGCCCTCACCTCCGCCACCCTCGCAGTCTCCATCACTATCGCCTCCTCATCCACACCGACCGCCACCACTACCACCTCAGCCGTTTCGGATGCCGCTAGTGTGCGAACGCGTCTTTGCGCCCGACAGCAAATTCTGGCACATGTGGGGCACACGCGAGACGTGGCGTCAAGCCGACCCTGGCGAGCTCCAGTGCTGGGATCGCTTGGGGACGGAGCAGTACTTTGACAGCGTTGGACGTGGACATGGTTGTGACATCAACTGGTTCGAGGGCGCCAAGGGAGATCTTGGACTGCAGGAGTCGCGGCCGCCGTTTGGCACCGACGAACCGGCACACGCTGTCCTCGGCTTTGATGAGGACTTGTACCGCTACTGCAGTGCCACCCTTGGGAAGCAGCAGTGGTACGACTCACGCGGTACCTCCGAATTTAATGACGAGCTGGCACATCGCTGCGTTGACGCCAACCTGAACATACTCCGCCTGCTCTCGACACGCCCGAGCGCTGGTTGGACTATGTGCCAGAACCTGCACTGGCAGCTCTGCGCCGTGCAAGGAAAGCTGCCAGGTCAGCAAGATGATCGTAGCGTTCGCTTCGCATTCGCACCTTCAAAACTTGAACTCAACGAGTGGGAGCATCCGCGCTCGTATCCCTGCGATAAGGGCGGGTGCGAGGGTAAGTACGCAGTGGGGGACGTCTTTTACGGGGAGGCCTGCATATTCCAGCGCATTTGCAAGAACAAGCCAGACATGTTCCTTGTCGCGGAAGGCAGTCCCGTTGTTTGTGAGCTCGACCTGTCCGCTTACCACGAGTTCACGTTGGAGCTGCGTGAGCGTGCGGGAGTGGGGTAGGCGACAAGTGCGCATGGCGTAGCCTGTTGCCGCTCTCTTTTCGCGGCAGCCGGAGGGTGGGCGCGTGGGGGAGCTAGGGGGGCGGTCGGGGCTCTCTGGCCCTCTAGCCTACTTTGCTCTCAATCATGCATGCTATCCGGTATGATTATGATGTCTAATAGTATTATCGCCGCGCGCACAGCCTTGGGCCCACTAGCTACTCTCACCCACACGTTCTAACCTTCCCTACCCCGCACGTCCTGGGCAACGGCCCCAATTCCATCACTTAGCCCCCAGGTATCGCAGCCGCCATTTAGGCCGCGACTCACAACTATCGTTAAAACGATAGGGTCATGGAGCGCGCGCGCCGCCTCCCTCCCTCGCTGCCGCCGCCCTCGCCGAGATGGACGAACTGCTGATGGACACTCCGCTGTCGCCGAAGCGACCGCGCCCAGACGACACGCCCAGCCAGGTGGGCACAGGAGCCACCTCACCACACCCCCGCACCACCGCGAACAGCGTGCACGCACAGACCGCGCACCGCGCATGGGCAGGCAACCATGCTGGACCACTGCACCCACCTCACCCTCAACAGCCACATCCACCACACTTTACCAGCTGGACGCTCCAATAGGGAAGGGCTCCGGGCCTGGCCCCTACATTGCCGCGGTACCGCCCTCATGCTCGTGCACGAGTGCACGAGGGGCCGGCCCGGCGCCATCAAAAGCCAAGCCCCTCTGGGCGGCTGGCACCTCATCTGCAATGTGTATTGCAATGACCACTGTTGGACCCAAAATGTGGGAGCCGGAATCGACACCAACTGGCCAGAGGTGGGGACACCCAAGCAAGCGACAGAAAAAAACTTCATAATATTCTTACCGCACTCGCGGCGAATGGACAGGGTCTGTGATCTAACGTTAGATCAGGATTTGGGGGGTCTAACACCACTCGGACGGAGGTGTTAGACAAGTTCCTCCAAAGGAGGTGTTAGACTCTAACAGTTAGGTGTTAGACATATGGGTTCTATTTTTAGCTCACAGCCTGCCGCTTGGCCCCGCACGCCGCATGCCCCGTCTTGTGGCGATCTCGGCAGGCGGCAGGGGGGCGGAGAACTGCTCAACTGCAACGGAACTGCTCAACTGCAACGGAACTGCTCAACTGCAACGGAACTGCTCAACTGCAGGGAACTGCTCAACTGCAGGGAACTGCTCAACTGCAGGGAACTGCTCAACTGCAGGGAACTGCTCAACTGCAGGGAACTGCTCAACTGCAGGGAACTGCTCACCCTTCCTCGTCTCCTCCATGTAGACGTGTGACGTGTGACGAAACTTGTTGTCTGCTTTTACGCGGTCGGTGCTCTTTGGTGTGGACATACACTCATCAGTGCTCTTTGGTGTGAGACGTGGATCGTGAATTTCAACGAGATATCGACCCTGCCCCAAATCGAGTGAAGGGAGTCAGACCACGTGTGTGTTTCAACATGTGAAGTGTCAAGTTGAGTCAAGTAACCTCCAGGTGACAACGAAAGGTGTTAGCAGGGATGGGGATAATTGAACGCTTTTGGTCTCCACTGCACCCGTGCCCAAGCCTTCCCAAGTATCTTCACCCGCTACCCAAGTCGATAGGCCGCCTACGGACGCGTGGGTTGCCAAGGATGGAGTCTCAGGAGCCTTACCCGGATCCTGGGAACAGTCCATCTCCACATCCTCATCATCCGCATCATCGAGTCTGTCTACAGTCGCGCCCTCAAGAAGACCGTCATCACCTGGAAGAGTGGTGAAAACTTCATCTGGGTCGACGGGTTCATCAGCAGGGTAGGTCTCGCCGGCAAACTCCTCTCCCGCCGCTACCTCATCATCGTCCCACGTGAATTTCTCGCCCTTAGTTAGGGACACCATCTAATTGTATCAGCTCTCGTCCAGCGACCCGTCAGCAGTGAGAAGCGCGCCAGTGTGCTCAAAAACTTGCGCGCCGCGGGCGATGCGGCTACCTTCTTTTGTGTGCCGTGTAATACCAGTGGGCGATGAGGATGCGCCTGTCGGAAGCAGTCAGCATGTTCCCTCCCCCCGCCCCCAACCAGACGTCCTCACAATCATTTCGCGGTTCGCGGGGGCGATCGGCGATCACCGCTCGTCACTCATCTTCACGCTCGCCCTTGTTTTCTAAGTGCAAAAATTGGCAAAAACCTAGTTCTAGGCAACGTACTCCTAAGCTCATCAGATAGCGAGGAAGAGAGGAGGTGAAAAGGTGATGAGAGGCGCGACCGTAGCAAGAAACTATGTAGGGGCGCCGGTCACCATCACAAGAAGGCAGCACGCTAAGAAACCTCTATACATATTGTAGCTCTCGGCAATCCGCGCAAGAAACCCAGCTTAAGAAACTCCTATGGTCTCGCGGCCGAGCGCTAAGGAAAGTATAGAGTGCGCCCCTACTGTAAGAACTTCATGTGTGAGGGCCGCGGCAGCTTCAGTTAGTTGGCGGTGTGAACGAACTCTGCTATGAGGATCTTCGTTCTTCGGCAAATATCTCTCTCCCCCCTTCTGTTCCCCCTCCTCTCTCCCTCTCTCCCTCTCTTATCTAGATCTCCCTCTCTCCCTCTCTCTCTCTCCTCTCCTAATGGACGACGGGTAGATATTCTCTCTCTCCCCCCCCCCCCCCCCCTCCAAAACTCACTTTTCCCAAATTTCTCGGCGATATTATTAACTTTGGGTTCTGGTGATTTATTTCGTAAACGAGGGGCTGGCTTGGGAGAAGGGTGGAGCTGTCTGGCCGGCGCGTGCTGTGGTGCCTGCCGCGCTGCTCGGCCGCCTCCCCTTCCTCTTCCCTTCCCCCCCCTCCTTCCACGTGTGCATGCGCGAGACGATGTTTTCCAGCCACGGCGGCGCGACGCCTCCGTCTCCTGACGACTTTGGGCTCGCAGTGCGCCGCCTGGCAGCGGTGGCTCTCTCACCTTCGCCTTCTCCTTCCCCCTCTCTCTCTCCCAGGCTTGGAGCAGGGAGAGCGGGAGGGGGAGGCGAAGGACGATGGCTCTGGAGTGGGGGCGATACGCCGTCCGTGCTCGCCCCAGCCGTGGGAGAGGGAGTAGGTGAAGGAGGCGAGGCGGTGTGGCCGGGCTTTGAGGATGGGGAGCCGTTGGGACAGCAGAGGCTACCCGATGGGTACCCCTCGCTCTGCTCAGAGAAGGAAGGGGAGGGAGGAGTAGGTGAGCTCTCTTCGTCCGCCGCAGCTTGCGGGGTCGGGGCTCGAATTCCACGTCCCAGACCTCTCTCACCCACCCTCTCTCCCCCTGTCTCCTTGGCGGTAGCGGAGAGGAGTGGAGCGCGGAGGGCGGGAGGGACCCAGGGGGGAAATAGTAAGCAAGGGACAGCACTCTTGGCAGCCGCTGCCGCATCCGACGGGTTGAGCCAACACATCGTCACCCACAATTCGCCGGCAGCGCGAAAAGCATACATGTCTTCTACTCTTTTCTCACCGGTCGCCACTGGCGAGCAGGAAGGACGAGGGCGCTGCGCAACTGCTGCCACAGATGAGGTGTTGACGAAGCAACTGTTGCTACAGAGAGGGCCAGAGGCGCCAGTGGTGGACGACGAGGGGCAGCCGCCGCTTCACCCGCCTGCTAGAGCGGCCGAAAGCAAGCCCAGGCGGTGCGGCTGCGGCCACGCCGTGCGCCAAGGGCAGAGCTACTCCTCCCTCCATGCTGGCCGCGCCGGCACGCAGCCCCCAGCGCCCACCGCGCCGCCAGATCTATCCGCCTTCGCCGTCGAGGTCGACCCCTTGCTCTTCGAACGCGCGAACGGCGAGGGTGGTGGAGAGGACCGCGAGAAGTGCAACGACGAGCATCTACCGGCGCCTTCCTATAGCTGGACATCGTGCCGAGCTAATGCGCCGGACAATCCGACCGACGCGAAGATGCGAGCGTTGCAATCGCAGCTTCTTGCAGCGGTCAAGAGCAATCGGCTGCTCTTGCGGCACATCAGCAGCAGCGACGGCTCGGCCGCGCATGCGTCGGCCGAGGCAGCGAGTACCGATTCGCGCGGGTCAAACGGGTCTGCGCGTGCGAGGCGCACGCGGCCATCTACCGCTCGTATTGCACCGGCTGTGGAACCCATGCACCTTCATCCTGCTCACATCAACGCTTGCCGCAGGGCGTCACAAGGAATCCCAATTGCGCAAGTGGGTGCGACTTTGCCCACTCGCCGCCCGAGTACCGACGGACGCATGGCGAAGTGCGCACTTACTACACAGAGCGAGTTATCAGAGCCCGAGCTTGGCCATTGCGCCTACGCGCGCCTCTCGGGCGCCAGCCTATGGTCAAACAGCGGTGATGAGCAACAGCGGCAGGGCGCCTATGAATCAGCTATCGCTTCACGGGACCACAGACTGTGCAATGGTGGTGGCATGGATCCGGGCTTGCTCTCAGCCGCAGCTGGTGTGGCCGAGACGCACGCTGCAGCCGCGTGGCGTCGGCGAGAGACAAACGCCCAGTATGCGGCAGAACAGCGCCGAGAAGCTAGTGTGGCCCGTGCAATTGGCCGGAGTCGAGCCGAAAGGGGAGGTGCTCATGACCCCAGCAATTTTGGCGCGAGTGAGGAGGCCTTGTCGCGGGATGCAACCGTCCGCCAGCTGTTCGCGCGTCTGATGGCTGCGGAAAAGGCACTGGCTGAGGAGCGGGCGAGAAGTGCCGCGGCGCTGCGCGAGACCAAGGCACGGCACGAGTCCGAACTCAGCCTCGTAGCAGAGCTGGATCGGATGGACGTCACGTCGGCCAACATGACGGCCGCCCGGATCGCTCAGGAACTGGCGCAGGCGGTGGCGCAACTAGAGGCGCTCGGCGATGAGCTCGACTTTGCGGTAGATCATCTGCCCAGACCGGTCGAGCTTGCCACTAGGCCGATGAGTGACGAGACAAGCCTCCCCCTGACGGCGTGCAACATGAGCGATGCACTCCTCTGGCCGCGTGGGGATGCCTCCATGGACGCTCCAGCTCAGTCACCTGTGCTGAGATCGGTCGACGGTTCCGGCTCTGCCTCCCGAAAGGTGTCGCCCATGCCCTTTACTATGGAAGCGCCAGATGGTTCGCCACATGGGTCCCTCGACGCATCCGTCGAGGCTGCGCTTGCGCAAGCGAACACCATGCTTACCGCTATGATACGTGGCAATGGAACCGTCGTGGAACCAAGTGAAGATGGCCGTAGCTTAGAGACGCAGGTGGTCGCGCCGGAGACACCTGCCGCGCAGGAACTGCTCCCGGCCACCCCGCTCACGCTCGCAGGCCCTTCGGCAGGCACCCAGATGAGTGCAAGCAGTGGCCCACACAGAGAATGTGGCGTGGCAGTGACGGCTGAGCAAACGAGCAGTAGGCAGTCCTCGCCGGCCGTCGCACGTGCGTCCCCCACCGATGTCTCAACGGCCCTGTCGGTGGCGGAGGCTGAGGCCTTGCGGCTGCGCTTCGCGCTGGAGAGCGCCGAGGCTCGGCGGCGTCACGAGGTGTCGGCAGCTAAAGAAGCTCTGCGCGAGGCAAGGTCCGTCGCAGAGACTGCACGTCAGCGGGCAGCAAAGGCGGAAGCAGATTCGGCAGCGCATGCATCAGAGACGGCTCGAGCGTCCGCCGCCGCCGTCGCCGCCGCAGCGATCTCGGCATCGGCAATCGTTGCAAGCGAATCGCTGCGGGGCGCCCTCAACGACGCGGATGTGGCTCTCGCCAGCGAACGAGCCGATCGTGCGATGTTGCAGCACTTGGCGCTCGAGGCAAGCGAGCGCGCGCGCACAGCGGAGGCGGAGGCGTCGCAGCGTGCCACGTCGGAACGCTCGGCAGCGGAGGTAGTTGCCGCGGCGAGGGATGCGCATGTGCACGCATTGGCTGTATCGAGCGCACAGTTGCGCGACGCCTTGGATGCTCGCCGCGCCGCTGAAAGTGAGGCGGCAGCCCTCAAGGCTCAGTTGGTTAGCGCTCGAGATGACTTACAGGGAGCCCTAGAGACACATAGTGACGTCTTGCGGGCATGTGAAACGCTTGAGGCCCACTTGGCGTCGGCACGTAGCGAGTTTCAGCAAGCGTTCATTCGCCACGCAGAATCCGAGTGCGTGCGACAAAAGCTTGAGGACGAGATGGCAAGGAAGCTCCAAGAAGCGGACGAGTTGCTGGACTCGTCTGGGACGCAGCAAAAGAGACTCGTAGATGCCGAGAGCCAAATGGCGACCACGCTGGCTCTGCTCCAGACTTCTCAACAGACGATTGCAAAGGCTGAGGAGGATCAGCGAGGGCTTGAGGCGCGGTTGGCTGAGGCCGTCAAAGGGCAAGCGCGGGCCCAGCTTGCGGCGGAGGCGGAGGCGGAGCGGCGCTTGCAGGCTGAGGAGAAGTGCCATGACCTTAAGTTACAGCTTGCCCAAGCTGCGCAGGCGGAGACAAGAGCGAAGCTCCGCGCAGAGGTGGAGTCGCAGCGATGTCTGAAAACTGTGCAGGAGCGGCAGTTTCTCGAGTCTCAGCTGGCCGAAGCCGCCCAAGCGGAGGCCAATGCAGAGGTGAGGGCGGAGGAGGTATCGGAACGGGCGGCCTCGGCGTGCGCCACGGGGCTAGTTGAGTGCCAGATCTTGCAAAATGAGCTTTGCCACTTGGAGCGCGAGGCCGTCATGACGGTGGGCCGAGCGGCGGGCACACACCGTGCCAAGGAAGAAGTAGTCACGGCACAGGCAAAGTGCGCGTCTCA
>CM030938.1:1675010-1750010 GCA_018136815.1 Isochrysis galbana
GAGTTTTTTGATGTATTTATCGTCTTCTGAGACTCTCACCTCTTCCCGTTTTGTTTCCCCCGACTCCTGGTGGGGCTCTACTCCTTTTGGTCTGGACTTCTCTCCGGGGCCGGGTGGTGGACGTTCCGACGACTTGTCCAGTATTTGTCGCGCGTGGACGACCACGGCGCCCCATGAGTCCAGGAATTCCGCTTTGCGGATCGTGCGGCCCTCGTGTTCGAAGACCTCCGGGAGGTGTTCGACATAGGTCGAGCACTCTTCCCTACTATAGGGCGTCGTGAAGTTATCTCCTTTGAACACGTTGTGTATCACGTTCGCGTGCAATGTCTCCCACATTCTCGCCCACGCGGCGCGAATCATGCATGCGCCAAGAGGCGGCGCGCGGGGGGGGGGGGGGTTGGCTCTCGCCCGCCCCCTAAAGGGGAGTCGAGAGAGAGGGGGGGGGGGGGGGGCGAGGCCCCTCTCCATGGCGACCAATCATGGGATTTGTTGTCTTGTCCTTGCATTTATTCTTTTTTAAACTTTTTTCGTTTCGCCTTGTTCTTGTTCAGAATCAGAATAGGTCGAAATTTCAAGTAGTTGATCTTCGCTCAAAGTGGCGGGGGGGTCCGGAGGAGTGAAGAGACGCGTCGGTGCGCTTCATCGCAACCAAGTATAGGCACCTAGTTGTCGCACTCCCATTGTACGAACGGCCAAAAATTTAATTTCGATTTCATCACTTCTCACATCCGCAGCATTAGGATTAGACCACAGAAGCACATAAAAGAAGGTGGAACCCAGCATGGGACTACCCCACCAAATCAGCCGATTTAAAATCCTATCCCCTGAGAAGAACGACCAAGAGATACAGGTTCGCGGCGGAGGTCACAGTGCACCGGCTGAGCCGCCCATGTCCGAGAGAAAACCGTGGCATGGAAATACAACTCTAATGATCACTAATGCATGAGGTGAAGCGGCATCTCAAATGTTCGAGAGGACGAAATCGATGATGTTCCCGGTGATGAACAAGCAGAACAGTCTGAAGGCGGCACCGCTGCGTCGCCGCCGGGCGTCAAGCCGGTCGTGATACGTGTAAAACGCTGCAGCCAGAGCGCGCGTGAGCTCCGGCTCCGACTTGACCGCTATGAAGAGCGGTGCATGCCGGCGGCTCTTCGCGGCTTCTGAATCCAGAACTGTCGCAAGAAGCTGTGCGTCAGTCAACGCCGCAGACGGAGAGCGTGCGATGAGCGGAGGCGGTGTGGCAGGAGTGCCTGAACGTGTCCGCATAGCGGTGTCGATAAAGCCGTGCAGGATGCGGCGCGGGATGGAACGATAGCACAGCTCGCGCACGAGTAAGGACGTGGCGGCAGAAATCTCTGCCGGTGGAAGGATAGCGGCGGACTTCGCGTCTGCCACTGTGGCTTCGGCCCGTTCCTCTGGTGCTTTGCTCCCTTGGTCGCCGGCTGCCGCAGGCATGGATGCTGAAGCGAATGGCATCGCGCGCGATGAGAAGGGCACAAAAGGGATGCGTGAGAGGGGTGGCTTGGCCCACCAGCGCTTCCCCAATGTGGCGAGCCTCTCACTCTCGCCATCCTGGCCCAGCAGAGTGCTTTGCACAAGCAGGTTCATCATGAGCGGTGTGACGGTCGCCGCCGTCGCTTGCGATGCAGAAATGAGCTCGGCAGTAGTCGGTGCACCAGTGGCCGCACTGACCGCGCGTGAGAGACGAAGCTCAGCCTGCAATAGCGACAAATGGTGGAATCGGTTGGTCAAAACAGCGCGATGAGGCCGCCGGCGCATGAGAATTGCCGCAGCCTCAGAGCTTTTAAGCAAGTAAGCAAAGCTACGCCGGCTTGGAGAGGAATCGGCTAGGGAGGGCGTGGGTGCGGTTCTGCACTGAGTTAGCGAGCAGTAGGTGCAGCACTAGCATGGCACTGGCATACACCTGCATGGTTGTGAGAGTGTCTCCCGACGAGAGCGAGCGGGCAAGCTCGAGCAAACCGCCGACATGGACGCCTGGGGTGCTAATCAATTTCGCTGACGCGCTCCCGTCTCCCCCACCGGTAGTCACGGGCGCCACCTCTGCAGCTGCAAGTCGCAGCGCGCCCCACGGCTTCTGCTCCAAAGCCGTGAGAGCAGCGGCCACCCGCATCGCGTGAACCGTCGTCATCTCTTCCATAGTGAGAACGTCAGGGACTAACTCCACCTCTTCAGAAGAGCTCTTGCCCGATGCAGCGGATCCGTCGCCCTCCGCTGAGCCTTCAGCGGGAGATGGCCGTGGCGCGCCAGCAGCGAGCGCTGCGACGGCCGCGTTGTGTTGTGCGACGGGCGCCTCGCCCGAAGCATACACATCGGCCGGCGTGGCCGGAGCGGGTATGGTGGCCTCTGACACGGCAGTTCCCCCTACCGTATTCCCGGACGCCCCCTCATCTGTCGTCTTCTTCGTCATCTCCCTGGCCGTGGCGAGCGCCGCCTCGTGCTCAGCGGCAACAGCCGCCTTTGCTGCGGCAGGTGCCTGGTGCGCGGCCGCCTTGGCGACATCGGTTGTGGAGATCTGTCGTGTGAGCGGCGCGGTCTGCAGTTGCGCCAGACGTGGCAGCGCCTCACTCACTGCCGCCGCCAGGCTGTCCGCAGAGGCGAGGGCTCCATGCGGCGCATGTCTCGAAAGGCTCTGCGCCACCACACTCTCAACGACCTGGGCAACGGCAGCATCAGGCGCTCGCAGACCGAGAAGCAATGCGTCGAAACGGCGGCGGCGCGCGGTAGCGCGCGCCACCGCGAACTCATCGGGCCCTCCAAAGACGCCCCGAACGCCCGCACGGCGCAGTCGCAGCGAGCGTCTCGCTGCGAGCATCGTGTCCACGTTCGTGGACGGCGGCGGTGGTGAAGAGGGGGAGAGGGAGAGAGGGAGAGGGAGCGAGGCAGAGGGAGGCAGAGGAGAGGAGAGGAGAGGAGAGGAGAGGAGAGGAGAGGAGAGGAGAGGAGAGGAGAGGAGAGGAGAGGAGAGGAGAGGAGAGGAGAGGAGAGGAGAGGAGAGGAGAGGAGAGGAGAGGAGAGGAGAGGAGAGGAGAGGAGAGGAGAGGAGGGGAGAGGAGAGGAGAGGAGAGGAGAGGAGAGGAGGGGAGGGGAGGGGAGAGGAGAGGAGAGGAGAGGAGAGGAGAGGAGAGGAGAGGAGGGGAGGGGAGGGGAGGGGAGGGGAGGGGAGAGAGGGCAGGAGAGAGGAGAGGAGAGGAGGGGGAGGGGAGGAGACGAGGAGGAACCGGGGGGAGCGTACACGAGTTTAAGGAGTACTTTAAAAAGTACCTCTCTCTCTGCACGTGCCGTG
The DNA here is from genome assembly GCA_018136815.1 of Isochrysis galbana. NCBI lineage: Eukaryota > Haptophyta > Isochrysidales > Isochrysidaceae > Isochrysis > Isochrysis galbana. The sequence goes on from CM030938.1 coordinate 1,678,315, forward strand.
GAGGTCGATATAAATAGCAGTACTGAGGAAGAGCTCGTCCTACATATCGTCGGTCCTCGGGGGGACTACTCCTACTCTATATCTGGATCGATGAGCCCCAGAAATAGACGGCGAGGGGGGGGGGAGGGGAGAGAGGAACGAATGCGGTGGTCCGCCATCGCGCGGTGTCGCCTCACCTCACCGGGCGGCGCGCTGAGCCGGAGCGGGCTGTGTAGAGTACACCAGCCTCACTGGCTGGACACGCCCGCACCCCTCCGTCTTCCCTTCCCTTCCCGCCATCTCGCGGCCGCGCGCAGGGCTGGGAAGGAGGAGCCAGAGCTGGGCACTGTGATGGATAGGTTCCATCCACGGCCCACGTGGCTCAAGGGGTGGGGCGGGTGGTGCAGCTCGACAATCGCGCTGGCTCAGCTGCAGCTCGCCATCGGCTTCACTGTACCCACCTTCAAGACCCATGCCGCCTTGCTTTTTGAAGAGGTCGGGGTAGCGCTCGCCAGAGCAGACGAGGCAGAACTCGCCAGGCTCACAACACCCTCATGTTTGGCGACGATGCTCTCCGCACTGCGTTCGCGCGCCAAAGGAGAGAAGCATCAGTGGATCTCGCACGGCGTCAACGCGTCTATCAAGCAGATTCGACTGGGCCATTCCTCGCGCAATCGTGACCGCAAGTTTGCGCAGGTCACGTGTGCAATCGAGGCCAAGATGGTTTACGAGGTGCGAGACGCATCAGGAAAGCTAGTTGGCAGCACGGGGAGCGAAGCAGCACCGCACGCGGTGACCGACTTCTGGGTTTTCGAACGCATGCTCGCGGAAGGTGGTACGTGGAGGCTGAAAGAGCGTTTGGGCTCTTTCTCTGAACTCACCTCCTCTACCACAACCTCAACGCTTGAAAATGGCACGGGGAAGCCCTCCTCGCCAGGTGGCTAGGAAGGGAGACCTGGCCAATTCCAGGCTGGATGATAGGAAAATATAGATTTGTTCCTGTGCACTAATAGTGTTTCGGGGAGAAGGATTGATCATGCTATAATTGTTTGACGTGTTCGTGGAGCAGTTGCGACGATCGGATCAAGCATTGCGCCCTGGTGACTGGTGACGGCGATTTCCTTTTTGATTAATTGAACCTTTTAATTTCTCACCGCACACGCGGCCATGGACTCACTAGTTTAACGCAGCAAAAACTTTCTACACCCCCACTCTCCCGGCCCTTCCCCCCCCCCCCCCCCGTTATCAGGCGGCTCCCCACGTGCACTACTAGTGCTACTAGGGGGATAGATAGGAGTAGAAGGGCTTAGATGCTTAGATATGGTCCGGTGGCCCGCGCTCCCCCCCGGTGATCTTTCCCCCTCTTCCTTCTATGTCCCGGGTAGGCGGCGGCCTCAGTCCCGACTTATTCTGTAAACAGGCACGGGACTTACATATTTTTCGGTGGGCGGAGCTCTCGCTCACGCCGCCCACTCTCTTCTCCGTGCTCTCTCTCCCCTCTCCTGCGGCACGCGCAATGGCGCGCCTGCGGCAAGCCTGCAGGCCTGCAGCTGCCCACTAGCGCCCCCCAGAGGCTGCCTAGAGGCCAGCTCAGGGGGCAGAGGAGGCTGGGTGGGTCTGGGCCCTAGCCGCTCCTGCCTCTCCCTCGTTGGCGCTCCTGAGCGCCCCTTGGGTCCCCACGCCGCACTTGTCTTGGGGGGGGGGGGGGGGGGGGCAACGGGGGGGAGGGTTGGAGCAACGGGCTGCGACACGTCGGGGCCCATGAGCAATGAGGACGAATCAGGCGAGTCTGTGGGGAGGAGAGTGGGTCTGTATGGCAATGTGCTCCTGGCAAGCCATAGGGCATGCCAGGGGCATGGGTGGTTCCTTCCCAATGGCAGGAAAGAATTCCATTTTTTGAGGGGTAGGCCAGGATATTCACAAATCTTCACCTAGATGTTCCTCAAAAATGGCCAAGAAATATCCAGCGGCAGCCAAAATATCTCAAAAATATCGCTCAACACTATTGTTACAAGTGTTGTCTTGCTTGCAGCACGACCCCGGCCACGCAACCCGCCCACTCACCAACTTATGCTCTTTCCTTCTGCCCCCTTTCTGGTCTCACTCCTTGGTTCTTGTTAATGGTCCGTCCCTTTTTATCTATTCCAACACATGAGCGCACACCTCGTACACATTGCCTCCCTACGCCCTTCACGACACTACACGCCCGTGCGCTTATTGCGATTGAATCGCAACATTACCGATGCCTCCGTTTGATCAGCTAGAGATGTCGCACGATTTGCACCCAACCATACACTGCAGCAATGAAAACATTTGTGAGGCAAAATGCGATCCTAGCCACAAGGGACCAAGTTGGGGATTTCGTATGATTTGACGGCTTTTGACATTTGACTTTGGGCCTCGCAACGATGTATGACGACTCCGGTGCATGTCGTGCCAAACTTACATGGAATCGATGTCAAGACGGTCCAAGAAATCCATTTGTTTGCACGAAATGCAACGTCAGCAACCCGATACGCCGCCTCTCCTCAGGCGTCACGCACTAACGGTTGAATGAAACCCAACTTTGGCAGCCGCAACAGTTGGAAAGACAGTGTCACTTTGTGCCTTGAATGGCGAGTGGGTAGCTTGCGCATCTCGATGTGGAGAGCCGAGACGGGGTGCAACATGCTGACACGACGGGTGGCACGTGCGCGCCATTGGTGTAGAACTAATACGCGTCAAATGAGCATTTATGTCTTTAGCTTCTTTGCTGGTGGAGAAGCAAGCAGCTCTTCCAATGCGCCAATAAGCCGATGAGTCTGGTCAAGCGTGCCGAGTGAAACGCGGAGCCCCAGAGTACCTTCTGCATCCTTCTTAGGACGCACCTGAAGCAACGGGATAATAGGGTAGTGAGGTGTTTGGCTCGATCCGAACCGCTTTGTCAAATGCAAATCACTCATAGCCAAATAGGCGTCGGAATTTGGCATCATGGTCAGCTCATCCGCACGTATGAGTCAAGAGCCTCAGCGAGGCAACGGACAAGCGACACGCCGGCTATCTCCGCGAGATCCGTACGCACCAAGATATCGCGCTCGCGCAGCCGCTTCTCAAGACCCACGGGGTCGTCAAAATAGCAGAATATGTAGTTTGCGGCGGACGGCCAGAATACGATGCCCTTTTGGGAAAGGAATTCTTCTGTAGGATGAGGGGGCCGGGCGATGTCAGGATGGCGTGAGCTGCATGCCACGCATCGGCTGAGCATTGGCAATAAGAGCACAACGGCGAGAGTGGCTCTTAGCTGACGGGAGCCGGCATTCTCAGGAGCGCCACGGGTGCAAAATCCGTGTTCGCACCGAACTTGGGTTTTGATTGGTTGTTATGCTCGTTGACAAAATCAAAGACATAGTCTTTGTTTGCAAGCGCGGCGCGCAAAGCGACGATAGCGAGCTGATTGACATCGTATGGTCCACGAACCTGTGCAAGGAGCATACTTATGTGGTGAAACGTCATGATGACGTTAGACACATCAGGCAGCGGATGAGCACAACAGGTATGCAAGTGAAAGGTGGTATGACGAAACGCACTGAGCACAGAGCCTTGATGTTCTCTTCATGTGAAATCAGGTAGCCGATGCGCAGCGAAGGCATGCCCCAAGTCTTAGAGAATGTGCGTGTCACGAAAAGATTGGGATACGCCGAGACCTGAGGAGGGTGATGGAAAAGGAACATGCTTGTTGGGTGCACCCAGTGATGATGGAGGTCTGAATCGTCATTAAGCGAAGCACAACGGACTGTGCGGAAAGCACGTGGCGACGAGATCGACCGGAATCGCACGGTGCAGCACAGTGCGCATACAGATGGCAAGGATGGACGGGAGTGCCTAACAGCATAAGAGCGACTCCTCGCGAGAGGCAATTCGAGGGCGGACGTCTCACCTCCCCAACCATGGTGGAGTCCTCACCCATGAATTCGAAGTAGCACTCGTCAACTAGCACAGCTGCGTGAGGCGCCGCTTTCACAATGGAGAGCATGTCGGCTTTGGAAATTGGGGTGCCTGCAGTGCACGATTAGGAAAGTAACACTATAGTGAGAGGCGTGAGCCTCGCACAGTGTGAGAACCGTGAGCTCCGCGCCCTCTAGGGCGTGGCACGCGAGGTGTGGATGGAATGCAGTGCAGGAGGGTTCGTATGGTGTGGCATGGTGAAGCGTACCGGTTGGGTTGTTGGGGTTCGAGAGGACAATCAGCGTCGTGCGTGGCGAGATGGTAGAAAGGACTGCCGCCGTGGGGAAGCCGTCCTCACGCGTAAACCATGGACGGAGGATCTTGAGGTTTTCGGTCAATGCGGCCTAATTGTGCACAATTCACAGGGATTCACTAACCCGGGCGGCTGGCACAGTCATTTGCACCAAGTCTTTGTGGACTTGGTGAAGAGCTGGGCCGGTGGAGTAGGGAAAGTGTGTCAGCTGACGCAACGCACTGCGCCACATCGCGCTCGCCAGCCGTCTGTATGCACCTGCTCATACATGGCGAACGTTGGTGCAGGGATGATGGCCTCGGATCCGTCTGGGCAGCACGCGCGGATGATGAGATCGATACCTGGATACCACGACAAAAGGCGTGCAGGGAAGATCGGATAGGAGAATGAGGCTCACGAAGGATGGCACTAGAGACAACCATAAGCGGGGTCTCTGCATCAAGAGCGGAAGGCGCGCACCCTGGTCGGAACCGTTTGTGAACATGCACTGCGACGGCTTCACTCCCGCATACTCTGCTATGCGCTCATTGATATCGCCGTAGGCGGGGTAGCACTGCGTTGTACCCGACTGGATCTGCAGCACACGGTCGACAGAAAAAAGGTGAGCTCGGGCAGTGATCTGAGCCAGAAAGTCTCTGCCTGAAGGAGCTCGCCACTACGAAAGCCACATTTGGAGTGCCACATAGTCACAAGGCAAACCGTATTGGCTCGTGCACAGAACAGCGGCATGGGTACCGCCGAGTGACGAGCGGCCGGCCGGCTCGCAAGCCGGCAGGGATAGAGGCACGGGGCATCGCGCAGGCCTCACATGCGTGATGATAGCATCAGTCACGTGCGCTGGAGGTGGAACAGTCCTCTCGTTGAAGTCCAGGAGCAGGTGCTTCGTAGCCGACCGACCATCGAGGGGCGGCAAGTACGGAGCGAGGACCTGCGTAGAGAGTATGGGGAGCAGAATCATCCGCCGTGCGTCCGGCACCTAATGGATTCGTGTCGGTGTGCTGACCAAACTCCCTAGGCATACCACGCCGTGAGCTGGGGGCGGTGAGTACCTGAAGATGGGGCTTCACAACGAAGCCGGGCTTGACTCCCGGCGGCATGGCGAGGGCTGCGAGCGCAGCGGCATGCAGCGTTGCGTTGGACGAGGCAAGAACGCGCCCTTTCGATGTGCTGTGCGTGTTAATGGCGAGTGGCCCGCCATTCCAGTCGGAGACACTGGCATTTGCACCGAGCAGCACGGGAACAAGCGCAGCGTAGTCATAGATGCCGAGATCAGCCTCACAGACGAGATGGGCGCCTGACCGCGCAAAAGGATGACGAGGTGGGTGCCGTGCGCCTCGAGCACATGGATACGGTGCTCGCACTCATGCTCGCTACTCGCGCCGCGCACCGAATCCGGAGGCGACGAGCGCGTACGCGTAGCAATCGCACCCATACATGGGCTGCTTGACTTTGGTCTTTAGGCGGTCGAACGCCGCAGTCTCCTCTCCCACAGCGAACATGTGCGGCGTCGTGGCATAGAGCAGTGCCTCGGAGAGGTCGGTGACAGTGGCGTCGGCAGTGACGGGCGAGCCGTTCAGTAGAGTTTGTTTGCGAGAGGGAGTGCAGACGCCCACCCATCGCTCATTCAGAACTAGCGGGGTACAGTCGATGAAACGAATTGGTGAGGAGTCTGAAAATGAGCTGGGGCCAAGTAACAAACAGACGTGTGCGGTGGGGGCGCCAGCATCAAATGATTCGAGTCTGGCATCACATGATTTAAGCCAGCTACATGGTGCTCACTTGGCTGGTCGATGACTCCGATGATGGGGGTACCTTTGTGGCAGAGGCCAATAAGGATGCCGAATAGGGGCTTTCCTGAGTTGCATAACGGTAAGGCGTATGGTGTCAACCCAGCGGCTCTCAGCTCACTATAGCGACTTGGGACGGTCTCCTCAGAAGGCAGCACTGGCCGCGCCTGCCCACACGGGGGGGGGGGGCTACAAAAGTCGTGCGGGGCGCAACCCCGCAGCTACGCGCCGGCCGGAACCCATCAGCACAGTCGGATGGAGAGGCGCATCAGCTTGCGCAGCTTGGATGCTCCAGTCATGCCGCGGTCGCGCAGCCACGCAGCAGAGAAGGATCACACCCGCGCCGCGCCGAGGTCGAGCCCCAGGCCAGCGAGAGGGCAGCGAGCATCCTGCAAGCCGCAAGCCCGCCCCCCCTCCTTCTTGTTCTCTCACCAGTGATGAAGCTCTTGGTGCCATCAATCGGGTCGAGCACCCAGCAGAACTCAGCGTCCGCCTTCTCCGCTCCCATCTCCTCGCCGAGAATGCCGTGCGATGGGTATCTCTGCCCAATCTTCTCTCTCATTGCCGCCTCGGCATTGCGGTCCGCTGCAGTCACGGGGCTCTCTGCCGTCGGCCTCGCCGGCTCGAGCTTGGATTGGACTGGCAGTCCACGCTTCCGCCAGAAGGGCATCACTTCTCTCCTTGCAATCTCGGCCAGCTCGACCGCAAACGAGGAGAGCTCGTCGAGGAGCGAGTCGGACAGCATGGGCGAGGAGGGAGGAGTAGCGCGTGCGCAGCCGCCGTCGCCGACCACCTCTCACGTGCTCAGGAGCTCTTCCCTTCCCTCTTCTTTACTTTTACCTCTCGCGAGACTTATCTCTCTCACGTGCTCAGGAGGACAAGTAGGTGGTAAAAGAATTACGCGCGTCCCCCTTTTTTAGGCGGGGTTAGTATGTACTCCTAGTTGACGGATGTTCTATGTCGCGCGCCAGGATTTGGGTGTGTTCGCGGTGCTGCCGCGGGGTGCATTTCGTTGAGTGCCGCGTTCACGCGGCGCGAGGAAGATTTGCAGAGATTCTGAAAGTGTTCAATTTGGCTGGGGTCAAGGGACTAGTCTAGTAGGTAGTTGACTATGTTCAAACGGTCAAAAAAAGTGTTTGAGTTGAGTTCGCCTTCGACTATTTTATATACCACCTACTTGTATTACGTGTTACGTGGGTGGGCGGGTGCCGCTCCGCAGCTTCGGCGGCCCCTCCGCAACTCTGGATTTTTTGTCTCTCTCAGGTTGTTTGTTTGGGGTGCGGTCGTGTTCCCCCTCTCTGTACAATACTCAGGTGTCGTTCAGTCAATCATGGGACATCAATCGAATGGAGCCATCAAATGTCCATATAATTATTTATACAACAATCCATTCTCGATGTTTAACACCTACGGCGCGCTTTTTCAGGGGCTGCGCTAATTTTGGCATTCAGTCCCTGGGTGCAACATCACAATTACACCAAGTGCACGCCGTGCGTGCCGATGTGCATCGGGGACGCCGTGCGTGCGCATGTTGACTGGTTCCCTACAATTACGTAAACATGCAATATAAGAGAGATATCTCACGGGGCACGTGTGATGAGTTGCAATCACCGTGCGTGCGCATGCCGAATTTTTTCTCTACGGTTCCTCTATGTTACCCCTACCCCGAGGCATACAACTACGTAAACATTCAATATAAGAGAGATTTCTCACGGGGCACGTGTGATGAGTTGCAATCACCCATGTGCACGCCGTGCATGCGCACGGCGCGATGTGCATCGGTTCCCCCGCGGGGACGCCGTGCGTGCGCATGCCGAATTTTTTCTCTGCGGTTCCTCTATGTTACCCCGAGGCATACAACTACGTAAACATTCAATATAAGAGAGATTTCTCACGGGGCACGTGTGATGAGTTGCAATCACCCCGTTTCTTACCGCACTCCATCGGGGGGGGTGAACCCCCCCCCTCTCCCTCTCTCCGTTCTCCTCCACCTGTGTCCCCGCGGCGCGTCGCGATGCGGCGCGCCACGGCCTGCTCTCAAAGGCCCTTTGGGGGCTCCCAGAGGGCTAGCAAGGCGCAGCTCAGGGGGCTGTGGAGGCTGGGCTCAGCCCCTGGCCCCCCCTGCCTCTCCCACGCCCACGCTTGACGCTTGCCTCGCTGGCCCTGGGAGCCGCCCGAAGTCCTCTGTCTGCCTGGCGACCAGGGATGGGGGGGGGGAAGTCAGCTCGAGGGCAGGCCCATGCTGGGCGCGGGAATGCGAGTCACGGCCCGCGCCCACTAGGGGTCTGGGCGCCAGAGTGTTGATTGCCCAGCCCCTGCCAGAGGGCAGGGGCGCAGGGGCTGGGCTTGATTGTAGCGGGCCCACCCCGGGGTGTCCGCGATGGAGAGAGGGGGGCGCGAGGCCCCCATTAACCCCCACTTATCAAAGTAGGTTGAGGGCCTCCATATTAATGTATAACCCACTAGGGAAGGCCGGAAGGCCTGGCCCCCACAACGGAGTGGTAGCCACCCGAAGCCACAAAATACCAACGCAGGAGGCTTGCTCCTCCCTTCGCCCCCCAACGCGAGGCCCAAAGTAGTGTACATTGGCCGACCCCCCAAAACCAAAGAAAAAGGAACGAGGGGGGGAGCGGTAAGGGAGAGTAGAGGTAGGGATATAGGCGATGTCGGCGGGAGAGCGGAAGAGTGCGGGACACAAGTAGCTTAGCGGACACCTTCAAGAATTTTTTTTAGTTATTAAGCTGCCGTGCCCAATATACATATACATATACAATATAGGTGATAGCCCCGAATCTTCATTTTTATGCGTGTGCGTGGAGCGACAAGGACATATGACTCACATGGAGAGAGCACATGCTCTTTGTGGAATGCGCGCTCCGCGCAGGGTGGCTCGTGCCGTTGCGCGCGCTCGCGCTAGAATGTCTTTCGAGTGCGTCCTTTAAAGAGGGCAACGCTCTTTCAGGCGCATTGTAGGGGCGTGATAGCCGGACTGAATCGTTGGGACAAATTCTACCACGAGTCATCAACACTCCGGGGGTTCCTCCGTTGTGGTAGACTCAAGATTCTAGCTGTGCCTCGTAGCTTCACTCAGCGCAAAGGAGGTAGCCCCGCCACCCCCTTTCTTTTAAACAAGAATGAGCCATGTGAGCCCATAGCGTGTGATACCAAACGCCTACCCGTGCGTTTGCTTCCTTGCTGCTTCAATGGCCTCCAGATCGTGCTTGAGCTGCTCATCATTCGGATCCATGTCTACGGCGGCAGCATAGTCAGCGCTGGCCTCGTCATAGCGCATCATCTGGCAAAGGGCCATGCCGCGCCGAGCAAGCAGCTTGAGCCGCAGAGCTCGCATTGCGGGCTCGACAACGTCGTTTCCAAGAGCAGCAAGGGCAGCAGTCGAGTCATCAACGCAGGAGGAGAACTGGCGCAGCCTCAATTGGCATGCCGCACGGTTCGCCAAACATTGGCATCGGAAGAGCAACCCGCCCACCGCCGCGCCGAGCAACCATTCTGCCGAGGCATCCGCTTTGAGTGCCTCTCCATAGAGGCCCACGGCTCGCTCCAGCTTGCCTGCTTGCACGGCCGTGTCTGCGTCCTTCTTGATCTGAGCAGCAGTGCGCGTGCCCACCACTGGCTTGCTGTCGACGGCGAGCTTGGGCGGTGCGACGGTTGCAACCTGACCCTCCGGCGTGGCACCATCTATCTCGTCTGCTTGCTCTTTCTCATTTGGTGACTCCCCCCCCTTTGCGGGAACCTCGGGCAAGGGAGGTGGCGCAGGGGGCAAGGGCTCCAGTTCGACTCCCGCCGCGCCTGCGCGGCGGGCGAGCAAATCAAGGCTATGGATCACGCGCACGTCGCCGGGGCGGAGTTTGAGGGCGCTCTTCAGGTCGGTTGCTGCTGCGGGCAACTGGCCCAGCTTCGTGTGTGCCGCTGCGCGACGCGTGAGTAACTCGAACCGCACGGCCGGGGCTGCGTCGGAACGCGCTCTTAGGGCGGCTGCGACTGGCTCGGGAGGTGGCAACGCCGGGAACATCCCGCTCAGCATGGAGCCGTCTGCAGAGGTGCGTGCTTCCTCTGCGTCAAGCTCTTGGAGACCAGCATTTGTGTCCGCCAAACAAGGCGTGGCTTGGCCGAGCCACAAGTTGCAGGCGGCTCGGTTGGCGAGCGTGGGCGCATCTGCTGCCTGCAATGCGAGAGACTCGTCGAGCAAGATGCGCGCGCGCTCGAGCTCTGCCCTGGACTCGTCGTCGAGATCCTCGTCTTCTCCGTCCCCACAAGCCCCCGAACTCCGCCGTTGATGCTTGGCGAGCAGCTCTGCCGCTTCATCTCGCAGCGCTGCGGCCTTGGTCTCCCGTTCCCCGACCGCAGCTAGATCGCACTGCAACATCTGCGCGTCAGAAAATGCCGACGGGTCGCTCGAGTCGCCCACTAGAGCCGTCGCGTGGTGAAGATCGGTGGCGGCGCGGTGCAGCACACCCGCTCGGGCGTAGGCGGCTGCACGTCGCGCGTACAGCCGCAGCCGCCTCCGCTGCAGCTCGGCCTCCGATTTCGGAAACTCGGTGACACACCTCGCCTTGCACATGATGCCGAGGGCCTGTGTGGCGTCATCGGCGGCACGCAACGCCTTGTTCATTTGGAGGCGGCAGGCTGCGCGATTCGAGTAGCAGCCGACGACACAGTCGATCGCCTGGCCCATGATGGCGTGGCCAAACTGATCCAGCACGTGCGTATACGCCGACTCGGCCGAGGCCCAGTCACGACCGCAGAAGAAGCGATCACCGCGCGCCTTCAGCCAAGCGGGATCGCGCTGAGAGATATCGCCATCGTCGGCGGACGCAGAGGACGCGAGGCCTGGGGCAACGAGCGGGTCAGGCGGAAGAGCCATGTCGGCCTGCGCGCCCTTGGTGCGTGCCGGAGCTGGCAAGAGCTTGGGCGTGAACTTGATGGACACGGCGCCAGTGCTGCGGGGTGGCGGCAGTGGGGGCGGTGCAGGCTGGGTAGGTTTGACGGGTGGCGGTGGCGGGACAGCCGAGCGCGCCGGCCGGCCGGACGTTGGGGGCGCAGTGACCTCATCCAAGAGTGGCGGCGCATCATCAATTTCGACGATCCGAGGGCCATCATCGTCGTCCTCGTCAAAGATTGGCGCAGGCACCCGCACCCGCGTCGCTGTAGCCGATGCAGATGCGGGTGGTGCTGGCGCGCGAGGCGTTGGCTGAGGCGTGCTGACGGACTGCTGCCAGTGCAGCAGCTTCTCGGCTTCAGCTGCCTTCTCCTTCGCCTTGGCTTGCTCGATTGCCTCGCGTGACGCGCGGTCGGCGTCCATCTGCTCCTGGAGCGTGTACCTCGACTCGTTCCACGTCTTGGCTTTCTTTCGCTCCTCGAGCGCTTTTGCGTCTTTCTCGGCGGCGGCGCGCGAGGCGGCGCGCCGCTTGAGCCGCTCGGGCCGCGCGAGCTCAACCAGCAGCTGGCCCCACATGCCCGGCTCCGCCTTGCGCATGCGCAGAGTGACGACTCCGCCGCCGACGCTGGCGACAGAGTACGATGGCGAGATGGTGCCGTGCAGGTCTAGCTCGAGGAAGTATGGTTGCGCGTTGAGCGAGACGTAATGCGGCGAGGAGTAGACATCTGTGGCGCCCCTCGCTGTCGGGCATCGCACGCGAAGAGTCAGCTCTGAGGCGGTCTCTGACCAGGTGTATGAGGGAGAGAGCACCATCGGCGGCGCCCGCGGGAGAGGCGAGGGAGGGAGGGAGGGAGCGGGAGGGGGAAGGAGGAAGGGAGAGTAGAGGGAGGGAGAACTGGGAGAAGCGAGAAGAGGCGCCGGAGCCGCGCGCGCGACGGTCGGGGGAGAGGGTGCTGGGGGCCGTTGGGGGGGGAAAGGAGGGTCGACTGACTGTTGTGTGGACCATCGTACATGAACTCTTTACTGCCGGAGCATCCAAATTTATAAATAGAAATAGATGCTTCATGATTCCCAGGCCCTTTGCCCTTTGTCTTTTTTACTGTTTACCGGTGTTTCCCATGACCCATGACCATGGGCTTCATGTGATCCTCCAGTCCTCCAGTAGCCCTACTGCTCCTACCTATACCAGAGGCTATCTGAACACCCATAATTAAGGAAAGGCATTCGACGGCGAAGCATTCGTTCGGCGTTCGGATGCTTCACAAAACCAAAAAATCACAACGTGTCTACCAATGATAAACCCTTCTGATTGGTGATTCGGCTCGAGATAGTATGCTATGGTACATACAACAAGATGGGGGGGGGAGGGGGGCAGCGCTCGCCCCGCCCTGGGTCTCCCGCTGGCCATGTATGGGGTGTACGGATAAAGGTACCCAGCTTTCTAGGACCAGTCCTAGAAACTAGGACGGACTTTGCTAGGTGAGAGCATGAGCATACCATGTTATTTTGTCCCAAACCTTGGCTATTGAGTTACCACATGCATGTTCTCATTAAATGTTCCAGGTGTACCTAGGCACCATTCCCTCAGCAACACCAAGTTTTGTGACGCGTTTACGGGTCACCTGGTCGGAATTGCTGCTTGTCCTAGAAACGGGAGAAATGGCTCATACCACCCAATGGGGAGCTCTTCTACCCATGGTCCCCAGGAGATGAAATGTTGCTTTGACTGCCCTCTTTGAGACCTTCAGTGACGACCAAGCTTGGTTTTGTCATCTAAGTGTCCAATCCGCTAGCCTACTGCTCCAAAAGGTCTAAAATAAAACTCCTCTGGTGCGAGCGGACGCCCGAGTGCAGCACCGCATGCTGAACGTGGTAGCAAAAGTAAGCAAAGACAAGCTCCGCAGAGTTGGTCATGGGGAGAGCTAAGGTTGAATGGGATGTGGAGATGGTTTGCTTCAGGTGATGGGATGTCTCATGAGCTCACCATAGGCTATAATGGAGGCATGATCGGCAGAGTCCTAGAAATCCAAGAATTTTCTAGGACGTGGTCCTAGTTTCTAGGACGGAATTTTTTGTCCGTGTATAGGTGTATGGGTGTCGCATCCGCGATCGACCTTTTTGTTTTACAAGTTGTCTGCGTTTCTATGTACCCTCCTTGTAGCTTGTAGGCTGTCACTAGTCACCGTTGCATCATCCTACATTCGCCCTCTTTGCCATCGCCTCCTTTGTCGCCTCCCGTGTCGCCTGCTTGCCCCTCACCTGGCTTACCTCCTTGCGTGCTCCTACCTAGCGTTTTAGGTTAAGTCGAGCGTTCATTCAGGTATCGCCGGTGCAAGAAACCACCCCCTTGTGTGACCTTGATTCCCCCTCAGGTGTTGGCCGTTGGATTATATCGTGGCGCTGCTTTACTTCGGTCTTCATCAATGCACTTAAGGGTTTTCGAAAGATTCCTTCTTTATTACTGTGCGTAATTGTCGCCCCCGCGTCTCGCGTCTTGTTTCGTCGCCCCTTGCTCGTCGCTTGTCTAGAAGGTCTCTCTGCACATCGCCTTCTTCCCCCCGCGCGAGTTTGGACCTCTCCTCGACCCTCCGCGTTGGCTTCAGCGGACGAGTTTCACTTTAACGATAGTTTGAACCCTTCGTTTGCGTAGTTTTGCGCTCTCTTTCCGTATTTCTTCGCGCATGACGAGCGATCGCGACCTCAGCCTTCGCCGCACGGGGAGGGTTTGTTTATCGTATGATTCCGGAGTGTTTACGTTAGTTTTCTGAGCCCAAGGTCGTTGGGGTTTGGGTTTTTCGTGAGTGGTTTTGTAGCAACTTCGTCGAGTCCCACCGTGTTCCCAAGCGAGTCCCCCCGAGTTCCCGAGTCTATACCCCGAGTCAACGAGTCAATACAAGTCAAGCACGCGCCTGAGCCACCCCCAGTCGCCTGCCACCACCTCCCACAAGCCTCCTTCCACACTTCCGCGCCCTCCGTGCTCCGTGCGTGCGTCGTGCATCGTGCGTCGATCACCATGCCCGTAGTCACCCCCGAGGAAAGCTCCATGAGCTCCCCACAAGAACCGCGTTCCGCGCTAGCTGCCGGCGCGCCCTCGCAGGCAATCTCCAAGAGTGAGATAAGCCTTGCTCTGACAACTTGTAGCGAGGCTACCGGGTGAAGGGCGGGGAGGTGGAGAGCCTTCTCGCTCATGTTGATGACGGTGACGGCGACGTAGCCGGGAGCGGGAGTGAAGTCAGCCCGAGGGGAGGAGCGGGGGGCGTAAGGGGGCATCCCTACCGAGCTACCGAGGTGCGAGGTGGGGCGGCCGAGTGATGCGATGACGGACGCGCGGTCGATAAAGAGGGTGGTTTAGGCGCGGAAGGGTGTGCCGTCTCCGACGTAGACGTCGGGGTGGTAGAAGCCCGCAAGGCCCTGACGTGGGTGTTGAGGCCCGCTATCGTCATCTCGAGGAGGGCGGTGTGCTCACGGTCGCGCTTCTCGTCGCGAAGTAGTTGAGCGTCGATCGCGGACTGCATGTGGGCGAGGCGGTCGGCTAAAAGGTCGGTGGCCGAGGAGGGAGATTCGCTTACGTGTTCCCACGCGTAGTCTTCAAACGGGTGGTCATGGGGGTCGGGCCTCGGGCAGCTCGAGGTCCCAAGAGAGGTGAGCTCAGCTCGCTCGCGGAGTGGGTCCACAAGCGGAGGCTCGTCTGATGGAGCGGATGGCGTCGCCGTGTTAGAGGGACCTTGCGGAGGCTCGGAGCCGCCGATTCCGACGAAGTGGACCCCTTGTGGCCCAACAGAAGTTCCCGCTGTTTCCATGGGCATAGATGGAGCGGGATTATGGAACGGCGCGGTCGTAGGCGCCAAGACGGAATTTGTGCTTGTCGAACACGCGATGACCACTGGCTCGTAGGCAGAGGGCCGTTCGATCGAGCCGGCAGCTGACGCGGCCGTGAAAGAGTCGTTGGTTGTTGCTTGCGGGAATATGTCTGAGAGGTCATAGTATATCATAGTAGAAGTCGGGTCTGACTGTGTCTACCGCCATCGAGTGCTAGAGACGAAGAGGGGGACGGAGGTTCGGAGGCTCGCAACGCGCGGCGTTGGAGGGTAGGGCCGAGGCTAGCTAGCGAGCTAGAGGAAGAGAGTGAATGAGAGGGAGAGCTTCTTAGGTCCAAGGTAGACACGAGAGACTACAACACAGAGACCCCAAAAAGGTCCCTCGTCACGCAGTCACACACGAACTAACCTAAACAGGGCGAAAACTAACCACCCCCACGACGGAATGTCAAGCGTCGGCACCAAGGCGGCTCATCGACGCACAGACATGCGACAGAGAAGTCGGAACAACGAGGGCAGACCTCGCTGGGGAGCTACCGCCGATACACGAAGAGAAGACGGAAGACTACAACCGATGCATGGGGAGAAGACGGAAGACAGTCATGGAACGTTTGATGACATCGAAAGAAAGTAAGAGAAGGGGTAGAATGTCGCCGACGAGACCTTGAGGCCTAAAATAACCCACCGGTTAGAAGTAAAAGTCTGTCATCGTATGGAATACGACAATCCACCGCCAATCGCCCAACCATGTCTGCTCCGTCCTCGCGCTCGCCCTCACCCAAGCCCGTCCTCCCGCCTTCCTCTGCTGAGGAGGTGGTCCAGCCCGCCATTCCATCACTCCCGGCCTAGACAAATTATCTTGTGCTAGGGCCATTTGCCAAGCTCCACCCTTAGAAACAAGGAGGCGAAAGAGGCGATAGTGGCGGGTAAGCTTGAGCGCTTGTGGTGTGTGTGTGTTGGAGCGGGGCGAGCGGCGCGCGGCGACGAGCTAAGAAGGAGCGGCGGCCTTCCCCCCTGCGGGGGGGGGGCCACCGTGCCACCGTTTTTCTTTTCTCCGGTCTTCGCGCTTCGCTGCTCCGTTGGCGTTCACTTGCGTAAACTAAATAAAGCTCACTGTCTATGAACGCCGCCGTCCGCCGCTTATCGCCCCTTGTTCACGTTTCCGTGTGTGCGCTTTCTACGGGTAACTGAAGCCTGGCGTGGCCTAGACTAATTATGTTGTGCTAGGGCCATTTGCCAATGCGCGGAGGCTCTTACTCTCAATTCTCAAGAGGCCTCGCAGGGAGGCCGCCAGCGCGCTGGCCTCATGGCGCCTGGCGTTCTGGCCCCCAAGGGGGACCACACCGTAGCCGCCCGGACCGTGCCCTTTGACGAAACCCCAGCGGACGCGCCGGTCGTCGCCCCGAAGGAGCAGCGCGCCCACCAGATCGGGCGGCTCGCCCGCCAGGAGACCGAATCGGGCCTCGTCTAGCCCGTCGTATGCATCCTCTGGCACGAAGAACTCGTACTCGGTCGTCCCGTGCGCCGGTTCGCTGCCCGCCGGCGCTGCCGCGCCGGTCGCCTCGACGAGCAAAGGCGAGTCGTCGGCGGCGGTGGCGTCGGGGAGCGTAGGCAGGGTTGGGGTGGTTGACATGGCGATGTGAGCGCTTGCGCTTGTGGGGTGTGGTTGTTGGAGCGGGGCGAGCGGCGCGCGGCGACGAGCAAAGAAGGAGCGGCGGCCTTCCCCCCTGCGGGGGGGGGGCCGTCGTTTTTCTTTTCTCCGGTCTTCGCGCTTCGCTGCTCCGTTGGCGTTCACTTGCGTAAACTAAAGCTCACTGTCTAAAACTAAAGCTCACTGTCTATGAAAAACACTTTTTTCGGCCTCCGAACAAAAACACTGTTTCTGTCTTTCACATCTAGGCTCATCATGCCACCTCGACGGGACGGAGATTATTCTAGATGACACCCGAGATAATTCTGAGACTGCACGCACGCCGCCGGCCACTGTCGAGAATGAAACGTCGTCGTGGAACGTCGACAAACACTGGAGTGTTTCGAGGCTCATGTCAGCCGAGACTCAATCTCGACCCCCGAGGCTCACGATCTTGGCCCCCGTCTCCATACATCTCGAGCTCGAGCTCGAAAGGCTTCGTGACACAAGGAGGATCCGAGATCCCGGCCAATGAATATACCGTTGCGGGTTTCAAACGGCCGCAACCACAGAATAAAACGGGGGGGGAGGGGCAAGGCGTGAAGGGAGGGAGGGAACGGAGACCTCCCGCTAATTCTCGAGGCCAAGAAAAGAAGAAACGGGTGGGGGGTGGAGGGGAAGAGAAGGAGAAGGACGAGGACGCGGGGCCAGAAGGTGCGGTCCACGCAGACTTCGGCGGCCGAGAGAAAGGGGTGGGGGGGGGGGGGGAAGAGGGGGAGAAAGAGGGGGGGAGAGAGGGAGAAAGAGGGGGAAAGGGGGAGAAAAGGGGGGTGGAGAGGGTTGAGAAAGAGGGGGAGAGAGAGGGAGAAAGAGGGGGAGGAGAGAGGGAGAAAGAGGGGGGAAAGGGGGGCAGCAAGGGTTGGGCAGAGAGAGAGAGAGAGAGAGGATCCGATCTCTCTCTCTTCTTCCCCCCTCGCCTCGGTCCCAAGACGCAGCGGGGGGCTTTTCCCCTTCCCCCCTCCCCTCTCCCTCTCTCCCCTTCTTCTTCCCTTGCCTCCCCCTTCTCCCCCCCTCTCCCCCTTTCTCTCTCTCTCTCTCTCTCTCTCTCTCTCTCTCTCTCTCTCTCTCTCTCTCTCTCTCCCGCGCACTTACATATACATAAATCTCCCTCCCTCCCCCCTCTCGCCCTTCGGTGGGGGGGGGCACTGCGCGACCGACCTTCCCTCTCTCCCGATGGGGCTGGGCAGTCTGGCATGCGTCGCGGCGCTCATGCTCGTAGATGCGAGCGATGCACGGCTTGGGCTTAAGCTTGGCTCGCTCGAATTCGATCCCCTCGACCCGCCCTCGCACAGCACGTCCATCAAGACGGGCATCTTCTTTGACCGACTCCTCAACATCGACTTGACCAAGCATGCTTGGGAGGCTGAGTTCTGGACATCCTTCGAGTGGTACGACCCGCGGAACTATTCCGACCTATTCGTGGACCCGATGCTCGTCAACACGGAGGAGGTCAGCTGCGACAACTCGCTGTCGAGCGGTGTAAAAAGTCTTGGTGTTGCGGCCAACGACAGCAGCGTGTCTGCTGCAGGAGGCCAGACTCGCTTCATTGAGCTTGGTGCTGACGAGATCAAACTGCTGTGGACTCCTGATATCATAATCACCAACCTCTATGGAAAGGGAGCTGTGCATAGCGAATTCATGCGCATCTACGAGGATGGCCACGTCGAACTCAACCGTTTCTTGCTTACGGAGCTGGACATTTTTGAGAAAGTGCAGCTATCGTATCCGTACGACACGCTGCGCCTCAAGATTCTGCTGTCAAGTCGCGGCTATACGGTAAGCCCTGTGCACTGTCACGCAATCCATCTGCTGGTATGGGCGCGGCCGCGCGTCGCACTCGCTGTGGCGTGCCCAATCCCTCAACAGGATCACGCATGGAACCAGTTGGTTCGATGATCCTTTGTGCCCCCTCTTATCTGTCCAGACATCACGTATCAGCTTTACTGACCATTCCAAGATGAATGGCGTCAACAGCCAGAAACTTGATGATTGGGATATTGGATGGGAATACGTCGGCCACGAGCATCAACATGCGCACCTTGTACAGCCGGCATACACACTTGGAGAAAATTGTCGCAATGATAGGTTCGCAGAGATGTCGTTCACCCTCGATGTTCGGCGTGACTCAGCTGCTGACCTGTCGGGCCGTCTGCAGCTACTACCGTTTGACCCGCTGTTACCTCCAGCGCATCGTACCGAGGTGCAAACCAACGAGCGCCTCTGATATCCTCAGCCCTTTTCCGCAGGACTTCTTGCCTGCCCAGAAACATCGTCCCTGAGTCACCATCGGTTTGTTGCTCAGGTGCGCGTTGGCATATACTTCGACATGCTGCGGTACGTCGATGATGCACAGCACACGTTTGATGCTGATTTCTACACGGTTTACATGTGGAACGACCCGCGCAACTATTCGATCCTCTTCTTAGACGATCAACTCGTGGATGTGCAAAGCGATTTCAACTCCACGGAAGCCGTTCGTCAGCTGGCATCGCGCCGTTTGGGGGAGCAGCCTGGCTCCACAGAGGCGGATACACTACAGGCCCCAGAGGCAGATTGCAGCACGCAAGGCCATAACGTGCGTTTTGTGGAATTCGGCCGCGACGAGACCAAGTCCATTTGGACCCCTGACCTTGAGGTGGGCAACCCGTTGATTTCGTGAACCCCCTCCCTCCAACGGCCTACTCGTGGGAAGGCGAAGTTCGGCCGCACTGTGAAGCCCGACGGATGCTGAGCATTTGTAGGCTCATAGCCTCTTTGATGTGATATGTACCAGCATGATCGCGCTCTGCCATTGCCCATTTCACAGATCACCAACCGCCAGGCCGGCAATAATAATCTCGTGCACTCCACGATAATGCGCTTGTACGAGATCGGAGTCGTCGAAGTTGTGGTCTTCAGCTTTGCTCGTCTAGAGGTTCGACATGCCTGGCCAGAGCTTCCGCATGTGCCGTTTCGGTCGATTTCTATTGGTCTCGTTTCTCCCCTTCGATTGCCAGGCTCGCTGAGCTCAACGTGCCTCTAAATTGCTCCCACATGGCTCATCAGTCGCTCCACTGTCCTCATCGCAGATGCAACACCCTTCTTATGTTGGATTCCCCTTCGACCACAAGGAGCTCGACATCATCGTTGAGTCCAAATCTCACTCCAACAAGCGTATCGAGATAGCTGAATATGTTAGCATGACTGGTGTCGAGGAAGGTCTCCTTGCGGACTGGTTCCCTGGTTGGCAATATGTTGGGACCTCGTCCAGTGTCTCGTCACCCATTCCAGAATATGCACGTGCAAATCCTTGTCGACTCGAGCGCCGTGATCGCTTCACGTTCCGGTTGAAAATCCGGCGTGAGTGGCAGCGGCTTGCGGAGGAGGCCATCTTGCCAACGGTCTTGCTTGTCGCTGTTTCTTTCATCGCTTTCGCAATCGACGTCGAGGGCTTTGCGGCGAAGGTTGGCGTTGGTTTCACAACCTTCCTCATCCTCTACTCGTGGGAGGGCGACATGGCCTCGCAATTCCAATCGCAGGATTCTCTTGTCTGGTTCTTGGCCTTCTTCAAATTATGCCGATATGCGTGCTTCTGCACTCTTGCCGAAGGCGGTGCCATCGGCTATATTGCCCGGCAGGTGCGGCACTAAGCGCTCATCGGACATACGCATGCCATCATCGCACGCGAAAATGCCTTCACTCTGCGGTTGACTTCCAGCCCCGTCCCTATCGTTCGCAGGTGAGCCTTCGATTTGGAGTCTATGTCGACCGAGCGGCCTCGCGGCTGATGCCGAGCGTTTTCATCTTGACCTTGCTACTCGCATTCGCGGTGCCAAAGACACACGAAGGGGTCCTATTAATTAGCCAGCTTGCATATGT
The DNA here is from genome assembly GCA_018136815.1 of Isochrysis galbana. Taxonomy (NCBI): domain Eukaryota; phylum Haptophyta; order Isochrysidales; family Isochrysidaceae; genus Isochrysis; species Isochrysis galbana. The sequence goes on from CM030938.1 coordinate 1,698,581, forward strand.
TCTAATCGCCGTAGACGTCCTCGGTTTACTCATTATGGGCCGCTTCTTGTGGCGGCAGCTCACGTCGCGTCTCACATCGGATCCTCTTAAAGTGTTCCATGAGGATGGCAATTTCGACCTCGACGAGTAAGACATTGCATAGGGCACGCCATTCCATGGCGTCATCGCCGCCACCTCTCCCCAGAGCCACAACCACGTGATTCGTCCATCCGCATCGCACACGCCGTCCACTCTCGGCCGTTTGGCTCTTCTCAATCGCATCTTTCCTCTACGTCCATCCACAGGCATGAGCGACGCCTCGTCTACTCGTCGCTCGATGGCAATGGCGACGAAAGCCTATCGATCGACGAGATTGTCCGCGTCGTTGTCACAAGCAGGTGAACTCGCGTGATGCTCACCCAATCCTCTCCGTTGGAGAACGATGACATGAAGTCCACTGCGCTCCCGATGACGAGCCTGCTTCATTTTCAGGTACCGGCACCTCGTTCTTACTCATGATCCGCCGTGCCTTTGCTTCAGGGTTGGGTATGACCGGACCTTCTGGAACACTATTCGCGGCCATAGCCAGCTCAACGAGGACGCGTACAACGCAGCGGTGCAAAAGCGCACATCCGCGAAAGACAGTCTTAAACGGCTGCTGCGGGCCGAGGCTGGCGTCAAGGAGCTGACTCGCGACAACTTTGCGGAGCTCCATGCCGCCATGTTCTCGATAGCTCTGCATTGGGTTGTGCACATGAACCGGAACGCTGAGGTTGAGGAGATCGAAAGCACAGTTGTTGCAATGCCTAGGCGAATGTCATCAACTGTCCGTCTTCTGCGTACTGATGAATATAGCCCCAAGGCGGCAGCAAAGCAGAAGCAAGAGCTCGAGAAGACTCAAGAGAAGAAACAGGATGGCGGCTCGATGCTACTTGTCGTGTAAGGAGGCTCGCATTATCTAGCAACATTAAGTCGCGGGCTACGACCCAATTCACTTCGAGACTTGTATAGGAGGGGAAGAGCATGGTCGGTGGGCCAAAGTACTTAGATGATGGTGGGGTGCTGGTGACCTCCTGCGATCCGCCTGTGGACCCTCGCGCCGGTGATGGCGGCACTGTCGAACGGGGGGTAATTCGATGGCACATGGGTGGACATGGTCTTTAGCGTTGAGTCGTCGACGACAATTATGTCGTAAGTGGTGCTCCGCATCGGCATCGGTACTTTCTTTAACCTCGGTACTTTAACTATGGTACTTTAGCTATTACCGCCCATGTGTTCCCCATCCGTACTTTAGCCACCACCCAGGTGCCCCTCATCAGTAGTGCTTGCAAAAAATCTAAAGTCTAAAGATTCGGGGCTCATACACTAAGGCCGGCTTGCTTCTTGCTTCCTTGCTTTCATTCGGTACCTCCCTCCTTCCCTCCCTTCGGTATCTCCCTCCCTCCCTTCTCCATCGCTATTTATAAAGCTGGATTTGCTTATTTCTAACCGATTCATATGCACCACGACCTTGAAGAATACTTATGGTTGACCAGAAAGGCGAGTTCCCGGAAGTCGTCTACGGCGGCATCCGGCCCGTCGCGAGCCCTCTTTCGCGGCCTATCTCTCCGCTCCTCCAGCGCCAGAAACATGGCCAGTCTGGAGTCCTCCAGCTCTCGCGCCGTGAAGGGCCGGGTGGGCATCGCTGGCCAGCGCGCTCTGGCGGCGCGAGATTGGTTGAGGAGCCCTCGGTTGCTCTGTTGGGTCTCCGCGGTCTGATTTGGTCTTTTGTCTTTTGCCAGAGCGACTCAACAGCGACTCAACGGAGAATCAAGGCTGTTGACTCGGGAGCTCTCGAGTCCCCGTTGAGTCGCTGCAAAAAACCTCGAGAGAGAGAGGACTGAGGACTGCTTGGTGCTTGGGTGCTGCATAGGCGAAGTATAAAGTAGCTATTAGCTATTAGCTAAGCTATAAGCTATGTATGTGCTATGCATGAAGAGAGTACATACTTAGAAAGCAGACGCCACCTAGTAGGTTAGAAAGTAGAGAGAGCGCTACGAGCTGAGTTGAGACAGAGATGGGGAATGAGAGAGTGGAGGGAGTCGGAGAGGGAGAGAGGGGAAGAGAGAGAGAGAGAGTAGAGAGTAAATGAGTGTGTGAGAGAGAGAGAGAAGAGAGAGAGAGAGGGAGGGAGGGAGAGAGAGAGAGGGAAGAGAGAGAGGAGAATGCTGCTGCGGAGAGCCACGTCGCGTCTCTCCTCCGCCGTCCGCTCTGCACACACGATCGCGGTGCTAGCGGGCGATGGGATCGGGCCGGAGGTGATGGAGGAGGCAGTCAAGGTCCTCTCCGTCGCCGCCACCAAGTACTCGCTCGATCTCTCTCTCGAGAAAGCTCTCATCGGAGGAGCAGCGTACGAAGCCTTCGGAGACCACTTCCCACAATCGACTCGCCAGCTCTGTGAGCGCTCTGCGGCGGTGTTGTACGGCTCAGTGGGCGGGCCGGTGGCCGAACAGCACCTGCCCAAGTGGGCAAACGCTGAGAAGAATGCCGTCCTCGGCATGCGAAAGGCGTTTGACCTCGCGGTCAATGTGAGGCCAGCCTCCGTCTACCCGGCCATCGCGCACGCGTGCCCGCTCAAGCCGGAGATCGTGAAGGAGGGCGTCGACCTGGTGATCATCCGCGAGCTCCTTGGTGGCATTTACTTCGGCGAGCACACCACCAACGGCGATGAGGCACACGACACGTGTACCTACTCGTACGACCAGATTGCGCGCGCGGTCAAGGTTGCCTTTGAGACGGCCGAAAAGCGTCGCAACAAGCTGACGGTCGTGGACAAGGCCAACGTGCTCGACACTTCGCGGCTCTGGCGCCGTGTCGCCAAGGACATGGCGCCAGGCTACCCTAACGTTGAGCTCGAGTTCATGTACGTCGACAACGCCGCCATGCAGCTCATCCGTGCGCCCTCCCACTTTGACGTCATTGCCACCGAGAACCTCTTCGGCGACATCCTGTCGGATGCGGCGTCTGTCCTGCCCGGCTCGCTCGGCCTCATGCCCTCCGCCTCGATCGGCTCCAAGATCAACATGTACGAGCCCTCCGGAGGATCTGCGCCTGATATCGCGGGCAAGAACATTGCCAACCCGGCGGCGCAGATCCTGTGCGCCTCTATGCTCTGTCGCTACTCCCTCAACGCCATCGAGGCCGCCGATGCCATCGAGGCTGCTGTCAAGGCGACGCTCGAGGAGGGCAAGTACACCTCGGATATTGCGCCGCCCGGCGTCAAGCCGTGTTCCACCACCGAATTCGGTGATGCGGTTGCTGCGAAGATATGATTGGACAACCTAAACCTCAGTGGCGCCATGCCAGGCCCATCCCGTTAATGGGGGCGGGAGAGCGCACTCACTCGGTGCCACAGCGTTTTGCTTCGTCCATTCGGCAGGAAGGCGAGTAGTGCCGTAATCATAGCCTATTGACTCGCAGGGCAAAGCTCGGTGGGCCACCCGCCGCAGAAGTCGGGGGGCATTGATGCTCGCATTCCAGTTACAACTTGGTATCAACATGGCATCAACGGCGTGTAGGACTAGTGTAGGTCACCGCGGCTCTCTGGCGGCAGGCAGCTTTACGAGTCGCCTACGGGGCACCCCTATCGCATAAGCACGTTTTCATGTCCCGGACGTGGCAACCAGGAAGGTCGCGCCATAGATGATAGATGAAAATGGATGGGTGTGAGAGTGTGCAACTTGAGGTTCCCTTTTTTTTGTGAGCGCCACGCCCACACTTGGGTAAAAAGTAGACCTACACCGCAAGTTGGACGATCGGAGGGGCAACTGCCACCTGCCATTTCACCATCACGCGATCCCCCACGACTTTACAAAACGCAAGACGCAAGCTCCTCTAGCAAGCTTCTCACCGCCCACCCGGTGGTGCCCCCCTTGCTTGATCGTTAGACAAACGGGGACCTCTTGTGGCGGAGGCCCCCGGGGGGGTGCGGAGAGCATAATAGTAATATTCTTGATGAATGACCCGGCCACAATCACTAGGGGGGGTGCGGAGGCTATCGGCTATCCACTAATACAATGGGTGACTGAGGGGCTGAATAAGCTCTCACGTCTCACGCTATGGGCTATGGGTTCGGGTGCTATGGATTACTAAAAAAATGGGGACCCTCGGGCCCAAGGCAATTATTGCGAATAGCGAGTAGTATTCATAAACCCAATTCACAAGCCTCGGACAGTCGCAGTGAAACATATTACGGCCCCCCCTCCGGTATCTCAAGGTTGATGGCGAGGCGCGCACAACGAATGATGATGCCCTGGGCTTGGGCATCGCCAGCGCTCACCTCGTCCACAAAGTTTATTACATTAGCTTATGCTTACCTATGCTGTATGTTGCTATGCACGCACTTGAACGCGTGCCTAAGTATCACTATGAACGCTAGCAGACGCTAAACGCTTAAACTAAAACCGCTGAGATAAGCTGTCGCATACGTTTGCCTAGCTGCTAGGCGATGCGGTACATACGATAGAATCACTTGTCGCAGGCATCTAATTTGATCTCTCGCAACTTGCTGTGCAACACGCACACGTGAACAAGTGTGATGAGCATCCAGCCAGAAAAGAGGGAAGCAAATGTGCTTGTTGAACAAGTTGGAGGAAAAGTAAATGCAGAAAAATTCAAAATTCGAGGCTCCCCTATGGCTTGCACGAGGTGTCTGCGCCGCGTCCTAGACAGTCAGGATAGCGTCGGGAGAAGGTGACCGTCGTTGTGTAGGCAGAGACACGCTACCGACACGGATGTTAGCGTGACTCAAATCAACTGGGCGCCATCTGAGGCAAGCACATAGTCTATGACAAACAATGGAATCATCCGGTCCGACACTCCGTCGCCTATGGTTCGGCAATGACCGGCGTGCGCTGCTCTATGCGTTGGATGCGTCCACGACATTGCGAGTACAGTCCTCCAAATGCAAAGAGCAAGCGACCCGCCCTTGTCGCCGACTTGATTGGTGCGAGCTCCAAGATTGGCGACACCATCCTTCGCAGCGAGGCTTGGATCCTTCAAGTCCGTGCACACATCACTTTCCGTAGAAGAGGCAAGACCGCTGGGGAGGATGGGTGGGCCCACATGGACCAACTCTTCGGAAAATACAAGGTCGCGCGTAGGCCCATTCTGCACTTGTGGCCAAAGCGCTTCTCTCACAAAGTGGGCGATGGAATCAAGACTTCCACTGCCAAAAAGAAGCCGTGGCGACTCTTGATTTGCTCCCGAACAGGTCATCTCGTCAGAGCTCTCGTCACTAGCGCTGCTTCGGCGGCGCGAAGGCGCGACCACCTTCGCGTGCCCTCCACATGCACATCGCCGCCGCGAAGCAGCTGCCACAGAGGCATTCAATGCCTCTTGTAAGATGGCTGGTGGCACGTGCCTACGCAGCTGCATTACTCGTAAAGGAATATAGCTGTACAGGGATTTTGTGTGCATGGAGGCTCCAATAGTGGAAAAATCGGTGAACCGGTTGTAGTAAACCGGGTCCCCACAAGTTCGTAGCGCATTCGGCGGAAGCTGTAGTTGAAGTAGCCGTCGGCAGGTGCGAAAGGCGAGCGAATCGGCAGGCAATGCCTCCACACTTGCGCCAAGACGAAGCGGTGCCAACGCTGATCCCGGCCATATCATGTGATCAGTTTGCATGCTACGAATTTCCGGCGCGTTAGCTGCCCGGGCGGCTTCTGCTCCGCAATTCCTGCTGGCTTCCCGTGAGGCTTCGGTCTCACCCTTACTTGGTCGTGAGCGCTGCCCAGCATACGCTCTGGTGCCCTTCACGGAGCTTACTTCTACACCGGAACACGTGCAGCGCTCGCATGAGACGCGATGTTCCCCTCGCCGCCTGCCCTCCATTGATCCTTCGACAGCGGGCCCGCCCAACTGCACCACCTCGCTGATTGTGGCACACGCCCGTCGGCTACTGTTTGCGTCACGCACGTCTCCGCAATGTGTGCTTTGCGTTGCGGCCGCTGGCCGCTTGCGTGAGAGGCGCGGTGCTGGCCGAACAGTTGGCCGAATGGGCACGCCGAGCGGTTTGTCCGGTGAGATCTTCCTCGCGCGCATCGGCCTACGGGAAGCACGTGCATGAAGACGCTGTACCACCGCCGAGATCTGAGAGGAGCGAAGCACCAGGTGGCCCGAAGGTGCGATGGCCTTGGCAGTAGTAACCCTGTCTTGAGGCTGCGATTGGCCTGGTTTGTGCGAGCTTCGGGGCGACGACCCCGAGCGGCCGTGTGCAGAGGGCCCATCTCGAATCGGAGCCCGACCTTCACGAGAGACCGAGGCTATATCGCGCGCGGCTGTAATCGCTAGAGGTCGGCGAGACGATGAAATTTTAGGTTGAGGTTTGGTCCGTGGTGGTGTATACATTTCATCGGGAGGTACCATAATGATTTGAGTCAAAGCGAACCCGGATGGTGGCTGCTCCTCGTTGCAGACTTGAGCCTGGCCAATAACGGGGGTGAATGGCGTGGGGGCCTCACGCACACTTGCAGCATCACGTGCCGCGAGCTCCATGGTGCCCGGATAATTACCAGTATCAGTATTCAAGTAACCTAGTGTAACGTTAGCACAGAAGGCTGTGCTTGGTGGTTCATGGCTGGCGCTCCCGGCTGCAGTTGTGGGGGCGCCTACGACTGACGAGGCCACAACAATGGCAGTGCTTGGGGAGTCGAGGGGTTCTGCAGCCATCTCGGCGTGTGAGCCTTCGTGGACGGCGCTACCGACTACCATAACACCGTTCTTGTCCACGCGGGCATCGGCCTCGAAAGGTGCTCTTGGGGCGAAGGCGCTGCTCTCGCCACCGGGAAGGACTGGAAGAAATTTGTGTGCTGTTTCACTACATGCCGCACATGACGATTCATGCGACACCAGCTCTTCAATCGTCAAACAGTCGCTCTCTTGGGTCGGACTGTTTTCCAAGGGGCTTCGCGCAACGTCAGTTTCGTATTTGGCCAATCCATCCATCTTCGATGGACTAAGTGAAGGAGGACCCTTTGTCGTTGGGACTTGGATTGTGCCGATGGTCCCACTCTCGGCGCCCTGGTCAATCGAAGGAAACCCGACGGCAACGACTTGGCCTCTGAGCCTGCTTGCCTCCACAGGTATCCTAGGAGTGAGCACTGATCCGCTGGCCATACTTCTTGCGCTCACAGTATTTGATCCAGAAGGGTTGTTGGAAGGGGTGGGAGGCAAGACGGGCTGTGCTAGAGGTTCTAGGATAGTCATCCGACCAGCCGGATCATTGACGCTGGTCTCCGTGAGATGGAGACTCGGTTGTCGTAGGCGTATCGGCGCTGCACATTGATCTGAGAACGCACTGCTTGGTGAGGCTGCGAAAGGACTGCACGGTGCGGATTTCCCCAAACATGTATTCCCTCGCGGCGAGGACAAGATTTCACTAGACGAGATCGCACCTGGATGAGATGCTCTTTGGTCCGTCGACGCGTGCGCGGAGTCCGCGGCTTTGGTCCCAAAACAAGTGCTCCTATCCGGCCCTCGATCATTTGCGCCTAGCGGTTCCTCGGTGTTGACCGTGGGTTCGTAATGTGCATCTATAGCTACCGGTACAAGCGTGGGGCTCTCCCGTATCCCTTTCAGCTGCATGAAGCTGGAGACAGCAACCTGCTTCTCGTCGACGCACACGTCCTTCCCAAATGAGCTGGCCTCCACCATTGCATGGACAACTTCCAAGGTGGCATTGCTACTGCACACCAAATCCATAGCCATATCTAGAGCTGTGATGGACGCGGCAGCCGGGACAGACGCTATGTTGTCAATGGCTAAGCTACTTGAGCACCGCGTGCCGACCTCGGACCATGGGCCAACCGCCGTGCCAACCTCCGTGAGCTTCGTGGGTACAACGTCCACCTCTGCCACACTGATTGCTTGGGTCTGTACTTCGACATCAGCTTCGACCCGCTTCCCATTATGAACAGTAGCCGACGATTTGGCCCTTTGCGCGTGCTTCTCTAGCACGGTATTGGTCGCGTGCTGTCCCGCCCGGATCGACGTGCGTGAGCGTTCACCAACAGTTTGAGTTGCGTCCACGTCGTGCTCTACCTTGGCTCGCTCGCGAGTGTCGCGGGTAGACTTTGTAGCTATCGCATGATGCGCAGCCGAATCAGCCACTCGGGCGACGGCATCCTTGTTATGGCTGCCGAGACCACCGCTGCCCCGAACTTGGCTATCTTGTGCAACAGCACAATCGTAGTTGCTCTCGAGATCATCGTTGTCATGAATATGGCCAGCTTGTGCAATGGCGTGACCGTCGTGGCTGCCGAGACAATTGCTGCCCTGGTCTTGTTCAATCTCCTCCGCAACGGCAACGGCGGAGTGCCTGATTTCAAAGCCGACGTGCGTGCCGACTCCGTCATTGCCAACACCGGGCGCTTCATCGCATGAGACGCAATGAGTTTTGCTGACGTCTGAACTGGGGCTCATCTTGTCCCCCTTTGCCGACCTTTCGATCTTGTCGCCCTCCTCTCGAAAACTCGCAACGGCTTCACGCACCTCTGTGACCTCTGCCCCTTCCTCCACCGTCTCCAACACCCAATTCGCGCACTTGGCGCCCCAACCGTCGGACACGCCTGCGGTGCGTAGCAAACCTCCGCGAGGACGCCACGCAGAAGACGGGCCTAGGTCTCCTGCTGAGGAGGCGGGCCCTGTTGCATCGGCGGGACCCAACACGAGCGCATTGCTCCCGCTCGTGTGGGTTAAGCCTAGACCACTCAGATGGAGTTGCGGGGTGCTCGACGACGAGGGCGTTTGTAGTGAGCGCACCTCTGCTGTGGCTTCACGCCAACGCGCCTCTGCTTTAGCCCTTCGTCGGCGCACAAGAACTGCGCGTATCGCCGCCTGAATCACATTGACCGCAGCACTTTTCACTATGGTACCTCTCGAGCGGATCAACTCCCTCGAACCACTTGCAGCTCGAGCGGTTATCATAGGTGCAGGCTCATTGATAGACCAAGCGTCCATCGCGCTGCCATGCAGATGTGGCGGTGCTGACAACGGAAGTTGTGATGGTGATGCAGCGCCGCCACCGCCGATCCATTTGGGATAGGCTCTAGGGTCGCATGGGCTGAACGAAAGCCCGAGCTGCGGCGACCACGAAGCGCAGGACGGGCTCGGCGAGGGTGATGCGGCGGTGCTCAGGCCTGGGACAGGCGACGGATTTGTTGAAATTGGTAGACCAAAGAACTGTGGCGTCGAGGATATTGAAGAGAGAGGTGAAGAGAATCCCGATGTGTGCTGACACGGGGACACCAAAAGCATGGGCGCAGAGGGCTTCGGGGCTGCGACAGGTGCCAGAGGAGCACCTGCCGCCCAATAATGATAGCCACTATTTCTATCCGTCAAAGGTGGCGGCCTCAAGTGATGATCAGCACTGCCAAGCCTATCATGGAATGTGGGAAGTTTTCCTTGGCGCTCGTCAGCATCGGCACCAAGCGTAAGGGGATCGGAAGGTTCTAGACTCAGGGGTGAGCCAGGGCGGGTACCTAGAGGAAAGGAAGTAGCCGAGAGTGATAGAGCATCGGCACGACCGAATGCAGACCTTGTGTTGGTGCAAGTTTTTGGTAAGCCCGCAGCTGAACGAGCTTGGGCCTCGGAGCGTCGACCACCGTGCAGTGTAGAAATTGGCTGAGGCTGCGGCGTGGCTGGGCGTGTGCCAAGGGGGAATCCGAGAATATGCTGCTGATCGGCTTGTGTGGAATCCAATGTAACGCTTGAGGGGGTCATGGCCGTGAGAGATTCACTGGACCAGCGACATTCACTGGGCGGCTGTTGACCGACGCTCTCTGGGCCAAACCCTAGCGGAATGCCATTGAAATCGCCGCCCAAAAGCCCCGATTGATTTTGCGGGACTTCGTGGGAGCTCGGCATCATCCTTTCGAGATTTGAGTAGGCTCTTCCACCAAGATGGCTACTATCATAGCAATCACAATTACAGCTATCGCCCGCACATCTGAGGGGGATATCATTCGTAAGCGCGACCGCCTTCCCAACCGCCATGAGCCCCTCCGCGTCCCGATTCACGTCCGCTCGTCGCATTTCTGCTTGCGCTTCTTCGGCTGCAATGGTGCGTGTCCGGGCCGCACTCTGTACTGGCTCGCAGCCAGTTTGCCAATTGGATTTTGGGCCACGTGCCGCAGCCTCAACGTTTTCGTGGGCGATTGAGGAAGCCTCATCACTGCATTCACACTGCTTCCATTCCGCATGGTCTCGATGGAGCTCAGCAAATTCGTCCGATCGCTTCTCGTCCTCATGAGGCCGAGGGCATAGATCGTACGCTTCCTCACATTCCGCGATTGGTTCTGACATATATACAAAAGAAGGGCAGATGGCAGCTTCACAACTCGATGGGAGAGTGTCGGCCGGCAAGGCGAGCCTCGGAACATCCGGAGCAGAAGACAGGAGATTACGCGAAGGCTGTATGTCAAAAATATCGGCCGCATTGCCCGCATTGCTACCTTTTGTTGTAGGCATTGCAAGCGTGCCAAACCTTGGCTGATTTTGGGAGGAAAGCAACCGCGAGCTTGCCAAGTGGTGGAACCCAAATCGTTCTACTCGACTGCCATCCCACCTGGCTCGGAAGCGCAATTCTGTGCAATTGTCTGCCCATTGTCGCAAGGCGCGCCGGATTGCGACAACTCGGCCGTGCGTCCACGATCGCGCCATCATTCCTCCAAGACCCATTGCACCCGGTGGAGATTGACATTTCGCAGCGCTCTGTACCCTGGTATGAATCGAATGATGATGCGCATCGGGCAAAGAGGTGGAGAATAGTGCAAGTTGTGTACCGGCGGCACCACCCTCTGAGTCAAGATAGAGACTGGGGTCGCGGATAGATACAGCATCCGCATGCAAATGCGAGGTTACACAATTCGCGGGAGAGCCCAGTTCCTTCGATGGGGTCACGCCAACTTCGTCATCAGCACTCTTACGGCCAGATATGCCTGGCACCACAGCTAAACGAGACCAGTAGGCCGGAGAGTGCGGCCGGTTCGGATGGGCTTCGGCCGCCGAATGATCCTTCTCTCCATTGCCATCACTTGAAGAGCTTGATGGCGGCATCGCCATCGCTCCTCCCCGCGCCAAATCTGGCATGCGCGCACAGAGGGAACGCTCGAGATCGTCAACAACAAGCCCATCCAAGATTCTCAGACGCGGTGCGCCGCCAACCGCACGGGCTCTCCAAGTAACACGCGTCAGCAAGGGTGGCTGCCCAGCAACCTCCCCTATTGGTCCTCCCTCATCAAGTGAGCTGCTACCAATTACGGTGCCCTCCTCGTAAAAGCTGGCTGAGAAGGGGTTGAAGCGGGCGTCGAGCCGAACAAGTCGACGGCATGGACGCAGAGCTGCGGCGAGAGCGTGTCCATCAGCCAGGAGATTGTCTTTCACATCCAGATCGCGGAGCCGTCTGCACGCTCCAATGCCAGCGCACGAGTGCAGCCTGTTCTGTCGTAGATCGAGTGTGAGCAGCTGAGTGAAATGCTCGATCCAAGGAAGGAGTAGGGCAATCTGATTGCGAGCCGCAAGCACCACTCGCACCTCCCCTACCCGCTCTGGCACTCGCAGCTGCTGAAGCCCACAGTCACAGAGCTGAAGCTGCTCCACCGGACTGCCGCTCCCAGGCGGCTGGTACGTGGCTGACGAGGCGCCCGGCTGTGTGCCACACGCAGTTCGAGCTGGGCCCTCGGCGGGCAACAGCTCGCCGCACATCTCTCCCGCCGGGGAAGCGCGAGGAGGGCCAGGCTCTCGGCTTCGCCTCTGCTGCGCTCGCGCCTCGCTCCCCATTTTTTCCCGCCCCTCTCGCGCCCGTCCCCTTGGCGTCCTGCTAAAAATAATGCTCTTTATTTGTTTTCTACCTTACTCTACTTTCGGGTATTGCGCTATTTCTTCTCTCCGTTCTCACCTCCCTGTCAGCTGCCAGAGTTCTCTTGTTGTGCTGGTTTAACCCTAGTGCTGTGGGATCGTAGCCTTTAGTCGGTGGCAATGGAGTTCCCGTTGGTAGATCGTCGGCCTCTTGCTCATGCTGGGCGACCACTCCTCTCTCCTCTCGCCTCCGCTCACCAAGAAGCGCGCAGGAGGTTAGGCGCGCGGCAAGCTAAAGCTAAGCTTCAAGCTAGCAAGCGCGAGGCCAATGTGGCAGGGGCGTGGAAAAGGGCAAACGTCATAGGTCAAAGGGCCATACTATCAGAGTAATGGTAATGAATACTTGTTGTATAGATTCTTGCGTAGAGGAGACAGAGCAAGAGATAGGAGAGTATCAGCATCAAGTAGGGCCGTCCAATGCCCAATGTCAATGCGAAAAAAAATTCGATTTTTAGAGGAGCCCCTCTTAGCATGAAAGAGCAAATTCAAGCTTCCTATAGGCGTGAGAACAGTACGCACATCCACCCTCCTGCTCGGAGGTGACGAGGTGACCCTCGCCTGCTTGCTACTCCAACGACTTCTTCGATCTACAGCATTATTCATCGCCTTTCTACGCCATCGATATCGACGTCGTTGAGGACGCGCCTCACAACAACAGTGCGCACATTATGCGGCGGCCGACGACGGCATTAAAGGAGGCAGCGGCGGCGGCGGCGGCCCGAGCGGTGGGGCCCAGGCTGTCGAGGCGATGTGCACAGCGTCATCATGCCCGTCTAGAAGGGGCGGAGGACCGACCAATGGTGAAGTCCCTGACGGCGGGCGTGCGATGGCTGCATGGTCCAGTTCCTCTCTCAAAACGCCGACGTTGGAACGAGCGCTGCCTCCTGCCCGCGGCAGGGGTAGCTGGGTTAGCGGCGCCACGTGGTCTGGTAAGCGCCATTCTACCACCGTGCCATCCCATTTCGAGAGCTTCATGGACAAGACACTGTCGTCGGCGCTCTCTCCAAGCGGCGGCTCAGGAGCCAAAACGTCGCATCGTTTGAGTACGAAAGACGGCGGCGAACCTTCTATGACCGCTCGCCACTGCTGTCCCCCGCAGAGGTAGAATATGACGGGCGCGTGGATTGTTTGACCGGCGGCACGTCCTCCCACCGCCGTGAGCAAAAACTCGTAGCGTGTGCGATCAAGCTGAGCAGCTCGAACCAACCAGCAAGCGTGATCCCAAGAGACAACTTGAACGCCAGAAGACGTTGTTCCACCGATGTCAGCCGCGACGCCATCCACGGGCGGACCAAATGAAAAGCCCTCTGAAGGGAACAAGGGACGTCCCACGTCTAATCTACCGTCAGCACGTCCGAATTTTTGCAATGCCAATTCTGCTTTTTCAGCGGTTCGCTGTGCCCACGCCGCGTCCGACTTGTCACGTGCATTGAGATCGGCTAGTTTTCGGCCGAGGACTTCACGCGAGGTGCGAAGGTCTTCTAGCGCCCTGCTGACCGCTGCTGCACGTGAGGCAGCCGTTGCGCGAGATGCGGCTGCTGCCCGGGCAGCCTTTGCATCACCTATTGATACCGCCGTCTCCTCTGCCGCCGCAGCGGCCGCTGCCGCGGCGCTGGCAGCATGGAGGGCATTCCCACCATCCGTCAAGAGTAGCCCTAGCCGGTGATGCTCCTTGCTCGCTCGGGCTAGATCGTACGCGGCGAGGCGTCGCGAAGCAGAAGCGATAGCTGCTTCACTAAACGCTCTACTCAACTCGCTCGGCAGAAGTTGAGAAGTTGACCCGTCGAGTGGTGGTGCTGGCACATCTATTTGAGGCCCGCCGAGGCGTGGTTTGCCCTTGGGAGCCATCTCCGTCACGGTAGGCTCGTCAGCATGTGCCCCAGCACGGCCCTCGCCTGTAGATTCATCACCCATAGCACCAATGGCGGACGCTCCATCTTCGATGTGCCTCTTGTCGTCGCCACCTTGCTGGATGCCCGACTCGCGCTCTACACTAGAAGCCAAAGCGCTTTTGCGAGAATCTGCGAGTGCTGGAATATCCATTGCACCACGCCCATTGCGCGACCTGAGGCTATGATCAACATTTTCAGAGGCGTCCATTCCCACACACTCCTCCCTAATCAAAGACACCGGCATCCGATCAACACCAGCTGGTACTCGATCACGCGTACTCATGATGGTGTCCATTTGCGCAACGGCTTCATATTGGGACACCTCCATCGCCGCATGACTCCTTGAACGCATTTGCACTTCGCGTATCTGCGCCTCAATATCGCCTCGGCGTTTCGTAGTATCGTCGGCGCGCTCGCCGAGTGTTGCTGCCAACTCGCCACGCCGCGCGATCTCTTGCTCGAGAGGACGCTCTTTTGCTTCTGCTAGCCTCACTTCCTCCTCCGCGCGCGCGGCCGCAGCCACGGCACTCTGCGCCGCATCCCGTGCTACCATCGCCTCCGACTCTAGCGTGGACATCTCTAGCGCTAGCTTCCGTCTAAGTTGCAAAAGATCCCCCTCTGCCTGAGCGACGCGCGATAGTCCAGATTCGGCCTCCATTCTGTGAGCCTCAGCGCTGCGGTCTACCTCCTCACGACGCGAGCGCAACTGAGCTGCTTCAACTTCAAGGTTGTGGAGCGCCGCTTCCTCCGTCTCTGTCTGTCGTGCGTGTGCGGCTGTTGCCAACGCTAAATCCTTGCGACAGCGTTCCTCTCGAGCAACGGCGATCTGCACCTGGAGATCGAGGGAGAGCAGCGCCGCTTCTGCGATGGCACGCCGATTGCTCGCCTCCCGTATCTTGCGGCGCATGTCTGATTCCTCATCATCACAGCTCGACATTTCCGCAGCTAGATCCACGAGAGAAGAGGCGTGGTCGCTGATCGCCTTGGTTTCAGCGGCCGCCATATCTTGTAGCTGAGCGACTTGCGCTTCAACTTCGGCTCTTGTAGCGGCGGCCGCCAGCCGTTCCGATTCAATCGCCCGAAGCAGCGCGGCCCCAGCTTCCTCATCCTTGGCCGCGCGCTCCTCGGCGGCAGCCGCTGCTCGGTCATCCGCATCGGCCCCCGCGCCATCATTGGCGGCCTTGGCATTCGCATCCGCTGCGTGTCCCTCTTGCACCAGCGTTGCTGCTCGCAAGCGGGAAAGCTCGACCTCAAGTTTGCTCTTTGCATCCTGTGCTGCAAGGGCCTCTGCATCGGCCTACCAACCACGCGGTGAGGGCATGAAGATGAGACTCGTGTACAGGAGGAGGAAGGGCTGGCGTCTATCGCCGCATGTAGGAGGTCGGGATGTGACGTGAACACCAGACAAGCATGGAGGCATACCTGCGCCATTTGGGCGTCGGCCTCCGCCTTGTTGGTGGCGTGCCTCGCCTCGTCCGCCCTCCTGTCCTGCTCATACTTTGTTGTCAAGGCAGCATCTTCACTCGCCCAAGCTGCATAGGCTGTCTCGCGCGCAGCTCGAGCATCATCCACGGCCGTGGTGCGCACGGCGGCTTGTGCTGCCTCCATGGCTTTGGCGGCCAGCCTCTCCTCTTCCTTGGCTCTCAGGCCTTCCTCACGCTCGCGCCGCACTTTCCTCGCGGCACGCCCCTCAGCTTCTATACGGATGGCCTCCCGCCGAGCCGCCTCAGCCGCCACTTGCTCTGCCCTCCTGCGCTCCTCTTCTATCCTTTGCCTCTCCGCTTCCTGCAGCTCCTCCAATCGTGCGCTCAAGGCCGCTTCGAACGCTGCCTCTGACGCTGCAAGTTCACTCCATGCACTTTCGAGCGCTCCATCGGCCGGATCCCACTCGGCCTCCCCACGCCCCTCCTCGCTATATCGTTGCGCGATCGTGCTTCGCGCATCCCTGATG
This sequence comes from Isochrysis galbana, assembly GCA_018136815.1. Lineage (NCBI taxonomy): Eukaryota > Haptophyta > Isochrysidales > Isochrysidaceae > Isochrysis > Isochrysis galbana. The sequence continues at coordinate 1,714,298 of CM030938.1, forward strand.
GCGTCAAGCTGCATCTTCCAACCCGTCTTCGTCTCTTGCCGGAAGGTGCTTTGCAATTCGCACAACGACGCCTCGACGGCTGCAATTGTCGTCCCGAGCGTATGGTTCGCCACTTGCTGTTCCATCTCTTGCGCGCGAGACCTCACTGCCCGGAGCCACGCCGTCGCTTCGGTCGAGTTGTCTTTCGTGAGGCGGTCCGTCTCCGCGATGGCCGCCGCGCGCTTGCGAGCGGCTTCTTCCTCAGCAAGCCGGAGGCGCCTTGCCTCTTCCGCCGCGAGGCGCGCTTCGGCCTCAGCCTCCGCGCGTCGTCGCGCCTCCTCCTCCTCCTCCTTGCGCTTCCTTTCCTCCTCCTCCTCTGCGCTTCGCCTCTTCTCATCTGCATCGCGCCTCAGTGCATCCAGCGCATCCTGCCGCGATCGCGCTTCCTTCTCCACCTGAAGGAGAGGCAGCGCGGATAGCAATAGCTGCTCCAACTCGATCTTGTCAAGCTGCCTCTCCTTGTCCGCCCGTGCTAGCACGGCGATCTCGTCGCGAACGCTAGGGAAAGACTTTAGGACAGCAATGGCTTGCGGGTCAGCCGCTACACATGCAGCATACTCGCTCGCATACACACTGGCTCCATTCGACCCAGCAGGTTCCGACTCGTGCATCACATCCCACACGTGCAGTAGTCTCGCCACGCCTTCCGCTTGCTCTCCTGCTTCCGCGACATCCGCTGCGGACAGCGCCATCGCTGCCGCCCTCGCAGAGTCGGACATCCCCCCATCACCGAACTCGGCGGTGAGCGCTGCGTCTGCATTTCGAGCCATGGACGCTGCGGCTCCCAGCCGAGCCAACACAGGCCTTGCGACACTAGGTGCGGGTGGGGGCGCTAGATGTGCTGCTGCCGCAAGGGCAGGGTCGCCCGCAGCTGCCGACGCGAAAGCGTCAATCTGCACCGGAGAGGTTGATCCCTCGTGCAGCGCCCTAAGCGCCTTGCGCTCCGCTGCACACCGTCGGCCATCAAATGCACGTGCTTCTGGCCCTGGCTGCGACCGCTCGCCCTCCCCCTTGGCGTTGACGGCGGAGATGGCGAAGGCGTGATATCTGCAACAGTTTAGAGGTTCGTCGTGAGCGGTTGCGCGTTCTCTCCCGCACCGCAGGCGGCGTGGTACGTAGAAGGGGTGCCAGGCAAGGCGGGATCTTCGCACGACAACGCTCGTTTGGGCCGAATGAGCTGGCCAAGGATGCCGAGTGTGGCTCCCAACGCTTCACTCCAAGACCAGCTGCTAGCCGACTTGCAGTGCGCGAAAGTGTCAGACAGCCGCTTCGGAATGCACGCACATCGTTGAGAGCCGAACGCCGTCACTCATGGGGATCTCGTGCCGAAACTGGTCGCCGCCTACCTCGGCGAGCAGCGTGGGCTCTCCCCCACTCAGGTCGCGAGAGAGCTCCCAGAGCTTGTATGCAATAATTGGCATGCCACCATTGTGTACAGGCGTGTCCCACTCGAGCAAGCGTTGGGCCAAAACTCCAGCGTCGCCTGCCGCGGGCAGCGCAAGCCGCGGCGGCGGTGGTGGTGGCGGGCGGCGCGCGGCATGGACGTTCACTGTGAAGGGTGATCCCTTGATCGGTTGAAAGTTATGAGAGATGGAAACCTCGTACTTGCCCGATTGCGGGTATGTGAGTTCGACCAGATACGTGCCGTCCCCTTGGTCTTTTATGCTCTCCTTGACAGTGGCCTGACCACGAATTGCCACCTTGAAGGTGGTACCTCCGCTGCTCAGCTGAGCGCCCGTCGCATCGGCAGCGTAGATCGTGAAGTTGGTCTTCACCTGCAGAGGAGAGGGGGAAAGAATGAGCGGAGAGGGGAGGGTGGCAGTAGCGAGAGAGAGAAAGAAAGAGGGGTTGGGGAGGAAGGTGGCGGGGGTGATTCAACATTGAAACGGGAGAGGGTGGCGAACGGGCGAACGAGGGAGTGAGAGAGAGAGAAGAGAGAGGGAGAGAGAGCGCTGGAGCTCCATCGCTCGCAGTCTGTCCTGCGGCGGCTTGCCTGCGCGCTCGAGTGAGCCGCGGCGCGAGGGCCGATTGTACGCGTGGAGGAGACGCGCACAACTGTGCCGAACCCTACTCACCTGTTGCGCGGTGAAACCCGTCAGCCCGTCGCCGCTGGCGGTGCACTCGCTGGCCACGGGCGCCGCCATCGCCGTCGCCGTTGGCGGCGGTTGTCTCAGCAGAGGCTTCACACCCTTCTATGCTACTATGCGACCCTCACTACTACATACATACCACACCCACCCATGAATGCCATGGTTGTGTGAATGCACGTTTCGAACCATCGCTGTGGCATATTCTTGTAAAGGATTTTGCCATTTTGCTATGATACCCTACTACGTGAGTTTATACTTAGGGTAGGAGTATAGCTTCTTCTCTCCTCCTCGGCTTCCCGCTTTCCCCTTCGCTCTCGTCGTCCCCTTCCTGCATCTTCTTCGCCCGCTCTCCTCTGCGTCTCTTCTCTTTCTCTCTCCCTCCCTCCCTCCCTGTCCTCTCCCTCCCCCCTTCCCCCTTCTCTCTCTCCCTCTCTCTCCCTCTCTTTCTGTCCCACCATCTCCCTCCCTTCCTCTCCTCCACTCCCCACACCCCTCTCCTCACCTCTCCCCCTCTCCCCGTCCTTCTCCTCGCCTGCCGCTCCGCTGCTGCTGCCGCTCGCCGCCTCTCTCTCTCTCTCTCTCGCCCCCCTCCCCACCCTCAGCGCAACCCTTCCCCTCCCCCTTCCCCCTCCCCCGTCCCCCCAAACCCGCTTTGCAATGACCCATCGCTCATGGAGCCGCTCCACGTGGCGCTCGCGGGGGTGCTGTGCGCTTGCTGGCAGTCAGTGGGTGGCGCTCCTCGTTCCCTTTCGCCCGCAGCGTGAGCAGGACCGCGCGGCGCAGCTCACCCGCTTCCTCCGTCATATCGCTGCGTTTGTGTGCAGGCCGCCCGCGGCAGAGGCGGTCGACCCACACGTCCGCTTCCTCGTCCTCGTGGCTCAGCAGTCGGAAGACGGGCGCAAGTTCAACCGGGGACAGCTCCTCAACGCTGCCTACCGCGAGGCCCGCCGTATCGCTGGCGATCGTCTCGTCTCTGTCGTGTTCCACGACGTCGACTTGCTGCCGCCCCCAGGGCTGCGGTCCTGGTATGCCAGCGCGCCAGATCGCCATGCCCCCATCCACCTCGCAGGGAGAGGATGGGGGAAGTACGACATGCCCGGCTACGACTTCTTTGGTGGCGTAACTGCCTTCCACCCAGACGATGTGAGCTCTGCCCGCTTGCGCGCAGGCTAACCTGTAGTGTCACTAGCAGATGTGGGTCGATTCGGTGCAAGTAGATAGCGCAACACCGTGCGGGCTTCCTCGGCATCCGGCGGGGAGGGGGGCGGAAGCATGGTTGTACCAACAACTGTAGTTCTACACTCTGTAGGCCAACGTTGCACTGCTCCCACGCACGGCTCGTTCACTATGCCCTTCCTCCGCGGCCCCACCATCCCTGGAATAGTTCGAAGCATGCAATGGCTTTCCGAACAACTATTGGGGCTGGGGTATGGAGGATGACCAACTCCGGCTTCGCGCGAGTGCGAGTGGCGCGAGCAGCAGAGGCATAGTCCGCCCACCGGCCAGTGCAGGCAAGTACATCGATCTCGACAAAATCGCTGTGCTACGCGACGTTCTGTCCTCAACAGAAAAGGTGGGCGTGAGAGCACGCGCGAGTGTCTTGACCGTCGCAGCGAGGCGCTCTAATGTCTCGCCAATACGCCTCTTGCCTGGCACCTCGTTCGAACCCCATGTCCCCTGATGCCAACAGGCAATGGCTGGCCTCCACCTCATCAACGACCGTTTCTTGCAACCGAATCGTCTACTGGGATTGGACGATGCGTGGGACCGCAAGAACGGGATGCGCGATTTGAATGCCAAAGTCTTGCAGCAGTCCATATCGCCCCTCGCCTCGATGATGGATGGAGAGATTTGCCTTCCAAAATTCGAAGAGGCCGCCACCAGTGCCTTTTACATTGCTGAGGCGCTCGCAAGCATAAGGCGATCATCCAAGTTCGGTTCCAGGCAAGAGGACATCGAGCGCGACATGTACGTGCACCTCGTGATCGAGCTCTCATGAGCCGAGAACGGCAATCTCGTTAGGCATAGATTGTTCTAGATGCCACCATCGTCGTGCTTGTTTATGCGCGTAGGTGCGAGTGCGAGTGTCCCTTGTCCTTGGTGCGATCTTGGGTTTGTGATCACTTCTCCCAGGCTCTGTCTCCGTCGTTGTTGTTCGCTGCGTCCTTGCACTCTAGCAACTGTTACGGATGCCCCTCCGTCCTCTCCTCCGTCCTCCCCCGTATTTACTTTCTAAGTTCTGTGGGGTCTCCCTCTTCACGTGAGGAGAGGCGACGGGCCCACGGGCCCCCTCTTCTTCTTCTCTTTTCCCCTTTTCCCCTCCCTCACGCGCCCGCTCTGTTTACGTTAGTGTTCTACGTGTTACTGTGAGTGTCCGCAGCTGTATGTGGCGTCGATGCCGCAGTTGGAGTGAAGGTGTGTGCGTGCAGTGCAGGGGCCTGCTTATTTTTTCCGATAACATGGGTGGTGTGCCCCACCACTTGATCATTTTTGGCTCTCAACTTGCAATCCCACGCGAGCACGATCAATAGCCACCTTGGGGGGCTACTAGCCGCCCGGCGCGCCCCGTTCACCGTGTCTTCAGCACCTTCACCTGCAGTTCCTGCACCCTCACCTTCACCTGCACCTTCACTGAAGAAACAACTTCGGACCAGCACCTTCCCAGTTGGAAAAATTCCTATTGTTGGGCTGCATTTTTTGACCGTTGCGCGATGCCCAATAAAAAAGCTCCGGGGGGGGGGGCTACCTGACGCTACGACGAAAATCTTCGCCAAGAAATGGTGCGATTCGCCCCCCCTCTCTCCCCCTCCGTCACGCGCGCTCACGCTCTACCCGTAAAGAATATGCGGTCGCGCCCGCGGGGGGATCGGTTCCTTTGCACATCTAAGCTACACTCGGCATTTGATTCCCGCCCGACGCCCGACGCAGCGCCGTGTGGGGCTGCCGACTGCCGACAGTCCGACCACCCCCTGACCCTCTGGCAACGCTCGAATCGACAGAGCATCTCGCCGCCCCACCGAGGAGGGCATGGGCATCGACACGACACTCTAGACTAGTCTACTCCACTACGATCAATAGACTCTAGACTCTAGACGACGTTCGGGGCGGACGGGGAGAAGGAGGAAGTCGAGAGGATGGGTTAGAAGCTACTCTTCTAGCTACAAGACAATACTTTTTTACTTGGGCTCGGTGGGTGCGCGCCTTCTCCTCGGGGACGTTAGAAAAGCGAGGGGTCTCGTGAAGCAGGAGGACACGGGGGAGCTCTCTCTCATCTACTCACACTCCACACTTTATGTAATACTCTGGTGGTTCACACGGACTGCTGCTGCCTACTCTCCCTCTCCACTCTTCATCTCTTCTCTCCTGTCATCATCTATCTATCTATCCGAGGAGGTGAGGTTGGGAGAACGGGGGGGGGCATCATTAGATGTGATTTGGCGGCGTCTCTCTTCTCTCTTCTCTCTCTCTCTCCCCCCCCCCCCCCCCTCTCTGCCTCTCCCTCTCTCTTCCCCTCCCCACCCCCGCCCCCCCATCTTCTCTCTCTCTCCCGCGTCCCTCTCTCTGTATTCGCCCACTCCCTCCTTCTACCTCTCTTTGAACGATCACGGAGAGAGAATAGAAAATCGAGAGGGACCGCCACGCCGCGTATTTGAGAAAGAGAGAGCGTGTTAGGGAGAGAGAGCGAGAGCGAGAGAGAGAGACAGAGAGAAAGAGACAGAGAGGGAGGGAGAGGGAGAGAGAGAGAGAGAGAGAGCTCAGCAGCGGGCCTCTCTCCTTGTGGGTCGCGCGGGAGGACGGGGGGGGGGGGGAGCTCTCTCGCTCTTCCTCGCCAAGTCCCTGAACAAACTCCGTTTCATCTTGATTTCTCCTCTGTTTTCGTGTGTTTCCCCCCGCCGTCCGTCCCTCCCACTCTCCTCCTCGCTCCATGCCGTCCCGCCTCGGCTCCGAGGAGGTCTCCTTCCCTCCCGAGCTCTCCTCCGCGCTGGCCGACGTGCGCTCCGACTCATCCAGCACCGACTGGGCCCTCGCCCGTCTCTCGGGCCGCGCGCTCACCCTCGTAGCCTCAGGAGAAGGTGGGGCAGCTGCTCTCTCTCGGTATTTGACCGACGACGCTGTGTTCTATGGGCTCATCCGGAGGCTCGACCAGATCGACGGCTCGTCGACGGTCAAGTTCGTCTTCTTGAGCTTCCTTGGCGCGCGCCTCCCACCTCTCGAGCGGGCGCGCACCTCTACCGTCAAGGGGGCCCTCTCGAGCGCCTTCTCGCCATTCCACGCAGAGATGATGAGAATGACGGAGCCTGGGGAAGTGACGGACCAAGCGGTCGACGAGCTTCTGCACGAGATGTTTGGCTCAGCCAAGGCAGAAGCCGCTGTTTCTGACGGTTCGATTCGCGTAGGCATGCGCCGCATCCAGATGTCCGATAAGGGTGCGTCTATACCAAGTACTGCTTCAGCGTTCTCGGCAGCGCAAAGCCTGCAGGTGCCGCCTGAGCTGCTCGCTGCGGTGAAAGACGTACGCGACGACGGGGCGGAGGAGGATTGGGTGCTCGCCAGGTTGAGCGCTGACGCGCGCGCGCTTGCCCACGTCGATCACGGCGCCGGTGGCGCCGAGGCGCTTGCGGCACGGCTCACGCAAGACGCCATATATTATGGCATCGTGCGGACCAAGGACGTAATTGACAACTCGACCACGATCAAGTTCGCCTTCCTCAGCTTCCTGGGAGATAACTTGAGCCCGATGCTGCGTGCAAAAGCTTCCACTGTCAAGGGTTCCGTATCTAGCATCTTCGCCCCCTTCCACGCCGAGCTGATTGGACTCAGCGATCCAGCTGAGGTGACGAGCCGCGCAGTAGACAAGGCTGTGGGCGCAGTGTCGCACGGCGGCGAGGTGGGCGATGCGCCCGCAGGTGCGAGCCGCGCCGACGGTGCCGCGCAGATGGTTGCGACAGCCATCGGTGGCCGGCACAACGCGACAATGCACAAGATCATTTCAGCTGTGGGCGCGCCGCCGCGCCAGGCGCAACAAGCCGCAGCACCTGAGGTCCTCACTGCTATCGCAGCAGTGCGCGATGATAAAGCACCTGAGAAATGGGTGGTGCTCGGGTACGAGGATAAGGGTGTCGGGCTACGGGTGATCGCATCCGGCGAAGACGACGCCATTGAGGCGGTGCCGGCCCTCATGGATGATTCCGCCATCCTGTACGCCCTCGTGCGTACTGAGCACTTCGTCGACCAAGCCATAGGTGTGCGGCCTAAGGTTACACGCTTCACGCTTCTCTCATGGGTGGGAGAGCAGACGCCGCCGATGCGCAAGGCGAAACTCTCAACCTTGCGCGGTGGTGCTGTAGAGTTACTCTCGCCCTTCCATGATGAGCATCTCAACTTGAGCTCTCACGAGGAGATCAGCAATGCCCTTGGCAAGGCAGTTGCATCAGCGGCATGAGCGCGCCGCACATTATGGTGAGATTGATGTGCGTCATCCTTCTCCAGTCTGCGATCGCTGTGCCCCCCCTCCCTCCCCCGTGCTAATGACGCACGGACTGTGAACTGCCTCCGACCCCCCGTCATCGGCGCTACCTCTCCGCTCGGTAGCGCCCGGCCCGGCCCTTTCTGCTCCTCTAAGCCTAAAAGTCGAAAGATGGGCAAAAAGCGTACCAACGTTGTGATGTCACGGCATCCCGCGAGGGTGCTGCCATCGCGCCTAGATCCCGCAGAAGAGCGTGTGTTACTGTGCAGCTCATGTGTCATATGTGAATATTATTCTGGCGGGTGGCATGTCGTCATGTCATCCATGCCCCCTCCCCGATATTTTGTCCAGCCATTGGTGCGCTAGTGCAAGCAGAGTATGGGTGGTAGGTGAAGCAGCCCGTGCGCTGTTGAGTGTAGCCCGTAAGCCTAAGCATGCACGCATGTGTTTGTTTGGCAATAGCATGTATACATGGTGTAATAGCACTTTTTCATTTGCAGCTCAAAGAAATCGGCCAGCACATGTAGGCTATGGGCGAGCCAGCGCTAGCGCTAGAGCGAGCGCTCGGCAAGCGCGGGGGCTTCGCTCTTCTTTCTTTCGGTGCACGCCTTGCTTCTTGCTTGAGTCCTGGTGGCGACATCACTTATCCTAGGTTGATACTGTCAGAGCAAGGCTGATCTTACTCTTGGAGATTGCTTGCGAGGGCGCGCCGGCAGCTAGCGCTAGCGCGGAACGCGGTTCTTGCGGGGAGCTCATGGAGCTTTCCTCGGGACCCATGTTGGAAGTGACTACAGGCATTGCGAACGACTCACGGAGGGCGCGAAAGTGCGAAAGGAGGTGTCGCGGTTAGGGGGAGAGCCGCCCTTGGGTTTCCCCAAGGGAGCCTCTCTCCCTTGGTTTCCCCCCTTTGTGAGTTTTGTTTTCGCTTCGTCCGCGTCCCCTCCGTCCGTATCGGGATCCCCCGATCCTGCCCCCCCCCCCTTCTTTCCTCTATCTCTTCCCAAGTGTGTTAGGTCGGGGTTGATCATTCTCGATCCAAATCCCTTATTTTCTCATGTGTGCGCGCCCTTTGCCCTTTGTTTCCTTGTTTGCGCTCTCCCAGTCTCCCGTGTGTTTCCCGCTCTTTCTCTTTCCCTTCGTCCTAGAGTTCCAAAGACCAAAGAGTCGCCCCCACCCATGGCCGCACTTCCAGCTTCCAGGGGCTCTGGGATGATGCGAGTAAGCGAGAATGAGGCAGTCAGGCGAGGACATTGATTGATAGATGGAACAAGCGAGGGAGATGGGCAGAGCGTGAGACAGATCAAACTTGTGCGCGAGAAAGGCAGAAGGATAGAAATAGGAAGGAGAGGGGAGCGAGGGAGCGAGGGGCAGAGAAAGGAGACAAGAGGAGGCGGGGCGGGCGCGGGGGGCGGGGAAGGGGTCAACCTGTTGCATGTGAGCCTCTTTACCGACACGACAACCCATACCTGCCGATACGACAGGAAGGAAGAGGAACACGCCTACGACGGTGAACATATGGAAATCATCCGCGTGCAACCTTTGCCCTTGGTCACATCTGTGACGAATTGTGATGGCCCATAGGGCCTGAGGGCAATGAATGAGGCAGGCCAGAGCATCGGCGGCAGGTGTTCTCTCTATGTTTTCGTCGGCTCCTCGGATTTTCACGTGCATCATAGGGCTGGTAGCAATCTAGAAATGTAATTCAAAGCTAGCCTGCAGCGTGCTCTGCGACGGCGCGACGCGCGCGGCCGATTAGTACTGTGGAATTGATAGCTTTTTGTTTGATGTCCAAAGAGAGAATGGAGAATTTTTTTCCGCACGAAGAGCTCGAAAATTGGGCAGAAGGGCAAGTTTCGAGCTCTAGACCGCCCGTTCTTTTGGCTACTTACTAGTAGATTCAATAATAAAAAAATCTTCTTAAAAATCCCCGCTACGTGTGCGGCGTGAGGCAGTGTGCTAGTGTACCTCCCTACTACCCAACCTTAACCCCTAACAACCCGGGCGTCGTGGCGGCGGGGGGCTGGGAGGTGGGAGCGGTCGGCGCGCGCTCCATCGCTAGAACTATAACAATAGTTTTGGCTACTAGTAGATTCAATATGTAATCTAGCCAAGCACCGGCCTGAAAGCTTCAGGCGTGATGGTTGCGATCGATTTCTATGGGCAATCGTGTCGTGAATCACGATTGGACACCGGCTGCTTCGCGCTCATCTCGAGCCAACTTTTGGAATTTTTGTACACACGGATGGCCTCCAAGGCCATTCACGTTCGGAGACACACAAGTCGTGCCCGCCAAGCACGGGCCAGTCAATAGTTTGCCCGTTTCTATAGCACAACATCCCAACATGGAACATGGAGCACAAAAAGTAGTTTTGTTTTCGCATTGACAATGCATTGACGTGCTGAATTCACGGACAGCCTCGTGTTTTCGAGCGTCTCACGTTCGATTTCGAGAGACAACCCCTCCTTTTCTCTCGATGATTCGACAGTCTCATATGGTAAGACTGGTTGACTACCGAAACATTGGCATTTGGGCATGCTGATGGTCATGTATTGTGCTCATATGTGTCTTGGACTGGTGAAATGAAGACTAAAATAAGAATTACTAAGGTTATAATTTGACAAAACTATAATCAATTTGATCTTTTTCTCCTGCGGCGGCGCGCGATGGCGGCCGCAGCGATGGTCGCTGGCCTCGCCAATGGCCTCGCAAGCGGCCTGTGGCCGCTCTGGCGAGGGCGAGGGTCTGCGCGGCAAGGATGCCAGCAGGCACCCCCTCCCACCATGCTGAGGAGGTGCCGCGCGTGATGGGGCAGCCCATCATGCGCAGCACCGTCATTTTGACGCCTCGCGGCCAGCCGCGCACTGCATGCGCGCGAGGGGCTGGCAGCAGATGCCAGCAGGGGCGAGGTGGAGGGCGCAACCGACGCGGTGCGCCCGCGCAGGGTTTTGTACTGCCTGCCCGGGGGTAACGTGCCCGGGGAACGCAGGCGCGCGTCACACAGCGCGACCTGTGGTGCGCACTTTTGTGGTCGACGTCGATTTCGCACGAGCGCGAAAACGTTTTTGGGTCTGTGTGTTGAATGGCGTCGAAAATGTGCATATTTCTCATTAGATTCTGCCTAATATACCCATTTCCAGTAGCATATCCTAAGATCTCGTGATAAAACCTCAATCTTGACTTAGTGAATTTTCACCCTTAGAAGTTAGAAGCCCTGTTTGCGGCGTGCCACAGTACGCAGTGATAGTGATAGTACTACATGGGCTAGCGGCTGTGCGGCGCGCCTAGCGTGTTAGTGTAGCGCCTCAGCGGGGCACCGTACAGAATAGCTTGACATTACATTGCTAAGATCCGTAACAATTGGGCACATGTCCCATCATCTGCCTGCTTTGCGCTGCTAGCGGGTGTGCCGGGGCCGTTGCGATGGATCCGGATTGCTTTGGACTGGGATCCGTTCGTTGCCCTTCGCGTCGCGCGGCGGGATCACAGCTTACATGCACACACACATGCAAGAGAATCGGGTTCGGGTGCACATGCAAGTTGCCTCTTACATGTGCATCACTCACGTATGACGACACATGGCATTGCCTGGCATCATGTGACTTTCCCGCGCATGTCTTGCAGAGAAGCCAATGAATGCATGGCTTATATGGCTCCGAATTGCAAATTGATGCTAAGGAGGGCCCGGGGTCCGCGATGCCGAAAAGCGCAAGGCGGCTCGGGACGGCTCAAGCCGCCGCCATTTTGTCCAGTTCGACCTTCAGAGCTGCCTTGACCTCAGCTGCCTCCTCTGCGGAGCCAAGAGCATTGAGGTCTGTACCCTCAAGACGTGTGAGCGCAGCGGCCATCATACGCTGAGCTGCGCGCCGCTGGCCGATGATCGAGGGATCCGGCAACACGAGGGTGAAGCGGTGCGGCGTGCGCACGTAATCGAGGGTTTGTGCTCGGCCCTCCATTAGCACCTATGGTATCACAGGGCGATGGCCATGTGGGCGGAACAAAGCGGGAGGATGCGTGCGTGCATGCTTTGCGTGGCTTCGCTCACGCCCGTCATTCGCATGTGGAAGATGCTTGGCGTGCCGAGCGCCCACATTGAAGCCATCCTGACGCATTTGCTCGGCAGCCGTCGCAGCAAACTTAATGACCTCGCCCTGCGACATCTTTGCAATTGTGGGAATATTCTTTCCCACGCGCGGCTCCTTCAGCGTTGTGTTGGCGACCTGCAAAGGCAAGGCAAGAGCGCACGATTCAATCTTAGTGAGCGGCGAGTCGGTGCGAGCTGGGCGCAGGACAAATGTAAGCTGGTACGCGCTGAGCATCCGGCTTTACCTGCGAAACCAGCAGGTCGAGACCGAGCCCATTGATGCGCGTGTCGAACTTGCCATCAAACTTGTCAAAGGAAAGGCTGTTGACGAGCGAGGCAAGCACCTGTAGAAGGTCAGCTCGTGGGGGCAAAGTGAGATAATTGGGTACAACACGTGGAGAAGGACGCTTCTTGCTAGGGTTCGCGGCTACGAGTGGTAAGCGCAGCGATAGGGCGTGCGGTCACCTCGTCGGTGATGGCCTCCGACGAAAAGGTGATACCCTTCTGCTCACAATAGGTTACCGCGAGAAGGGTAAGCGAGCGAAAGATGTTGCCGTTGGACCAACACACGCACTTGGGCAGCAATTTCTGAGGCGGAAAGCGAGGTTGTGCGCATCATTCCACGGGCCGGGGCGGCAATGGCGAGCGCAACGACATGCGCGCTCACGAGCCGCATGTGCGCTCACCTCGAGCTTGGCGACAGTAGTCCCCTTTCCCGTTCCTGAGAGACCCTGCAGCACGAGGACGCAGCCAGACGCGGGCGCTGTGCCTAACTTGGCAATGATCTCCCCCGCGACCGCGTCGGCGGACTTGCCCGACACGTTGATATCAGTCACTGGCTCGACCGGTGGCGAGGCGTCTAGCGTGCCACGTGCAACCGCCTCGCGAATCCCGGCCTGAGCAGGCGCGGACAACAAGCCGATACGAGTTCAAGAGAGGAAGCATGCGCAGAGCGCTAGCATGAGAAGGGGGGCAAGCACAAACTATCAAAGCCGGGTAAAGTGGGAGCGCATGCTTATGTGCGCACCGCAAGCTTCTCTCCGTCCTCGTCGTCACGCGCGATGATCTGCTCCATCTCTTTCTTAGAGAAGGAGGCAAAGGTTGGGTCAGAGGCGAAGGCTGTGATGATTGCCTGGAAAGGGGCAGCGAACGAGGAGGGCTGCTGAGTGAGCGCTCTGACGGCTCTGCCCCACCTATTCTTGATTCTTCACAGCGCAGGCCGAAATTGCCCTCCTCTCTTCACCCGCGTCCTCACACTCAGACACCCTAGAAAAGCGTCCTCCGCCTTCCGCACTCCTCCCAGAATCTCGCTCAGGCTCCACCAAGTACGTCCCACTCTAGTTTGCGGTGCCATCGCCGGACAGTCTCCTCTCCAATCGTCTAATCGCCTCTTTAGGCGAGGCAATCCGATATTGGCACTCTCCCTCTGTTCGGCACCCTCTCCCCTGCCCTCTCCTACCCCCCCCCCCCCCCCCCGCCCCCTTTCCCTCAACTTCCCCTTCATCTCTTCTCACGTTGGAAGTCGAGTCATCGGCCGCCCGAAGCAGCGCCAGCGAGAGGGTGGGCGCGGCGCCGCCAACGCGCGGCGCGTCGAGCAGCGAGAGTGCCTGCCCCACCAGCGAGCGCACAGACTTGTCGATCGACACGCAAATCGACATGATGGGGCTGAGAGGGGGGGGGGGGGGGGGAGAGAGAGAGAGAGAGAGAGAGAGAGAGAGAGAGAGAGAGAGAGAGAGAGAGAAAGAGAGAAAGAGAGAAAGGGAGAAAGAGAGAAAGAGGAGGAGGAGAGGAGAAGAGCAGCCCGAGAGGGCTGATCAGAGAAAGAGTCTCGCCATCTTCTTTGAAGAATGATCATGAGGAATACTTTAGAGGAGAAAGGCCCCGGGGCAGTGAGGGGTAGGGAGAGAGTTGGACGGCGGGCAGCGGAGTCTAAAAATAGATTCTGGCGGGCGCGCAAAATGGGCGAGATGATATGTCTGGAGTTTTGTATTAGAAGGGGCTCATAGTCCCCATGTGCCTCAGGCGCCGCTGCCGCACCCTCGACCAAAGTTGTGCATCCCATCGATCTCTGCCCACAGCCGCGGTCTCACCGACATTTCCCTTTGCATTCTCGAGCTACAGCCCCATGCCCGTGGCAGAGTGCGAGCGCGGCCGCCGCCCAGGGAGCGGCCGTAAGAGCCCCCCCGATAGTTGCACCTACCACCTTAATTCGGTGTCCTCCGATCTCGTCCCCTCTTTGCGTCGGTAAGACCATGCTACACCTAGCCCTCGTCTCGCTACTCGGCATGGGCCTGCCCACGGCTGTCCCACGCGCTCTACTCGAACATGGTACCCCCGCGAGTCGATCCGAACGCTCGCATCGCTCGTCGCTCGATCTCGACCGTCCTTGACTCCTTGATTGACCTCCACATGCCCGAATTACCCTTTGGGCTTCTCTCTTCTCTCGACCACTCACCCCTCAAGTGTTTGGGCCTCCCCCATCCCTTTGGATGGGCTCGTCTCTCTTCTCTCGGGGCCTCTGCGGCCCGTCTCGACCCGCCCCCTCGCCGGCCCCGCGCCGTTCTCGCCACTCGCGCCGACCTTTGGGACACCCTCTACCTTGTTTGAAGGGAAGACAACCTTTGAGGATATAGCAACTGCACCTAGGTTAAGGTCGATGACGAGTAGGTTGATACTTTGTATGAACTCCTGCTCCTGCTCGAGCTGCAGGGCTATATCGTCAAGCGTCGAATTTTGGGGGGAATTCTTTGATTGAGATTATAATGCTAATTAGTAGGTCGAAGGAAGACGTGTAGTTGGTAACCGTGAAGCCTCCTTGTGTTTGGGCGACCGTTAGGTTGGTGCTAGATATAAGTGGTGTGGACCGTATGACGTCCCCGGGTTGAAGGAGTTCAAGGAGTGCTAGTTTGGAGGATGTGGCCGTCTCATCCACTTGACACAAAGACACAAAGACTCTCAAAAGTTCATTAGCATTAGGACTGACGCATTCATATCACTTCCTTCTATGCGGTCCATGAGGAAGATTTGTACTAGGGTGTCGTTCTTCTTCAGAGCGTCGTAGATCGGGTCGACAGGTTGTCCTTGGAGCGAGGACGCATCGAGGGCCATACGCGATCGGGCTCGTCGTGCGAAGTTGGCACTCGCAGCTTGACCGATGAGCGCCACAGCAAGAGGTGAGGCTGGAGGGCTTAAGGAGGCTGTGAGGTGTGAGGGTGTGGTGGAGGTGGAGGGTAAGGGGGTTTAAAAGGCGGATGAGATGGCGGGTGCGATGCAGGAGGTGGAGAAGGAGGAGGTGGAGAAGGAGGGGGAGGGGAGGGAGCGGGAGACGAGGGAGGAGGTGGAGAAGAAGGATGTGGAGAAGGAGGAGGGTTGAAGGAGGGGGAGGCGAGGGAGGGGAAGGCCCTTCGGAAGCGCGAGCGAGGGAGGAGGGAGTGAAGGAGGGGGTGGCGGGGGAGGGGGTGGCGAGGGAGGAGGGAGCGAAGAGCCTCTTCGAAGAGCGAAGGAGGGGGTGGCCAGGGAGGGGGTGGCGAGTTAGGAGGGAGTGAAGGAGGGGGTGGCGAGGGAGGAGGGAGTGAAGGAGGAGGGAGTGAAGGAGGAAGGAGGGGCTGGGGCTGGCGAGGGAGGAGGGGGTAGCGAGAGAGGTGGAGGGGAGGTGGGTGGAGGCGACGAGGGAGGGGGTGGCGAGGGAGGGCCCGATACCGAAATATAAGGACCGAGGGTGGAAGTGGAAAGGCGAGTGAGTTAGGGGCAAAGGTGTCGGAGCCGGGTCCCCGGAGAGACCTAGTAGAAACGGTATACAACTTCAGGACTTTTTTGGCGTCCCTCGTTATGTGTTATGTGTCATGTGACTTATCTTCCCGGATCCTCAATACCAATATACTGAGTGTATGGGACTCCTGCCGGCAAGGCTGGCACAATACCAATAACGATGGCAATACAATCACGCGATAGGATCACACAGTACCACCTCAGCCCATATGTGCAAACGCAAAGCCATTTCTGTACCGAAAAAGAGCGTGGCAGACGCTCAATGGGTTGAGAAGTGAGCACGATCGGTGCTAGGTAGTGCATCCAAGCAAACAGTCTCAGCTAGACTATGCAGCGAACACCGTAGGTGCTGCCAGTACTGCCAGTCTCATGATCATGCAACGTAACCACTCGATTCTCTGCTAATCCGAGTCGGAGGAGGAGGAGGAGGAGTGGTGGCGATCTCGCGGTCGTTTTCTCTCGCGGTTCACTTCGGCATCCTCCTCGCCACCGCTGTCCTTGTCTTCGTCCCTCCGCCGCCTCCGCTTCTTGTGCTTTTCCTTCTTCTCCCGCTTCTCCTTCTTCCTCTCCCGCTTGCGCTCCTTCTTCTCCTTCTTGCGCTCCTTCTTTTCTCTCTTGCTGCTTTGACCGCCCTCCCTCGCCTCCTTCTCGCGCCGCTCGCGTTTCTTCTCGCGCTTCTCGCGCTTATTGGCGAACGGGTCGAAGACGGAGCTGTCGGAGCTGTCGGAGGAAATCTCCTCCATCAGCCGGTTCCGCTGCTTCTCGAGCGCGCGCCGGTATTCTGCCTCGTCGTCCGCAGCAGCCTTTGGCTCTGCAGCGCTCGCTCCGGCGGCTCCGTGTGCCGCCAGGCTCTTCTGGAGAATCTGTTGCATCTTGGCGGCGGCTTCAGCTCTGCGCGCGGCGGCTGCCTCACGCGCTGCCTTCTTCTGCAGCGCCGAGCGCACTGGGTCGTCGCGCCACTCCTTGGAGAGGGCGTCCATCGAGTGCACCATCGTGGCGGCAGCCTGCGCGCCGCTGCGCGCTCGCCGCGAGGGAAGAAGCGCTAGCTAGACCATTAGAGTAGAGATGAGCTAGATATATTTGAGGAACTCGACACGCGCGCAGAGTATTTTTAGCAATTATTATGCAAAAACCCTCTAATAATAACGGGGTTGTTTTTCTGTCCCAGTCTCTCTGCTCTCTCTCTCTCTCCCTCTTTGGCAGTCTCCCACGCTTCCTTCCTCTCGTCTCTCTCCTCCCGCTTTCTTCTCGCTGTGCCTGGCTGCATCCTCTCCTCCCGCCGATCTCCCTCTCTAGCTCACGCGCGCGCGCGCGCGCGAGAGAGAGAGAGAGAGAGAGAGAGAGAGAGAGAGAGAGAGATAGTAGGTGAGAGAGAGAGAGAAAGAAGAGGGAGAGAGGTAGGGGGAGAGAGAGAGCAGAGAGAGAGAGGGGGGGGGGGGGGGGAGAGAAAGAGAGAATGTGTGGAGACGAGCCGGTGCGTGCGTGGATTGAAGCCTCTCGGAGCGGCGTCGTCGAGGCCATCGAGTCTGCGCTTCCCCCGCTTCTTCAGCTCGGTGAGAGTGCTGCGAGCGCAAGCGATGCCCACGGTCTCTCAGCGCTCCATCATGCTGCTCTCCGAGGGCACGAGAAGGCGTGCCGCTATCTGCTTGCTACAGTGGGTATGCCACCCGATGGACTTTCTGGAGGTGCAAGCAGTCCACTCCTCGCTAGGATTCAGCTGCCGCACGAGCGAGTCACGCTCTCGCGGTTCACAGCGCTTCACGTCGCGGCGCTTCAAGGAAATGTGAGGGCAGCGAGGGCCCTGCGCTCACCTGCTTGTATGGGGCCGTGCATGTGCCCGGGCTGAAGTCCATGCCACCATCCGTCATGTGTGTGCCCTTCAAGTCGTGCACGTCAGAGCTCTGCCAACCGCCCTCTCACGTGCGTCCACGTCTATTGTACAGGCAACAATCGCTCGCATGTTGCTTGCTCACCATGCGTCTCCCGCGAGTAGAGATCGTGCTGGCATCACCCCGCTTCATTGTGCAGCAGCTGCCGGCTCGGCCAGTGTGATTCACGAGCTGCTGCGTGCAGGATGCTGCGTCGACCCTCCAGCATGCCACGGTGGCTCTCGCGTCACTCCTCTCGATATAACTCGGAGCAATGCAGCAAGGGCATCTGGAAGGCAGCAGGTGCGGCGGGCGAGGGCGAGATTCTCCACTAAGGACACCGGCCTCATCTTATCGATGTTGGCAAACATGCCCACTGCTCGAATCATATCTACACTGTTCGCTAGCCAACATAATCCATATTGCTCGAACCACATAGGCATCCGCAATGGAGGCCATGCGGCTGCTAGAGAGCGAGCGGATCACCGTGAGCTCATGGATGCGTGCCGCACGCAGAGGTGACACAGAGGCATTGCGCAACCTTGCCCCTCAAAATGCGCTGGTGCAATTGCCGCCACAACAATTGGGCGGCATCTCCATGAGCGCGCGTCAGAGACCAAACAGTCATCGCGCGCGCGTTCCGAACACTCCTTCAGCCACCTCTGCAATCTATGCGTCGCGAGGAAGGGTAGCCTCGATTGAGGCGCATACTAGCAGCGAGGCGCCCGCGCTGTTCGTGGCGGCGGAGCACGGCCATGCGGATGCGATTCGGCTGCTGCTGGCCATGGGGGCCAAAACGTGTTTCACACACCCACAGGTGCGATGAGAAAGCTCAACCACTACGAGAACTATTTTGCGCCCACCTATGCCGTGCCACCCTCCCCCCCCGCCCCGTCCCTTGGTGGTCCAACGAACCCCCGCCTTCAATCGCAGACGTTGCTGATCGTCAATCCAAGTGGCAGCACGCGCCGGCGCACCATTCGCTCCTCTGCTCTGCGCTGCCTCGGCGCCAAAATGCCTTTGCTGCACTCTCCGACACCATCGTCGATTGTCCGAGACCGTGTGGAATCCATCTTGTGCGAGTGTGCCTGCGCTCTACTTGAAGCTGGAGCTGATCCAATGACACTGCCCGATACCACAACCTGCGGCGAGGGCGAGACAATGCCCTTCTCACTGTTGCCACGGCTGAGTCCCTTCCCACGACTCCATGCTCTTTACCGCAAGTGGCGCAATAGACGGCGTTGGGTGGCCGCATGCCAAGTTGTGCTGCTTCTGCATGCGTGGCACCGTCGGGCTGCGGAGCGAGCGTATGCACCAGGAGGCGGGGGCTGGAGCTGTGCTAGGGACGACTTCGAGCGGCGAGTGAAGGTGCAGTGCATTCGATAGCACGCAATGACGGGGTAGGCTTCGGGGCTTCGGTCGGGTTCGTCGCGATCGGGGGGCTTCGGGGCCTAGGTTGGGCTTGTCGCATGTCACAACGCAGGCTGCCACACGGCAGTTACTGGGTTGCGGGGGCCGTGCGGATGCTAAAACTGTTTCATCATGCTAGCAGAAGGCGCACCCTGATACACTTAGCACTTAGTAGTTTGATGGTCAACTAAGCTTAAACTTAGTTCATATGGGGGAGGCGCCTCGTGCCCTCGCCCTTAGGCTCCAATTTCCCTCCGGGGAGCCTGTCGGTTACGCCCTCAGACTCTGCCTTCTGGCATGAGCGCTGAGCAATCAACACCCAGACCCCCAGTGGGCGCGGGTCAGGTGGCGCACCCCCGGGCCCACATGGGCCAACACTCGTACTGACCTTCCCTCCTGGTCACCATGTAGTCAGGGGACTGTAGGGCCAGGCAAGAGTTGCCGGCAACTTTTCGAGCAACTTTGGGGTGTTTGAACGTGCGAGCAACTCCGAGCCATCTTTACCCCTAGAAGAGCAACGCCTCGAGCAACTTTGAGCAACTTACCGAGCAACTTTACCACTTTTCTTACACTTTACCCGTTATTGCTCAGCTATCGTTAAAGAGCACCATCGGCCGGGGGCGGGGGCGGGAGGGATGGGGGCCGCGCGGGAACGCGAGGGGGGGGGGAAGAGCTCGGGGCGGGGGGCGGGCGGCGGGCGGCTGTGGGGCAAGTGTAGGCCCAGGTACTCAGTACCTAGCAAATTCCTAGCACATTAGTTCTCCCCCTTGGTATTTTGGCCCCATAAAGCTTTGGGGTCCTGAGTCAAGCATTGTACTCAGCCCACATGTACTGCCCAGGCCTGCAACCTAAGGATTGGGCGGAATTGAAGCAGGTTGCGTCGTACATGCACCACGTCTCAGGGCCTGTACGGACTGTCAATATTGGGCCGATCTAGCCATAGATTGGGAAAAAGCTTTCGACCGAGTCAGCAGGGACTATTACCACAAAGCAGCCGGGGCACTAGGTTTCGGCCCGGGATTTTCGAAATGGCTCCGGATTCTCACTAACACTAACACCGACGCGCTGCCGGCAGACAAGATGGATAAAAGCCAACGGAAAACGAAGCCACCCACTTACGATACACTGTGGCATGCCGCAAGGCTGCCCACTATCCCCGCTCGCCTTTTTACTCGTAGCTTGTAGCTGAAGACCACCACCTCCAGGGAATTCTTCGGCCGATCACGTGCGATTAGACGTCGCGGAAGCCTCGCGTTCTGAGAGTGACGCGCCCGACATTCACCACTCTGATTCCTTCCCGCGAGCGAAATTCTCAATCTCCCAGAACAGAACGCCACGCGTGGGGCATGGGGCAACGGAAGGGGTGAAGGGGTTCACTCGCACTCGTTCACTCAGTGTCAATCACCGACGCCATTGCCTTTCGTGGGGTGGGAGGGGGTTCGTCGGAGGGGGGAGGCGACTGGCGGGGCAAGTAGGGGGGGGGCCTGCGGAATCCTCGGACACCCAGGGGAGGTGGAAAATAGTGGTTAAAAAGAGTGAGTGCCCGGGCTAGTTGTGGTTGTGGTTGTGGTTGTGGTTGTGGTTGTGGTTGTGGTTGTGGGTGGGGGAGAGGGAGAGAGCGGAGAGGAGGGAGGGTCCTGATACCGGCAGGGGGGCCACGGAGGGCATATGGCGGTGCTCGCGCCGCCGTCGGTCTACCCCATCCTCCGCCTCACCTTCCTCACTCTGGGTGAGAGAGGGAGGGAGGCTGCAAGGGAGAGGGAGAGGGAGAGGGAGGGAGGGAGACTTGGCCGTGCTGGGAGAGAGCACGTGCTCAAGCGAGCGAGCCGAGTGCGGGCGGCAGAGTTGGGCTGCGAGGGAGCAGAGAGGGAGGGAGAGAGAGGGAGGGAGGGAAGGAGGGAGGGAGGGAGGGGGGGGGGGGGGGGGGGGGGGAGGGAGCTGGGCAAGGAAGCGGGGAAGGGAGGGAGTGAGGGGGGGGGAGAGGGGGGGGGGCTCTTTCCTCCAGCAGGACGGATGGATCCCTAAACCGAACGCCCAATTGTCCCTGCCGGCTGCGTGCGTCTGTTCTCCTCCCTCTCGCCTCTTCAGCTTGCCATCGTCGTGCGACCTTACCTGCCATTTGCTGTCGATGGCCCGCCACCTACAGGGATCCTCTCGTTGGGATGTTTCGCAGTGCAATTGCTGAGCTATCGAGCCCTACCCCGCGTACGCCGTACGCCTGGGTGGCTGGTGCTCCGGGCTGCCCTCTGCGAGGCAGCCGTCTCCGCTTGCTTCGTTGCCCTCTACTTCTTCCCGGCCTCGGATGTGCCAACTGATCTTGCGGAAAGGCGTTCAATGTTGCCGCCCACGCTCACTGTAGCGCCCTGGGCCATCCTGCTCGCCTTGGGCTTTTTTGAAACGGCGGCTAATGCGTGGAGGGTGCTCATCTATTTCGATCTGCTCAACGTGTACCGAAATCCCTTCGCACCTGACCGGCATCGTGCCCTTTACGTGTATCCGTTTGCAGTGGTGATCTTGGGTGCGGGTGTGACTGCAGGCCTGTACTTCTATTCCAACTCGGTGAGCACCCCTGGGGTGAGGATAATTGGGCTGGCAATGTTGCAAGCAATGCGAGGGTTGCAAC
Source organism: Isochrysis galbana (assembly GCA_018136815.1). Classification (NCBI taxonomy): domain Eukaryota; phylum Haptophyta; order Isochrysidales; family Isochrysidaceae; genus Isochrysis; species Isochrysis galbana. The sequence continues at coordinate 1,735,645 of CM030938.1, forward strand.
CTCGTATCTACGGTGGCTTTATTTCGTACCCTGTGTGCAAGAGACTTTGCACTTGTCAGGATTGCTGAGAGGCTCCTGCCCGCTCGTATTGCACCCGCAGACGGCTTTTGGTCTGCGCACATTGCAATCCGCGCTTGTTTTCCTCGGGTTCGCCCTTGTGGTTGTACCATTTGCATTGTTTGTCGGTGTCGGTCTCTCGCTCTACATGTCGGTCAAGGTGCTCATATCGTCGCCGATGCAGGCAGCGAAGGCTGCGGGGGCACCACCATCGATTTCTTTCCTCGCACGCCAGCGAGTGATGCGCCATGCATCCGCCTACATGCTCTTGCACGGAACGCAATTGTCGGGAGCACTTGTACTCGTGTTACTATTGCTGTGCTCTCCTTCACTGAGGGATGGGGGCACCATCAAGCGTAGCGAGGAGCCTGCCGAAACACCACTCGGTGAAGGCATGTACAGTGTGCCGGTAGGGGTGAATACAGTCGCCAAAATGTTATCCTCCGAAAATGCTGAGCATCCGGACACCTTGGTGAACGCGCTGTGGACGCTTTTGGCGGTGCTCGTCACGGCACGTCCTGCAATCTCAGCCGTGGGATGGCTCGTGATAAACGATGTGATTTACTTGGTAAGCTGGCTTGTGGCACACCGCTGGGCTCAGCAGCACCACAGCCCAGTGTTCGGAGTAGCTGGTATGTAAGGAGGCCGGGGCGCTTGTGCGTGACTTCGTCAACAAAGAAGAGAATGGCCGCCCTTGCAGGGTGCGTGGCGCCATATGCTCAGCATCCACATCGCCCTCAGCCGCCCGCCCGTGTCCGTTTAGGTGCTTGGAATATGCTCCTTTACCAAACGCTTCGCTGCGCCTACCGCAATCTCTCCAGCCGGCCCTCCCAGCGCGGCACCGCTCTCGAGGTCGCGATCTCAGAGTGATGGCGCACAGTGCATCAACAGGGCATATGGTAGCACAACCTTCCGCATCAACGCGGCTGGCAAAGAGCTATGGGCGTTGCAGCGCCGAGCCGACATGCTGCAAGGCATTGCGGAATCCGGCTTTAAGGAAGAACTCCGGTTCGAGCTTGTGTACGACGTAGCGGTGGGCATCGGGGAGCTGGCGCAGCACGAGCTCCAGCTCGCACTCCTGGACGAGTTTCTCTGCTCACGCAACCCTAGCATTGCACCGATGCGCGCGTCGGTCGACATCGGCTCCCTTCGTGCTGCTGCTCAGCACGTGGAGATCGCAGGTGCAGCTTACGCCGCTGCATTGGGCAACACGTGGTCCCCGGCCTTCTCTCCGTCCCGCCTCTCGCCTCTCACATTTTCGCCGGCGCGATCACCGTACCCATCGCCCGCGTCGCCAGCGCACCGTGGTGGGGCGAACGCAGGTGTGGGAGTCAGTTTTCGACCCTCACCCAATGTACGCGAGAAAGAGAGCGCGTGCCGGCTCGGCCGACGAGTTGGGGCAAATGGAGTCGGGCCAGCGGCACCTCTGCTCAACAATGCCGAGAGTCAAGCAGGGAACGCCGCACCCTGCGAGCAAGCACGTACACGGCGGGACGCAAACCCACATGCTGTCGGAGTCGAACACCGTCGGTCGCCGGCCGGACCGCGCGCTAGTGTTGCGCGCGCGCTTTTCTTCCACCATTCCAGCTCCACCGATGGTTCTGCTGCGGCCACGGGGTTCGGCGGGTCTACTTCGGGGACGTCGTGCGGCTTGGGCACATCCCTTGATGCAGTCGCGCGGCCATTTGTAGAGGCGTACTCTACCGTCGCACAGTCTGGCGCAGCACCAGACTCAGAGGTTCCTACAAGTTGTTCGGCACCCCCAACTTGCGACTTGGCACATGGCACTGGAACACGCGCCAGCACGCCTACGGCTGTACGTACTACCGCTTACGGAGGTGGAGTCCAGGACTCGGCGGATGCCGCGCACTGCGGCCCGCAATCGCTCAGAAGCTCGCCGCAGTGGCCACGGCCATTGCTGGCAACCCAGCCGCTGCACACGCACAATCATCCCATGGTCACCCCGGCCGCGTGCAGCACTCCTCGTCCGCCAATGGTTCGTTCGCAGTCTGAGGGGACCTTGTCGACTTGTGGGATAATGTTGTCGGCCACCAAGACGCAAGCTCGCTCCGCGGCAACGCACTATGAGCTTGAGCGCTTTCGCCGGATCCGCGCTCACTTCGGTGTCACTCCCGCCACGTATGCCCTCGCCTTTCCTGACGACCTTTCAACGCTCGGATCGAGTTGGAGGACGAGACTGAAGGAATCCGTCTCGGAAGGCGCATCGGGCGCTTTCTTCTACCGCGTACTACAGCCGAGAGAACGGCCGCATGCTGGCATGCAGCGAGGCGCTACAACTGGTCAGAGCCGATCATATGAATTCGCATCGCGTTTCATCGTCAAGCAGATCACTCCAGATGAAAAGCGCACACTGATGGCGATTCTGCCCGCTTACGAGGAGTACATTGGATTGCGCAAAGGCGCCTCGCTCATCGCCTACTTTGGCTGCCACTCGATGTCGCTTCGCTGGCGCTATTCTGGGAAGGTCTATTTCGTAGTGATGCGCAACTTTTTGCCCGTGAGCTCGTGGCTCACGTTTGACCTCAAGGGGGCTACCGCCAACCGCCGCGCCCTTGCCGCGCACGCGCTGCACCGCATCCATGCTCAGGCAGGAGAGCCGAGTCGACGTGGCGTGAGCGCTGCCTATGGGACGTTGCGAGATTGGGAATGGCTTGACATTGCCATGGCCGTTGACATTCCCCCGAACGACAAGGCGCGTTTGTCGGAGATCATCCGCGCCGACGCTGCGTTCCTCAAATCGCAAGGCGTGATGGACTACTCACTGCTCGTTGGCATTCACCGCCTCGATGCCGCAGCCTCTGTGGCAGAACGCGAGGCGACTCTCAGCGAGCTCATCGCGCAGGGTGGTTATTCGTCGAGCGATCGTCAACGAATCTACTTTTTTGGCATCATTGATGTGCTGGAGCGTTACACCCTGCGATGGAAGATACAGCGGCTCGTCCTCACTGCCGGCTATCACTCTCTGCTGCGCGCGCTTGATGCCGACGGGATTTCGGCATTGCCACCAGCCGAGTACGCGGATCGCTTTTGCACATTCGTACACTCAGAGGTGTTGCATATGCCATACGATCCGCACCAACCTGTGCAGATGTGCGCTCCGCTCGAGACGCCCCCCAATACGCCGCAGCTTTCAAGGACGCAACAGCACGGCTCGTCGTCTTTGGAATCAAGCGTACAGGAGCCGCACCCCTCGCGCAAGATTGGGGCCAACGAACGGCTCCTAATCAGCCCGGCAAAGTCTCGCCTGATCTGTTTGGGCTCATGTGCAAGGCGCTGCGGCTGCATGAAATCAGAGCATGCTGAAGGTGACGTGGAAGATCCACTTGGCCTAGATCGTTGGGGCCATCTCTGGCAGCGCAGACGACGTGGTCTCGTACAAGAGCGCATCGATGGGGAGAGAGCCGATCAGCAGCGGCGTATTCATGAGCTCGAGACCTCTCTTCAACGAGCGCGGCAGGAAGCCGCAGCTGCAGCCCAGCGGGTTGCCACTGCGGGGGGCTTGAGGACACCGCCGATTCGAGATGCAGCACAAGACAATGACGCGTGACGGCGAGTTTTCCATGTGCCATGTCCTCTCCCCATTCGTGGTCAGGAGAAGGGCGTCATCATACCGGCGGCCGCAGCACCGTAAACACAGTACACGAGCGTCCTTCTCTTCTCCACCTTTCCCACCAACTATGTTGCTTGATGCCTGGCGAGCTAGTGGCATTGCGGTATCAATTGCAAGAAAAGCATACAGTGCCTCGCTACTCTTGCCGAGTTGCTACTAGGCCTGGTTCTGTGGTAGTAAAATTTGAGACCGTACCGGAACCACACGGTACCAATGAATATAATGGTATAAAGGCAAGGAGCAAACAATAATACTACATACTACTAAGTTCGCCAAAAGCCTCACTCAAGACGATTTTGAAATTCTCTTAATGGTGTTTTAAAATTCAAACACCGTTGACACCGGACACCGGGGGATCGCGGGCACATTGGGGATTGGGGCCTAACGCTAACGCAGCTGAAAGTTGAAAGTGCGGGTCCACAACGGATAAAGGTACCTCGCTTTTAAGGACGAGTCCTTAAAGTAAGGACAAACTTCGCTAGGTGAGAGTGTTTTGCCTAAACCTTGGTTTGTTGGTTACCTCATGTATATCCTCTTTTAATGTTCCCAGGGCACTAAGGCACCATTCCCTCAGCAATACCAAGTTTATTTGTGACATACTTCACGGGGCGTCGGGTCAGCAAATCACAGTTTGTCCTTGAAATGAAAGAGGTGGCTGATACCCCCATTGGAAAGCTCTTCCACCCATGGTTCCCAGGAGATGAAATGTTGCTTTGATTGCCCTCTTTAAGACCTTAAGTGACGACGAAGCGTGATTTTGCCATCCAACAGCCCAATTTGCCAACATACGGCTCAAAAGGGCTAAAAGAAAACTCCTCCCCCGTGAGCGGATCGTCCGAGTGCAGCACCGCATGCTGAATGTGGCAGCAAAAGTGAACGAAGACAAGCTCTGCAGAGTTGGTCATGGGGAGAGCTTAGGTTGAATGGGAGGTAAAGATGATTTGCTTCATGGGGTGGGATGTCCCAAAAGCTCACTCTAAGCCACATCAAAGGCATTGAAGGCCAGAGTCCTTAGATTTCATGGATTTTCAAGGACACCGTCCTTAGTTTAAGGACAGAACTTTCTAACCGACAATCTCGTGTCAAAACAAACTCAAAAACAGCAGCATTTTCTCCTGCGAATGAAGGAGGGACCCCAAATTAGCGGTTGGCGCGAAAAATTGACGGCGCTGTGAGAGGATTCATTGACGAGCTGCCTCTGGCGGCGTGTGGCGTCCCAGCTGGAGGTGGGGCGCGGTGTGCGGTGTGGCGAGGGTCGCCGAGTCGACTGGGGCTTGGGAGCGGTCGCGGCACGCTCCATAGGTCAAACTATGACCTTCGCGGCACACAAAATATAGCTATGGCGATGGCGAAAATGTATGATGTCTATAGCTATAGATATTCGTCGTTAGTCGCTGGCCCGCTCGTCGCAGGCCGAGGGGGGGGGGCAACAGGCTGGGGCGGAAAGCTGGAAGCTGGAAGCTGGAGGCCTAGCTGTGAAACACCAGGAACAGTGTTTTTTTTCGGAGGCCAAAAACAGTGTTTTTCACTGTTTTTCAAACGCCCTCCATTTATGCCACTGTTTTTTTAGAGTGGGGCTGTGGGGCTGGGGCTGGGGGCCGCCCGTGCGCGGCGCGCGCGAGCGCGGCGTGCGCGCGTGCGCGCAGGACCAGGCGCGCTCGAGCGCGGGGTGCGCGCGGGACAGCGGCCACCACCACCACACCACCACGCGCGCGGATCGCGACGCGTGCGTGGGCTTGGGGTTGTGAACACCGATAGCGGCTCGCCATCGGCCGAGGGGAGGAGAGGGGGCAGCGGCGGCGGCGGCCTACGTATGCTTAGGACGCAGGACGCGGAGGAGCGAGGAGCGGAGGCGGAGGCGTTCCGCGCGGGGGGGAAAGGCCCCCTTGCGGTATATGTGGCCCCACTATTTTTCGCACTGTTTTTTACTGTTTTTTTTCGATTCCCAAAAACAGCTGTTTTTAATGTTTTTCTAGCCCTCACCCGCTGTTTTTCACAGCTAGGGCTGGAGGTGAAACTACTACTAAATGGTGAATGGCCGGTTGAGCTCGGTGAGTGCGTTCGTCCTCTAGTGTCTAGTGTGGCTTGGGCTTGCTGATGCGGGCAGAAAGAGCAGAGAGAAAGAAGAAGAAGCACGTCGACGTCGCGAAGTTGCTTGGAACTTGCCTCAGAAGGTCGGTCGAGATCTTCACATCTAAGTCTCTCACTCCACGAAACTCCTATGAAACTGAATCGGAATCTTGTCTCACGGCGAGGTTCCGTCTCCAGACTCCGCTCTCGACCTCCCCATCGCCTGCTCGCCCTACCCCGGCCGATCTCACATACTCATGCTTTGCGCTGCTGCCTCGATGCTCTCGACCTCTTCCGCTGCGGTGGCCTTTACACCGGGCGGCAAGACTTTCATGAAGACTCTCCCCGGCCAGGTCGCCCCGCTCGGTTTCTTCGACCCGCTCAACCTCTCGCCTGAGTCTGTTGAGGATGCGAAGCTCTTCCGCGAGGCGGAGCTCACGCATGGCCGTGTCGCCATGATGGCGGCGGCTGGCTTCCTCGTGCAGGAGAGCTTCCACCCGATCTTCCCAGACATCAACGGTCCTGCCATCAACCAGCTGGGCCAGTGCAACCTCGCCACTGGAATCGGCCTCCTGACCCCCATCTTCATGTCTGAGATGTTGCGTGCTCGCAAAGGATGGGTTGAGCCCAACTTCTCCGGGTACGAGTCGCAAGCTCGCACCATCCGTCGGCTCCGCGATGACTACCGCCCTGGCGACCTCGGCCTCGACCTGACTCGCAACAAGCCGAAGGGCGAGTGGGCGAACGCCGCCACTGGACCTTGGGCCGACTGGCAGAACAAGGAGCTCAACAACGGGCGCCTGGCTATGATCGCTTGCGCTGGCTTCGTGGCGCAGGAGCTCAACACCGGCACGGGCATCTTCGGCGCCTAAGCTATCTTACAATTGCTTGATCGTCATCGCGGGTGGAGATGGTCCGTGGTTCGATCGAACACTTTTCCTAGAACATGAATTTGTGTGGTGTGAGCGCGAGTTGGGGAGTTGGGTCGGTACAGTTGCTGGGTGGCTGTGGCCGTGGCACTCGTAATGTGAGTCTCAGCGTGTGGCCACACGATTTGAGTTCTGTCACACCATTGCTAACTGCCAATGACATAGGTAAGAGGTTCGCACTCGCGAAGCCATCTACTATCTACTATTGCTACCTTATGGCATATGCATATCATATGCATATGGTTGCATGGGTTCATGTTCGTATGAAAAAGATATCAACTCTCTGCTGCTGGAGCAGCCAAAGGGCTGTTTCCCACCGCTTTCTGTTCTTTATTGCCTGCTGAAAGGATGCCTCGTGACTGCTTCCTGCCGGCCTTCCTCTCTATAGGCTATAGGGTGCCTCCGGGGCATCGGGGCATGCCTGAGACACACTCCACACTCCACACTCCACACTCCCACAACCCTTCTGCTTCTGCCTTTTGCGAGAAGAGTCGGTGGTCGGTGGTTTAGCAGGGATAATTAATAATTGAAGAAATGTGCAGAACTGCGAAGAAGGTGCAACCTGAGGTCCAGTTTTTTTCACCCCCGACCAGACCTGCCCGCATTATATTGGTATGAACTGTAGACTGTATAGGCTGTAGGCTGTAGGTGTAGGAGCATTTACACTTTAGGGTAGACGGGAAGACCGGCGACTCTCCGCCCCTCATTTGAGGGACTCCAACTAAGTTTACACGTAGTTCACATGGAGGAGGCGCCTCGTGCCCTCCCGCTCCCCCCTCAAGCTCCGATTCCCCTCCGGGGGGCTTGTCGGTTATCCTCAGACTCTGCCTTCTATCTAGCATGAACTATGAACTGAGCAATCAACACCCTGACCGAGCTCAACCCCAGTGGGCGTGGGTCAGGTGGCGCACTCCCGGGCCCGCATGAGCCAGTACTCGTACTAACCTTCCCCCTCTTTAGCCTCTAGCCTCTAGCCTCTGGCTCTGGCCTCTAGCCTTTGGCCTCTAGCCTCTAGCCTCTGGCCGCTGGCCTCTCACCTCTGGCCTCTTCGTCTCTGGCCCTCTGGCCCTCTGGCCCTCCAACCCTCCAACCCTTTGGCCCTTTCCCTTTGGCCCTCCAACCCTCTGGCCCTCTGGCCCTCTGGCCCTCCGGCCCTCTGGCCCTCCAGCCTCCCGCCCCAGCCCTCAGCCCTCCAGCCCTCGGAGGGCCCTCTGGCCCTCTGGCCATCTGTCCCTCCAGCCCTCCAGCCCTCTGGCCCTCTGGCCCTCCAACCCTCTGGCCCTCTGGCCCTCTGGCCCTCGAGGGCCCTCGACCGGAACGACCGTCTCGCGGGAAATCGAACCGGTGATCCGGTGATCCGACAGACCGGAAGTGTTCGAGCTCTCGTAGAAAGTAAAGAGAGAGAGATCTCCGACGAGACGCACGGGCCGCGCTGCGAGGTGGAGAAGAGGGAGGGTCTAAAGATAGAGAGGACGCGTGAGAGAAGGGGAGAGAGTGGGGGAGGAAGAGGAGAGGAGAGGAGGAGGAAGAGGAGGGAGAGAGAAGGAGAGGAGGGAGAGAAGAGGGGGAGAAGAGGGGGAGAGAGTCAAGGCGTCAAGACAGAGAAGGAGAGCGGGGAGACGAGAGGAGAGACGAGAGGAAGAGGGGAGGAGAAGAAGAAGAACTAAAGAAGAAGAAGAGAGGAGAAGAGGGGAGAGAGAGGAGAGAGAGGAGAGAGAGGAGAGAGAGAGATGGCGACGGCGACAGCGGACGAGCTGGCAGAGCAGTTCGCGGCGCTGGCGGCGCTGTCGGCGGAGGAGCGCAAGGAAGCGATGGAGAAGCTGCCGGCCGAGCGTAAGATTCTTCTGCAGCAGTACAACCAGAAGGTGCGCTGCGCTGAGAGCAGGGGGGCCAACTGGGGAGTGGGGAAGGGAAAGGGAAACGAGAAAGGGAAAAGGGAAGCCTGGGGAGCAGGGAGGAGAGAGGGGAGGGAGGGAGGGAGGGAGGGAGTGGGTGAGCAGCGGAGATGGGGAGGGAGGGAGGAAGGCGGAGAGGTAGGGGGGGTCGGGAAAAGGGAGGAGGTGAGGAAGGGGCAGGAACACGGACAGGGGCAGGGGCGGGGGGGAGAGGGGGGAGAGAGGGAGGGAGGGAGGGAGGGGACGGGAGTGAAGGAGGGAGGGATCGGGAAAGGAAGGGAGTGATGGAGGGACGCAGATGGATTGGTGGAGAGGGCAAGGAGAGGAGACGGGGCAGGTGTGAGCAGGAGGGAGAGATGGCATCAGAGGTGGCGAGGAAGGGACGGTGGGAGTGAAAGTACGACAGGGGACGGAGAGGGAGGGCCAGAGCATGGGACCACCGAATGGGAGGAAGAGCTAAGATTGCAGGGGAATAATGAAGGGGTGCAGCACGGCGCAACATTTGAGGTTCACATCCACATGTAATGTCAACTGCAAAACTTGAGAGCAGATCTCTCGTTCGGGGAGTGAAATTAGAGTGCCAAAACGAACAAAGGCTGTGGAACGTGGGGGTGCACTCCGCGAGGTTATACTTGACCGGTGCATCGCTCGCTCACCTTATCATTTGCTGCTTGTGAGAAGGTTGCTCGGGGTATGGCAGACATCAACATGGTGCTCAAGTTGCTCAAGCCACTTGATGAGGCGCCTGATGAACCTGTTCCTACCATGGCCGTCCTCGCCTCGCTAGCATGCTGTCCGGGTATGTCGCCCATCGGCGGGGAGGCCGAGCCTGATCCCTTGCAAAAGATCGAGGCGGCGTTCATGGAGCATGCCTTGGAGACGGATGCAAACGCTTACAAGGACGTACACGACAAGATCCCGCCAGCCGCGCGTAGCACCTTGCTCCTATTGTTATACTTGCTCTATCAAGCAAAATTTCACGAGTCCGGGTTCGAATTGGAGGGGGACCTCGACGAGCGGTGTGAGATAGCTAGTCAGGTCGCGATTCGGGTGAGGACCCCCCACAGCGTCGCTAGCTACGTACGCATGCCGTTCGCATTGTAGCCCATTAGAGGGATGATGGATCAAAGGGCGGGCTGGGAGACCGAGGAGTAGCGGCGACGCCCTCGTGGATGAGTTATGAGCTTCTAGTATATCCGCCTGCGGATATCATAATGCCCGCGCGTATGTCTCTCCAACCCTCCGCTCGTTGCACACATACCCCATTGCCAACAGATCCTCGTGCAGTGCCAACGCGCAATCGTCGAAACGCGATGGGTGCAGCCTACGCTCGCTCTCTACCGCACCTCGGCTCTGCTTGGCAATGGCCTGTGGTCGGGCTCGGATTTGACCTGCGTAAAGCGCATGCGCGCCATCCTCGCTGCTGAGGATCTAGCCTACCCGGACGTATCTCTGCGCGTACACGTACATGCTGGGCTGACTGTGGGCGGAGACCCCGAACGCGTGCCTTTTCTTTCAATGGACGAGTTTGCAGCCAAGCCCGTGGGCCGGCTATTGCCAGGCAAGCCCGTTTACCTGGAGGTAGAGCTTACCCGGAAGCACGCACAAGATGCGCTTGATGGCCAGCCAGTGCTTTCCCTCGCGACAGATAGCTCTGCTGGGAAAGGAGGGGAGGGCGCTAGCAACGCGGAACGCACCGCCGCCGCAGCGCGTTCGGTTGTCGAAGCATACTGGTTGGTTGTCGAGGGACTGAAGGACGACCCCGAACCAAATGCTATGGTTCATCATCAGCCCATGACGGTGACTTCGGTAGCTACGGAGAGCGTGCGCGCACGGACCCGTTTCGCCGCACCGCCGCCTGGGAGTTACACACTGCGGGTACATGTGCTTTCTTCTAGCGTTGCTGGCATCGCTCTCTTGAAAGATGTGGACTTCGTGGTGGAAGAGGATGACGTGCCGGAGCTCAGCTAGCTTGCACGCGCTCAATGTACCATGTCGGAAAGGAGTAGTGTTGCAAGTGTTTGGTCAATTTTTAAAACGAACTAGCCGCTACTTGCACGGCGTGTAGTAGAGTGCTTATATGCTACTCCTAACTACCAGGTGTCGTTCCGTCAATAGTGGGACATCAGTCGAATTCAGCGATCAAATGTCCACAGTTGTATTGTAGTTGTTTAACATTAGATCTTGTTAAAATTATAAGAGAGAGACGCCGTCAAAGCTTCTTCGCTAATCACATCGGTGCACGCCGTGCATGGGCACGGCGCGATGTGCATCGGTCCCCCGCGGATACGCCGTGCGTGCGCATGTCAACCCGTTCCATATGTGTAGCCCCTGTGGCCCACAATTACGTAAACTGGCCATATAAGAGATGTTTCGTTACGCAGCACCTGTGATGACTTGCAATCACATGTGCACGCCGTGCGTGGGCACGGCGCGATGTGCACCGGCGCCCCCCCCCCGCGGGGGCGCCGTGCGTGCGCATAGCAACTTCCAGGAAGGTGCACGCCGTGCGTTCACTCTTTTCGCGGGGGAACTCTGGGCGCGGAGGACGGGCGGAACCCCCCATGGGACCGGTTGATTATTACCGTATATGACGAGAACATTAACGTAAACGGCTGGTCTGGTCTTCGGATATATCTCTCTCTCTCCCGCTCCCCGGAGGGGTTCCCCCCTCTCATCGGCCTACCAGAGTGAGAAGGCTCCTACTGGCTGTCTCCCTCCTCCCTTCTCGCTCACCCTCCAGCTCTCTCCTCGGCCTCGTCTTCCTCACGATGGTGGCGACTCGGCGCGCATCCGTACGGTCCTCCGTCCTCTCTCTCTGAAAACGATTTGATCCGTCTGAAAACGATTTGATCGCGATCTCGCGACGAAGACCCGGTCAATTAGCGACAATCGCTCGGATTAGAATTTGATGTACTTCAGAGTATCGCTGGTCTCTTATGCGCGTGATGATTGAACGCAATGGAGTTTGTAGATTGTTAGCCACGTTATTGACGTTCGCTCCTTGATCGATGAGAAACGCGACACATTGCGCGTGACCACCCATCGCCGCAAGATGAAGAGGAGAATAACCGAGGCGATTTCGAAGATTAATAATTTCTGTATTGACAAGAAGTTCGACACACGCAAGGTGTCCTTTCTCCGCTGCCATATAGACGTGTAACGAAACTATTTCGTGAGTTAATTACATGTGAAATGAAATTATCTCATATTTTTGAAAGGCTCATTCTGAAGTTTGCTCAGGACAGAGCCGCCCCAAAACGCACCGGTAGACCAAGGGCTCTGACTGATAAGTGGTGGGTCTTCTTTTCAAGCTGCTGCGCACGGGTTGTCAATGGAGAGAGTTGGACTGTGGTGAAGGCTCTCACATGGCAGTGCGCCGCCGATTGGAGCTCTGGAAAGAAAAAGGAGTCGTAGATGCTGCATATACCCAAGCACTGAACACATACTCGAAACTTCACCCTCCCAGGCGGCATATCATCGATTCTTGTCATCTGCGGAATCGGCATGGAAGAAGACCTGACACTGGACGGAACTACGTCGACCGAGGTAGACAAGGGACCAAAATCTCAGTGGTCACTGATCACCAACGAGTCGTCTACGGACTCCATCTTGACCCATCCAATCGACCGGATGTCATCCTGCTGGAGTCCACTCTCGATTCGCGTTGGGTGAAACTCGATGGCATTGAAGTCTGGGCCGACAGAGGTTACGACTCACGCGCCAACCGAAGCCGCTGCGCTGACAGAGGACTCAAAGATCGAATTTTTCGAAGACGGACGAAGACAACTCGTCGCTCAAATTCAAAACGAGTGATTGTTGAGCACACATTCGCGCACCTGCAAGCATTTCGAAGGCTGTCCTTCCGGTACGAACGGTGCTCTCAGACGCTCACTCTCCTTCTCACACTCGCGTTCGGCCATCGACTAGGGTGCACGCTCGCGTCAATGGCGTCACGGAAGGACACCGAAGACGCCGAGGAACCCGGCATGAGAGATTGCTTTGACAGAGGATCCTGTGGGAGACAGGTGGGTGGGTGGTGTGGTGTGGTGTGTGTGTGGGGGGGGGGGGTGGGGGGGGGGGAAGAGGAGCAGTGACGGCTCTCGACAAACACACGGGGCATGTGCACAGCGCCCTCTTCCTTCCGTCCTCCTCCCCCTCGGCACCCACCCGACCCCCATCCACCTTCATGTCCCCCTTCACACACACAGAGCGTTGCCACTGACAGAGGAAGGTGTGTGAGTGTGCGTGTGTAGGGGGCGGGGGAAGAGGAGAGGAGGGAAAGGAGTCGTACGTTGGACGGGGAGTGGGGAGTTGGGAAGGGCGCGCGTTCGCAGAGGCGAAGAGCTGAGTGTGTGTGTGTGGGGGGGGGGGGGGGGCGGCAGGGGTCGAGGTGGCTGTGTCGAGCGAGTCGAACGAAACCAGCGAGCAGGAGCACGAGAGGAGAGGACGGAGGACCGTACCGATGCGCGCCGAGTCGCCACCATCGTGAGGAAGACGAGGGCGAGGAGAGAGCTGGAGGGTGAGCGAGGAGGGAGGAGGGAGGCAGGCAGTAGGAGCCGTCTCTCTCTGGTAGGTCGATGAGAGGGGGAGGAGGGGACCCGGGGGAGGGGGCCCGGGGGGAGGGGAGAGACCCCAAGACCTATCGATTGTTTACGTTAGTGTTTTCGCAATATACGGTAATATTTTCCCCGGTCCCAGGGGTGCCCTCGCGGTTCCCGAACGCCTCTGCGTCCAGAGTCCCCCCGCGGAAAGAGTGAACGCACGGCGTGCACCTTCCTGGAAGTTGCTATGCGCACGCACGGCGCCCCGCGGGGGGGGGAGCCGATGTGCATACGCACGGCGTGCACAATGATTGCAAGCAATCACACGTGCTGCGCAAACGAAACATCTCGTATATGGCTACTTTACGTTAATGTGGGCATTAGGGGAAAAAGTTTCTATGCGCACGCACGGCGCCCTCGCGAGGGGGGAAGTCGATGCGCATACGCACGGCGTGCACAATAATGATTGCAAGTAATCACATGTGCTGCGTAAACGAAACATCTCGTATACGGCGACTTTACGTTAACGTGGGCCTTAGAGGAAAACGTTTCTATTCACATCTCGTATACGGCGATTAGCTTTGTTTTGTACCACTGTTGTTAATAACTAAAAAGAAAACAGATATGTTGAAAAACCACCTGGTCCTCTTTTGACGGAACGCGACTTCCCGCCCTAACCTACCAACATCCCCTTTCGCCTCCCCAAAGTTCCTGCTCACCTTCACGCGGAATCGCCAGTAAAAGGAAAGGGGAGGTCGCGCGCGCTGCGTCGGCCAAGGGCGTGAGAGAGGGGGGGGGGAGAGTCAGTGATGCCCCTTCTCAGCTTATTCGGCGCAAAGGCGCGGGACGCGGGACTTCTTCCGTCCCCTTTCTGCCTCGTGACTCGTGACTTCTGCATGGAATACATCAAGGGTCAAGGCGGTCGTGTATCGTGTACAGCATGCGAAGAGTATCCCATGATGGAAGTGCGGCGGTCAGCTGCTCATACTCTGGATTCAAGACTCAGGACCAGGAGGCCGTCTTATCACGCATCACGGAGGCAGTCGCCGAGGATGAAGGAGAAAGGAAGACGAAGAAGGTGAATCGCTGCACTGGGGTTTGAGAGTGTTGAAAGGTTATACTACATACTACCTTTTATCTTTTACTTTTATGCGTTTCGATGGAGCCAATATTGATATAAATAAACGGACTGTGGACACATTTGATCGCTCAACTAACGTAACTTGAGTCTGTCCCATAT
>CM030938.1:1750110-1775110 GCA_018136815.1 Isochrysis galbana
AGGTGGCACTTCATGAGGACCTGCCGGTGGAGCTAGCGCCGAAGAGCGGGGACGCCCAGCTGATGTTGCAGAGGGTGATGGATCGTGCCCTCGCTGAGGGGCGCTCACTAGCTGAGGTTGCTGACGAGATGCTAAATCAATCGCAAGTACACGCGCTCGAAATGCCCTCTGCCGTCATGACCGCGATCGACAAGGATTTCCAGGAAAGGAACGGCCGACGGCCCGTCGACGAGGCGGAAGCGCTCGCCTTCTTGAAAGATATGGTGCAGCAAGCGCAGCAGGCGCGCGTCGAGCAGCAGGAGCTTCAGTGCATCACGGTTTCCGAGGATGTCGTTGACAAGGCGCAAGTTGTACTCATGGAGTCGGGCGTCTCGCTCACTGCAGAAGAGACAAATGACGTTATGGCGCTAAGAGCCCTCTCCGACAAGCTTGCGCTCGACATCGCTGGCTTCGATGCCGACAATTTCGAGTCTCGCCTCGCAGCTGACAAGGAGGCGGCACGTGAGGCCTTGGAGCTCAAACATTCTGTGGATGCTTACCTTGACGCGAAAAAGCGCGTCGAGGAGCTCAAGGTAGCCGCAACCCTCCCTGAAGGTGTTGCCTCAGCCATCGAGGCCGCCTTTGGCGATCCCGAAACCATCGACTCCGAGAAGGTCTTCCGCAATGCCGCGGACGTGCCGGCTGTTGTCGTCACGGCTGCCAAGATCGAGTTTGAAAAGGCGCAGGGGCGCGATCCCGCCGACACTGCCGAGGCTATCTCCTTCATCAAGTCAGTTGTCCAAGACGTGCACCAAGCTCGGGTCGAGCAACGGAAGAACAAGGTGCCTCAGGTGCCCGACAAGGCTTTGGAGATAGCTCATGAGGTGCTCATAGAGCGGGCCGGGGATATTAGCGTGGACGGCATCGATGACTCTGATGCGCTCAAGACTCTGTCGGAAAAGTTGGGCTTTGACCTCACCAAGTTCGAAACCCGAATCGCGGACTCTGAGGCCGCGCAAGAGAGCCTCGTTCTCAAACGCTCAGTTGATGCGTACCTGGACGCCCAAAAGCGCGTCGCGGAACTGGAGAAGGTGGCAGTGCCCGACAACATTGCCACTGCTGTTGTTGTGGAGTCGAAGGTTGCTCAGCGTGCAGACGCGCATGCAGAGAATCGCGATCCGCTCGATGTGCTTCAACTGTGTACCCAAATCGTCGACGAGTATGTCTTCAGGACGAAATCCGTCCTAGTCGATGAAGCGGCGGGAAGCGGTGGGTTGGCGAGGAGGGCCCCTGACTCCAAGAAGCCTTCCACCGAAGTCGACATCGACATCGACTTCGATACGCATCGCATGGATCTGGAAATCCAAACAGACCATGGGTTCGCGATGCTTGAAGAAAACGAGGACGACACTGTTGAACGTATCAGCTTCCGCCGCAATAATCACGACGCCACGATGAACAGCAACTTTTTGCCAAACGCCGTGAAGGAGGCCACTGAGGCTGACAAAACGCGTTCGACTACGGTGTACGAGAACGCCCGTGCAGCGCCTGTGCTCAGGCCGCCTGCACCGCCTATGCCTGTGCTCATGTCTAACGAGGCAAAGGCGCAGGTGAAGGCGGCGGTCACCCGCATGGAGAAAGAGAGAGCGGCGATCGAAACTGCCAGAAGCACGCCGCATGACGACGCAGAATCGAATGCCACGGCGCAGACGTCGCCAAAGTCCATATTGATCCCTGCAGCCTTTCTGACATCTGGGCTCGTTGTGATCGTCGTCGCGGGTGTCTTGGCGGGTGTCCTTGGCAGTGGATCCGCTGCACCCTCCGTCGATATTAGTATCGGGGTGTCCATCGGCGTGGCCGGCGTCATCGCCGTTGGACTGATCGCCTACCGCATCAGGCGGCATTATCGCAACCAAAAGCTGAAGATGCTCTCACAGCAGCTCCGTCGGACCAGCCGCGCGAATATTGGCGCCAACCGCTCCCCGGTCCTAGGAACCCTTGCTTCTTCAATCTTGCTATCGGCTCGGAGGTCAGCTCCTATGTCGGACATTGTTGAGAGTCTCACTCAAAGTCCGGTCCAGCCATCGGGTCGGAGGTCGGCTCCAATTCCGGACACAGTTGAGAGTCTCATTCGAAGTCCGATCCAACCATACGGCTCGGCCTGTGATAGCGTCCATCGAAGCAGTGCATCCGAGCAAAACAGTGATAGGAGTAAACCCGCACAATTGGATGATGGCGAACGGATCCAAGCCCGTGTGCATCGTGTCACGCTGTTCAACCTTGGGCTATCCCAGTCGAGGCTGGTATTGATGCCTCGACGCCTTCCACCGCTAACGAAGAGCCCATCCTCGTTGCTGCCCTCGACCAGCTCGTCGAAGCTCGACAAGAAGACGCTATCAGGCAACCTTGCTGTACGGTTGTCGGCGGCGAAGCATAAAGTCGAGGAGTCGCCTGTCGTGATATCACATAGGCTTCCCCCTCCGCCCCCGCCGCCTGCTACTTCATCGGGCTCCAATTCTCCTTCTATGCCGCACCACGTGGCCCCCATAAACTCCTGCGTCGAACATCACACGGCCCCCGTGGCCCCTATTGCACGAGCCACTGCATTCGCGCCCGGCTGCTCGCAAAAACTGCTGCCGGTAGGAAAGCTGCCACCTTTAGATCACCGGCCTACGCGGGCACCTCCTAGATTGAGCGAGACGCGCATGCCGAGCGCGGAGGACCAATAACTTCGCGAACGTGCAATGATAAAGTTCCCAGCAAGCCAAGGGCGCCGCCTAATTTGACGGGCTACTCGGCGGCTCACCTCCGCCCATCCATCTAACCTTCTCGACTTTTGATTCCATGGGTATGACTTCTCATTGAAAAAACCTTATAACATCCTTACCGGGTAGAGGTGGGGGAGGGTGGGTAAAAAAAAACTCTGGCGGATCGGGAGGCCCACATTTTTTTATCAGCCATGGGACCGGGGGAAGATTTCCCCTCCTCTCCCCCCGCTCGAATCCGAATCCGAGGCAGAGCGATGGCGACCGACCCGCCTGACATGCCGACCTTCGCCGCGCTCCAGCGAGAGCGCGGCGGCGATCGGTCGGACTTGTGCCCGTGGAGTTCGATCCCAATGGCCACAGGGCACCGGAAGACAGCCTCACTTGTCGTTCGCGCCATCACATTCTGCCGTTTTTTCATTTACCTGCCCACGCCACATGGTCCCCTGCCCTGCCCCACATCACTTCCAGCCCCAGCCTGAGGAGGATGACACCGGCCTGCCTACGCGCTCCTACGCGCAGAACCCCATCCACACTATCGGTGCGCTTCCTCCCAGCCCCTCTAGCTACCCACCCGCGCGCTCGGGAATCGTGGCGAGCATTGTCACACATCCCTCTCCGCGCGCTGTGCTGCCGTACCGCAGGGCCTCATGTACCATCTACCGAGGCGGTCACCAAGTGCATCGCGTTCGCGGACTCCCGCTCCTCCCATCCTTTCTCAAGAGCGCCAACAACGTGCTGTCGACCGCGCAGATCACAAGGAGCTCGATGAGTGAGTACAACGCGGCGAAACGTGTCACCAACTCGAAGGTCGCCCGCGCGGCGAGACTATTAAGAACTATTTTATTGAGGTGGAGGGTGGGAATGAGTATGACCTCCCGCCCTAGCTGGGAAACACGTGTTCACCGTCACCGTGTTTCTACGAAAGCCAAACACAGCCGTGTTTTGCCGTGTTTCAAACCCCCTCCTGTTTGGCCGCCGTGTTTCTAGCTTATAGCAGCTCGCCAATGGCTAGCGGCGTGCGCGCGCAGCACTGCCGCGCCGCTCCACACGACAACCAATGCACCGCCACAGCGTGTGGTTGGTGGTTGGGGTCTTCCTCGCCGAGGCCGAGGATGATGACGGACGCCCAAACCAAACTGCGTTGGTGCGCCTCACGACAATGGATCGCTTGCGCTTGCGCACTCACTGAAGGACAGGCTGACTCAGGCCGGTGGCGCGGGCGGGGAGCATGCCAACGGTGGTCATGCTTCCCGGCCTGCCACGCGCGGCGGGCAGGGCCTCTTCGTCACATCATGCCTCGTCGTCGTCTTGCAGGAGGGCCGCCCGCTGGCCTCGCGCTCCGTTGAGGAGCACGGCCCACTGTAGGGGCGCAACGGCCGTGGGTGCCCTCTCCTGCCGCGGGGTGTCGGTGTCTCGCTCGGCAGGGTCTGCCTCGTCTGCTCGTCTGCCTCGTCGTTGCACGCGCGCGCGCGCCAGGAACGGTCGAGGTTGGGGTTGAACATGGGTGTGAGGGAGGAGAGAGGAGAGGGGGGGGGCGCGCACGGTCACACGGTCACAAGGGAGCGTAGCGCGGGGCCGCGCGCGGGGGGAGCGGAGCAGCGGAGCCGAGCGCGGGGATATTGATATTGACAATCTACAAAGTACTATACTTTTAGAGAGAGTTACAGTTATAGATAGTAGGCGGTAGAGGTAGAGGCCCCCCGCTCCCCCGCTGTGTTTGGGACTGTGTTTGGCTGTGTTTCTACGAAACCCAAACACAGACCGTGTTTCCTGTGTTTGGAGAAGCCCCGGCTGTGTTTCCCAGCTAGGCCTCCCGCATCGCAGGGATGACTGTTCTCACAATGAGCAGTGAGTAGAGTGTAGAGTGCGTGTGTTTGTAGTTTGTACAACATTTGGACGTGTATACTGTATAGGTATAGAACAACCTTGAAATAATTTAGGAAGGCTTTAGGTTGAGCCCCAATGTACCCTCTGCACCCTTCTAGTCTGGGTGGGGTGCCCCATTGCCCCTGCAAGCTACCCCCTTCAACAATAGCCTGCGTGACACCTCAGTATTGGAACGGAGGTACATAGTATTACTCTACTCTCTACTCCTTGTTATTCACTAGGATGGATAGGAATAGCACAAAAACAAAACTTGAAACTTCGTCCACGATCCCCCCTCGCGGTTCTCTCTCTCTCTCTCTCTCTCTCTCTCTCTCTCTCTCTCTCTCTCTCTCTCTCTCTCTCTCTCTCTCTCTCTCTCTCTCTCTCTCTCTCTCTCTCTCTCTCTCTCTCTCTCTCTCTCTCTCTCTCTCTCTCTCTCTCTCTCTCTCTCTCTCTCTCTCTCTCTCTCTCTCTCTCTCTCTCTCTCTCTCTCTCTCTCTCTCGCCTCTCGCCTCTCGCCTCTCTCTATATATCTCTCTCCCAAGTTCTCCCTGTCTCTCACCCTCCCTCTCGCTCTCTCTTCTATTTCTCTCTCTCGCTCTCTCTTCCCCTCCCCTCCGATGCTCTCCGCCCGGCCGCGCTCGACGCTGCCGCCCTCGCCCGCCTGGCCGTGGGCGATGTTCCCAGCGCCAGCCGGACTGGTCTCCCCAGCACCAGCCGCACTCACCTCTCCACCGCCGAGCCCTCCCGCTTTGGAGACTGGCGATTCCTCCGTCAAGCCAACTCCGCGCACTACACCATCCGCCTCTCCAGCCTTTGGTGCCAATGTGGGCAGAGAAGTTTCAGTGCCAGGTGCCTCGCTCCCGACGGCGGAAACGGCCAGCAAGAAACGCAAGAAGGATAAGAGCAAGAAAGACCTCGCAACAGACCGCCAAACGCAGGACAGAAAGAGAGCTAGTGCTGAGAAGAAGAGTCGCAAGCTCAATGTTAGTGAGGATGAAGCGAGAGCAAAGAAGGCTGCCAAGCAGGCCAGAAGAGCTGCAAAGGAAGCAGTTGCTGCAAATGCCAATTCAGATATCAAGCTTTGCCTATCAAGCTTCGACGACGTTGACTTCGCAGAGAGCATCCTGACCAAGTTGAAAGGCACCTTTCCTGCTCCGACAGCCATTCAAAGCCGTGCATGGCCTGTTGCGCTCTCGGGCAAGGACTTGATCGCGGTCGCAAAGACAGGATCCGGGAAGACTCTCGCCTTCTTGCTCCCCGTGATCTCACGAATTTCTGTCGGCTCTGACCTCTCTGTGACCTCGGGCAGCATATGCGCACTCTGCCTTGCCCCTACTCGCGAATTGGCATCACAGATAGCAACCCAGTGCTTAGATTGGGCGCCGCTACAGCACATCCAATCAAATGTTGTATACGGTGGCACGCCTATTGGCCAGCAGATATCTTCCCTGCGTAAGCAGAAACCAGAGCTGTTAGTCGCTACACCTGGCCGTCTGGTCGACTTGCTCGGTCAGCGCGCAGTCGTTTTGGAGAAATCCTGCAAAATCGTCGTTCTTGACGAGGCGGACCGGATGCTTGACATGGGCTTCGAGCCCCAGCTGAAGCAAATATTTGCTGCCCTTCCTGCATCACGCCAGACATTGCTCTTCTCAGCCACATGGCCGAAGTCTGTGAGGAAGCTTGCGACCAAATATCTGCGATCTACCGAGGAGACAACAACGATTTTTGTTGATACCGCCGGAAGTACCGGGGATGACAAGACCGCACTTGAGGCTGCGATGGGCCAGGCTGAGCCAACGGCGAACAAGTCAGTCTGTCAAGAATTTGTCCATGCGACAGATGATGAGAAAGATAATCTACTCTGGTCCAAGCTGTGCGAGCTGAAGGAAGGGTCGAGGGTGATCGTGTTTGCGAATACCAAGAGGCGAGTAGACAACTTGGCGAAGACGTTTGCCGAATTTGGCACGTGCGCAATTCATGGGGACAAGGCACAGTCGGACCGCGAGCGTGCATTGGCAGACTTCGTGGCTGAGCGCAAGCCTCTTATGATAGCCACCGACGTCGCGGCACGTGGGCTCGATATCAAGGGCGTCACCCATGTATTTAACTTCGATATGGCTCGCGATGTTGAGTCGTATGTACACCGTATCGGCCGAACGGGCCGCGCAGGTGCGTCAGGCGTATCCATCACCTTCTGGAACCCAGATTACGACAAGGAGTGCGCCCCAGCCCTGGTCAAAATCGCGAAAAATGCGGGTCAACATGTGCCCGATTGGCTGGCGAAATTTGAGACCACCAAAGCCTCCAAATTGTGGAGTGTTTCTAAGGCACATGAAGCGCTTGCAGCTGCAGAGATGGAGGCCTAATGGCTATTGTTATTGTGACGGGTGAGGTGGCGATGGAGTGAATGTGCTTGTGGGTGTGTGAGCTGCTTGTGGCTGTGGTGAGGCTTGGGCAATGTGGTGCGCGGAGGGAGAGGGAGAGCGCGACGGCAGTGAAGAGGCGGTTTCACAAGTCTTGTTACGTGGCGTGAGAGCGGGCTTGAGGGACATGGCAGCAAGCGGGACGAGGTGGAGCACACGGGGGACAGACACGGGGAGGGTGCTTCCGAGCGAGCGCGCCAGAAACAAAAGACGGACAAGAGAGGAGAGCGACCAGGGAAAAGAACACGGGAAACTCTAGCTAGGAACAAAGGAAAGACTAATGAAACGAGGGGGGGGGCGGGCGTCGGAGGGGCGAAGCGAGGAGCGGGTGCACGGGACTCCGAGCCTCGTCGGCCAAGGAAACAAAAAGTAACCGCTGGGGTTGCATGGGAGGAGAGGAAGGAAGGGATCCCGGCTGGAGCTGCATGCGAGGGAACCGGGGAAGGGGGGCGGGAGGAGAGACACGCTCTAAGAATAGAGTGTGTCGGAGACGCTCCCCCTTGCATGCGAGGGGGCGCGTTCTAAGAATAGAGCGTGCCGTATGGGATGCTCCCCCTACCCGCAACACCCCCCCCACTGCACATTTTTTTTGGCCCGGTCCAATCAGAGCAGCTTCCGTGCAAAGCTACGTCGAGAGGAGCATGCCACCGTGCGCGACGCACTACGTCGGAGCACGCTCGCGACCGTGCGCGCGCTAGCGCGTCCGCTTCGAGCTGGCGGACGACGGCACGGTGAGGCTCACGCCGCCTGGACTGGACGCGCTCCGTGACCACGCGCTAGGGGAGCCGGCGTCGCTCACTTACGACGCGCACGCCGACGCGGTGCGCGCGCACTGGCTCGTCCCTGGGGCGCGTGTGACAAGATCCCAGTCCCCAAGACCAGCTACATTGGAGAGCAAGCCGCCGTCGCGTACCTCTGCATGGAATACATCACGGCGGTCGCGTACGCTGAAGCGGATCCCATGGTGCAAGTGCGCCGAGCAGCTGGCAAACTCTACATGCAGGACAAGAAGGCCGTCCTCGCACGCATCACGGATCTCGCCACCCAAGATCAGCCAAGCGATATCGTCGCCTGCCAGCAGAACGACGAGGGATGTGAGAAAAAGACGAATAAGAAGATGAAAACTCAGCCCGCGTAGCTGGGGGTGTTGGGAGTGGGGGAGCTAGCTTTGTAATAATAATGTTATAGTTATAATTGTAATAATAATAGCCTAAAAGAAAACTAACCTGGCCCTCTTTTGACGGAACGTGACTTCCCCCCGGTGATCCGTTCCCCCCTTCCTCCTATGCCTACCGGG
Organism: Isochrysis galbana; assembly: GCA_018136815.1. Classification (NCBI taxonomy): domain Eukaryota; phylum Haptophyta; order Isochrysidales; family Isochrysidaceae; genus Isochrysis; species Isochrysis galbana. The sequence goes on from CM030938.1 coordinate 1,758,447, forward strand.
CTGGCGGCGGCCTCGGTCCCGACTTATCCTGTAAACAGGTGCGGGACTTACCTATTTTCCGGTGAGCGGAGCTCTCGCTCCGCCACCCCCTTCTCCGCGCTCTCTCTCCCCTCTCCTGCAGGCACGCGCGATGGCGCGCCTGCGACAGGCCTGCAGCTGCCCCTGGCGACCCCTGGAGGCCCCTGGAGGCCAGCTCAGGGGGCAGAGGAGGCTGGGGCAGGGCCCTGGCCTCCCCTGCCTCTCCCTCGCTGGCGCTCCTGGGCCTCAGAGGCCCCCACTCTGCACCTGTCTGCCTGTCGAACAGGGGGGGAGGGGGGTTGGAGCGATGGGCTGGCCACGAGGGGCCAGGACGCGCGAATTAGGCGAGCCTGTCAGGGAGAGAGTGGGTCAGCATGGCAGTGGCCTCCTGGCAAGCCATCAGGCATGCCAGGAGGATGGGTGGTTCCTCCCCCACGGCAGGGGAGGAGTGGAGAGAGGGGGGGGGCTCGTGCCCCCCCATGGGCGAACCAAGTATAAAGTATAAACTTAGTTCTGCCCTTACTTAGCTGTTAGCTGAAATATTGTGTGGCCCATCTATATCCGTACAGCCATTTGAAATTTGATCCTTCTTTTTTGAGTGTAGGACTGCCCTGCTAATGGGGGCTAGTGTGGGGGGTTTCAGGCGCTATGCGCAGGCCTGCCGCTTCCGCGTTATGGCTTTGCTACGTTCTACGTTGCGTAGGCAGGTAGGCAGGTAGGCAGCAATACATGTGCATAATATTGGGAAACATCAACAAAAAGTGCCATCTTGAAATCGACTTGGTCGAGCATGTGAGTTCGTAGGGAGACTTCCCCCCTCACCAATTTGCGTAGGGATAGGCATAAGCTCCACTCACAACTGCACCTTAGCATTGAGCGTATGCAAATGCAGCCTTCACATACATATGCACCGCATGAGCGGCCTGTTGCGGCAATTGGCGCATGGGGTGCGCACGTACACATCCTACCGGCACAAAGGCAGCCCGATGTGAAATAAATCAAAGGCACTACCTTCTCGCAACCCAGCCTTCAAGGTTCATCCAATAGGCATCATCGAGCAGCACATTTTAGCAGTAACTCGAAGCAGAAAAGCTCCCCACACCGAGCGAGGCGGCACACAAGATGGTACTACTCGTTGAATCTCCAGGCGATTCGATGTCCCGAGATCCCATGCCTTGTGCAAGCTGGGCCAATCAAGATGGTCGCGCTGATGGAGCATACGAGCCGAACTTTCTCTTGATGTCATCAGCCGTGACACGGCTTGGATCAAGCTTGCTCGAGATCTCCCTAGCGGTTGAGGTATCTCCAGTTGCATATGCTTGTCTCATCTTCAATCTCATTTGCTCTTGTTCCCTCATGTCGGCGACTAGCCCTTCACCCTCACGCATTGCCTTGGCCATCAACAAAGTGGTCTCCTCTTGGCGACGTGCTCGGAGACGAGCCAACTCCCTTGCCCTCTCAGCCTCATCATCAAATGTGGCACGCTCGATCTCAGGCTCACCTGTCTCAGCCCGTCGCTGCTGATCTTCTACGTACCACTTGGCAAGATTGTAATACCTAGTGGGAGAGGAGAAAGAGAATCAGGATAGGGGGGGAGCGGGCAAAAGGGTGAGCTCCGAGAACATGCCACAATGTGCGCTACAACTATCATACTTTGTAGATGGCATGGTTGCTGTGTTGTAGTCCTCGCAGAAGCTGGAGAAGTACTGCTTCAGCTCACGCTGCCCGCATGCTTCTTGCGCAACCCCCTTTACTTCGGTGAGCCAAGCGAAGAACTCTTCTTGCTTCGAGTACATGTCACCCTCTCGTAGGATGCCGTACTTTCCCCATGACGAGCCACATGCGGTGTCGCGCAAAGAAGCAGCAACTGATGCAGACTTCCCGCGTTCTCCGTCATGCCTCGAGCTTTTGGTGTGATGTCCACGCTTATCTTTCTTGCGTTCCTTGCGCTTCTCTTTTTCTTTCCTTTTCTTCTCTTTCTGCCAGGCGAAGAAGCAGAGGGATGTCGGCGAAGGCACGGCGGAAGCGGTGATCGCAAGGCGCACTGGCTGCACCTTGCGCTCTTTCTTCTCCCTCTTCTCCCTCTTCTCTCTCTTCTCCCGCTTCTCTCTCTTCTGGCGCTTGCGTTGCTCCTCGGAGCCCTCTGACGAGTCGCTTCTGCTCGAGGAAGAACTGCTGGACGACGACATTGTGGCGCCGGGCGCTATCAATTTGTGATTAAACCAGACGAGTATTTTTTTATAGTTGACAGGTCTTGTTCCGTCGATCGTCGGACAGCTGATTTGAGCCATCAAATCTCCACATGTGGTTTTATTATTATACGGCAGCGTCCTAATCGTTGCCCAGCTCTAGCCGGGGAGCGCCTGGTGTCCATTGATTGGCGGCAGGCGGTATCGTACTGTACATTGTGGAACGCTCATTTTAACATCAGAAGTTATCAGATTTTAACGAATCGTCGTATATCGGTATCGTGTATATGTGTGTGGTGGTACAGCTACAATGGTGCGCAAGTACGAGGCGCGAGAGCGGTTCGGATAGAATAGGCTTGAGTCAACTACTTTTAGAAGTAGGAGGCCAATGGGGGCCTCGCGCCCCCCTCTCTCCATCGCAGATCACGCCCCTGGGTGGGCCTGCACACTCAACCTCCGCCCCTGTGTGCTGGCAGGGGCTGAGCTGACACCACTCTGGCCCAGACCTTCGCCGAGCGCGCGCCGCGCGCCGCACGCACTCGCCTGCACTGGCCCTCGCTCGTACTGTCCCCCCTCTCTGTCGAGTCAAGCGCAACCGGAGGGCTCTGAGCCACTCCGTCGCCAAGCAAGAAGCAAGCGGCACCGGCGGCTAGCGCGGCGCTCTGGCCCTCCTCCCCGCCGGGAGTCGGGTGAATGAAATTATGGATTGGGTCGGGCAACCCCATTTGGGTGTCTGGATTGGGGACGAACGGCGAACGAAGGGCGGTGGGGCGGCGAGGCGCTCCTAGCGGCCCTAGTGTGTTGGGTTGTAAGAGATTGTTAGACCTACAAAGAACTCTTCCCTCAGCCCTCAGTCAGGGAGGGAGCCTAGACTGCTAGAGTGCAGCGACGCAGCGAACAACGACGGACAACGATACTGAGAACAACAGGATACACCGACTCACGAACACACCGGAATCATTCACCCAAACTAAGCGAAACATTAAGCAACCGCGACTCGCAAATCACCGATAACCCAAACACGTCGCGAGAGACGAAGAGAGAGAGCGCGCGCGAGAGAGTGACTCCGCAGCGACGGTCGGAGCGTGTCTCCCTTGTAACTTCCCACGTTGCGGAGAGTCCGATGGGGAGCGTCATGTCGCGCGACCGCGGCGACCACTTCGGATACAGATTGCAACAAGATATCCTTGCGACGGAAGAAATCTTGCCGTTGAGCGTGAACCTTCTAGACGCTATTAACTATTAACGAGCAACCTTGAAGAAAAAACTATTGTTATAGTTTGACCTATGGAGCGTTCCGCGACCGCTCCCGAGCCCCAGGCGACCCTCGCCACTGCGCCCCACCTGGGACGCCCCACGCCGCCCGAGGCGGCTCGTCAGAGAGCCCTCTCTCTCAAAGCCCATCCAGCCCATCCAAACCACGCCCGCGCAAGCGCGCGGGGTGGCGCCACTCGCACGATGGCGGCAGCGGTGTTATGGAGAGGAAGGCAACCTTCGCTCGGCGCGGCTGCCGAGGCGGAGTTAGGGTCGCCTTGCTCTACAGAGAACAGGGGTTCGCACGGGGGCTCAGAGGGGAGGCCTTCTATCAATGGTGAAGGCCGCGCCGGCGGACTACGAGAAGGCTCGACGGTTGTGGCCGCCGCTCGTCGCGAGCGTCGTGACGAGGACGGCGATTTTTGCGCGGCGAACGGCGGCAGCAAGGGCTGAGGGGGCTCCGCGATGCGAAGCATCCTTCGGAGAATCGGAGAATCTGGCTGGGGCTATCAATCAAGCGCACGGCCCGTCGGAATTACAGCTGGCTCGGACTCGGACTTGGATGTCGCGGCGGTGCCCGAGGGGTGCGGAGGGAGCGGCGCTGAGCTTTGGGTTACTCCGGACCGTGGGGACAGCGTGGGGGTGCCGGTACTTGCTCGCGAACTCCGCGAAGACGGAGGTTCGACTCGGGGTGCATCCTCGACGATTTCGATGGAATGGACACCGGAGGAGAGAGAGGGGGGGCGGGCCCAGTGGGCCGACGCGGGGAAGGGGCGTCGGAGCGTGACAACAAAGAAAAAGGGGGCGCGGGGGAAACCCGATGGCGGGAAAGGGGACGCAATGCAAAGAGGGCCAAGGTCCCTCACGTCTTCACATTCATTTGCCCTACGCAACTTCTGGCTCCAAGCTACTCCAATCTGCGCCGATCCTTGAGGTGGGTCGACCGCTACGCAAAGGCGACTGGCGGAAAGCCCAATGAAAACAAATTCGAGGGACTCAAGATGGGAGCGCTGAGACGAAAGAGCCCCCCTGAAGACTTCAAACGATTCAAATGGCTAAAAGCGGGAGAATACGCGACAATCTTAGGAGTGCCGCTAGGCGACGAAAATGCGATCAAATCCTTCTGGAGGTCCCTAGCAGACCGCGTCGCTCGGAGAACGGCGGCATACGCACCGATCGCCAGCGCACTCTCGATACACGGCAAAACTAAAGTGGCAAACTTCCTCATATACTCAATCCCACGATACTGGATGCAAACATTGGTGCCACCGGGGTGGTTCCATGGACACATGAAGGCTCAGATCGACCTAATACTCTGGACGAACCATAAGACAGGTCGTAAACTCCAATGGGTTAAATACCCGACATTACCGTTGGCGAGCGACGACCGGAACGGACCCAACATGGGGCTGGGCCTCTTGGACTGGACCCAACACGTGCAAGCCCTCAGGGCCAAATGGATACTCAATTACCTCGACGCGCGCCAAACTAACTGGAAGCAAATATTGGACTCGTGGTTTTGCCGCAACGGACTAGGCAGAGCAGCATTAGCCTCTACTATTCCTACCAGCCGATTAACAGACGGCATATATAGTAAAAGCCGCCTACCGGCAGGGAGTCACGCGAAGGGAACCTAATGAACGGGGACGTGCGAGGGGGAACGGGCAACCCCCCCTACCCGCAACACTTCGGGTCGCGCAGGGTATAGATCGTGCCGCCGTTCTCGTACGTTTTTGGAGCTTCCGCCTCATCCTCGGACGAGTCATCTCCGATGTTGCTGGGGTTGGTCTGGCTGTGCGAGAGACAGAGGCGTGCATGACTTACCTTTGTGTGGGGATCCATCACGCCTGCGTCAATCAGCTCGCGCTCCAGCCCATACTCGCCGAAGAAATGGTTCTCTACTACGGCCTCCCTGTGCTTTTGTGACCTCTTCTCCTCCTCTGCCCTCGAAACCCCTTCGGTGATGTCGATACCACGAGCCCGCCACGCGCCACCATGGATAAATGCGTTGAAAGAATGCGTGAGACAGGTCGATGTTGGAATTGAGGTGGTTGAGCTCCGGCGTGTTGAGAGGAATAGTACCCTTGCCCTACTTCTTAGTCTTGTTGAACCTGTGCCGCTCTGCCAGCACAGCGCGTACCTTTACAGAAATCCGGTGCCTGTTTTGGGGGTCGTGAACGTCAGCGCGAGCCAGAACCCAAGATGCCAACTTGAGCCTCTCAGCGTTTGTGAGAAGCTGTTGGTTGGCATCCCGTGGGGAGTCATCATCAGAGGTGCTCCTCTTCAGCTCCCACGCCACTTTGCCGCGCGTTGCCTCCGGGAAATGCCCTGTTGCAAGCGCGGCCTTGACGCCAACGCTGTGCGAGCGGCAGTGCGCGGCTGCTCTGCGCACGTCTTCGACGACGCGCGCCCGCTGTTCTGCGCGCGTATCGCGGGCATGGACTGTGTAGTGGCCCCTCGGCGGCTTGGGCTTGCTGGCGGGCTTCCTGGGGGCCATAATTGCCTGATTGCCGGGGGGGGAACAGGGGCACGCCCACGAAGCGGGCACGCGCACGAAGCGGCAGCCTCTAGAGTAAAGTAAAGAAGTGGCAAGCCAGCCAACGGCTCGCTGTCTCTCTTTCTCTCTCGTCGGGGGTCCGTTGTTTGTGCAGGCGGGCCCAGCAGCAGTAGAGCGCTAGGCCATAAAGCAGACGACCTTGCTCCAACCGCCAAGCCCGGATGCCCGCCGCCATCTGCCGTGCTCCAGTGGTGCTACAGAACCCGGGTGTAAGCTTACGCTCGCACTTCGGCACTCTCTCCTTCTCGACGGGCAGGGGAGGCATGACATCGCACAGGACTCTGGTCACTGTCGATGTCCTAGGTCTTGTCAAAGCTCTCACGACCAAATCCGACGAGCAGAGGTGTGAGTGGGCGCGGCACCTGATGCTCCAGGCCTCGCAGGCTCGCTCCGATTCGCAGCTACACAACCTCTACTCTTCGATCGAACGCGATGGGTGGGCTGCTTACCGCTCGCGCCGGCATGCCGATGAGGACTCGCACGGTGCCCACGGCTCACAATCGGGCATCCCGGCCAAACATGCTGAGGAGCGTAAGGTGATCGCAGATGAGTTACGCGCGTACGCTTCCGAGCTGAGGGCTGCGCTACGTCGTTCAGCTTCGGCGTCAGGCTCAGCTCGGAAACCTGACGCCATGGCAGCTGCCACCACTAGTAAGGCTTTGACACGTGCCCCAGCGGTGGCTACTTCCGACGCAAGCGAGGACGTCTTGCGCAGTGGAGTGCGAAATGGCGTTGCCTCCGCGCCAATGCGCTCGGTACCCATTGGACCGAGCGACGTCGGCATGATGCGTCGACCAAGCATCATCAAGAGGCGAGGAAATGGCTTCACCGGAGATACTCCCGCTGTGCTCTTCGCAAGCCCACGCTGGGAGAATGGTTCAGTCCCTGGCCGAGTGCAGGCTATCCTCCGTTTTGAAGCTCCAGGAATTGGGGCAGGAGACTCTGTACTTGTTCTAGGTCCAGGAGGAGAGCGCCTACCGCTCGTTGTCCCTAGTGGCATGCTACATATACAACGTGCAGTTGTATCTCTCAGCCAAGACCCCCAGGAGGCACGCGAATATGCTTTGCGCCTCGACATCACCACGCTGGGCCGAAAGACCACTCCAGGAGACGTGGTGTCCGTAAATGGCGTCTCGCTGTGGTTGCCACAATTTGCTGCTCCCGCGACCTCGTTGGTTGTTGGGCTCCCCCTTGTTGCAGGTGAAGGTGACTCTCCCACCTCGCCATTTAGCAATTCTCGGATGCAGGTTATGCACTCTAGAGATTCTTGAGATGCCATACCTATCACCATGGATATTTTGATCGGCCGACGAGAACATAGGAGGTAGAACATCCACCGTCGCGCACACGGTGCAGATTCAATCCCTAGGCAGAAAGTGAAATGACGCAGCAGCATATGGCGAGTACGCTGGGTCGCCACATCCAAATCGAGCCCTGCAGACACCCACACCATTTCACCGACTACGGAATAAGGTGACGTCCTCAAGAACATTGACGTGTGCTGCCGTCCAGTGTCGGAGCATGCCACTTGGGCTCGCAGTCAGGTTGGTGGTTGTGATCGGGACTCGGACTTGCCCGGCAGCAGGCGGGACTGGAGTTTCCGTCGGCTAGCTAAATCACATGGGTAGGTTGGGTTCCAGCTACTTTTTGCTGTAGAGGAATGTCTAGAAGAACAAGAGCGGCATCCTTGCTCTCGATGCCGAGCATGTCTCTTTCTTCCCTGAAACATCGCAGTGCCTTGACGAGCTTGTTGGCCGAGCAGTTGACCGAGCAGTCGCGGGGTTGGGCGCTATGCGAGATGTTATTTATTGCCTAATTCCTACGGCAGGAGAATGTAGTGCACTCTTGCAGTATTACATATACATAAAAACATCTGAAGATTCAGGGCTAAACACCTACTAGACGTCCAGTATCTAATACCTCCCCACTGTCATCGCCCTTATCTCCCTTGCCATTCCAATTCCTCATACTACCTCCGTTTCACAACTCGCCACAACTAAAGGTCTTTCTTGTGGGGCTGGAGGAAAGCATAGGCAAGCCCTGGGAGAAGAATAGTAAAAAAAACTGTTATGCCTATGGTGTGGCCGATGTAACGGTGATGTGTCGCGCACCTGCTGCAAACGTTTGTCCTTCTAAGCACAACTTCAAATTGAGACCATGGTTTCTATGCACAAAAGACATATGGATATGGTTCCATTAGTTAGGTGGTGCTTTAGCTAAAGCACGAGATTTACCTCCAAGATATTCAGATTTTCATGATAGCTAGGTCAAGCTAATCTAGGGGGTCCAGAAAGGTCAATTTTTAGATCTCAGCAGCCGTCTTGGGGTGCTCGAGTGGATGCACACGCACGGCTTCCCAAAGGACGTGCTCGAGTGGCTGCACGCACACCAATACCCGATAAGCGACCGCGCGACCTCGGTGGCCGCGGCCTCCAAGCTCTTGTCTGTAATTGGATGGGGTATGGAGAAAGAGTAGATTATCGTGATGTGCGTTTCTATGTCCGCTTAACGCTTATAATGTTTTCGTACATAACATGTAACATTGGTGTGACGAAGGGAAATAAAGGGCAGTACGGCGGCGGAAGGGTAGCAGCGAATACCTATCGTCTAGTAGGCGTGCAGCCCAGAACCTTCAGATGTTTTTTTTGTACATAACATTAACCTACGCTAAGGCATAAAGGCCGTGCTTTCGTACATGAGTTGCTATTTAAATATATACTGAATCTTCAGATTTTTATTTAAATATATACTAGTTTTATGTTTAAAATATTAATAGTCTTTCGTCTTTGGAGTTTAAACTGAATAAAAAGAAAATTCACACGGTCCGCTTTCGACGGAACGCGACCTCCGCTTCAATTTTGCCATGTCCGAGTCGCGACAATCCGTCAGAAAATATTGCACATGTGAAATATTGGCGAAAGAGAGGATGTATGTATCTATACTACATACAAATAAATAAAATTAAAATGTTATATCCTAGCCAACCCCACTAGCTAATTGGACACAACTTTTCAGCCCCGGACTCCCGCCATGCCTGGCGAGCCAGGTGTCCGAGTGGTACCGGGGGGGGGAGATGGTCCTGGGTGCGGTGTGGGTGCGACATGGCGAGGTAGGTGCCGTCCTGCATGTACAGGAGACGGTGCTGAATCCGCCGTGGACGGCCCTGCGTGGAGTGAAATGACGTCCATTGGTATCATATTGATCATTCCATTAATGACATATCCAGCCTCACGAACATCTCGTTTGATCTTTTCTTTCATGCCGATGTTCCCTCGTAGCTTCTCGTCAACGAGTTGTGTAAACTTTTGTGTATCCACTTTGAGCTGCTCCTTAAACGTTTGTACTTCATTCTCGTTACGCGTTGCGACCATCTCGCCGCCGGACTCATCACGCAGACGTGGATGCTGTGTGGGAGTATTGGCTCGGATTCTTGATTTTATGCGCTCTATCACAGCCTTCCTCATCTTCTGTACCATCCTCATCGCGCCATTCGTGTCTTGACCCAGTAGTGCACATCGCTCTGCTCGGCGGAAGTTTTGGAGTATGGTTGTGATGCCGTGGATGTTACTGTTGATAGTTTGTTGTATTTGACGGTTGGTGGCCTCCTCCTTATTTTCATGTTTCTGAACCATCTTGCTTAGTACAGACCGACACGTATCAAGGCTCTCAAGTGTCGAATGGAACTCGTTGCACCACCTTCTACAACAACGTGTAGGACTCTTCCCCGAACTCCATCACCTTGCGTGTAGCTGTGGCGATTCGGCGGTAGGGATGGACGCCTTTGCAGAGGCCATCTCCAAGGGCGCCTTGCACAATCTCAACAATCTCCATCTCCAAAACAACCATATCAGCGATGAGGAAATGGAGGTCTTCTCTCAAGCCCTTTCCGGGGGGGGCTTGGACAATCTCGTACAACTCAACCTGTGCGGAGGAAAGGCATTCGAGTGCCAAGAGACCGAAGCGCTTCGTCAGCGCAAGATCCGTGGTCTGCGAAGATGCACCGAGTGTCACAAGCACCTCGGGCGCGATCGCAACGCGGCGTGCAACATCGGCCGAGAGGTGTCGTTCCGTCAAATGTGGGACATGAGTCGAATTGAGCGATCGAATGTCCACAGTTGTACATAGCGTTATTTTAAAATTAAATGTAGACTAGCGTAACATTCCCTGCTTCCCGCGACGCGTGTCCCCCCGGAGGGCGCCGTGTCGGCGCTTTTCGATTGTGATTACTTATAACTATGGGCACGGCGCGATGTGCATCGGCCACCCCGCGGGGGCGCCGTGCGTGTGCATAGAAACTTTTTCCCCTAAGGCCCACATTAAGGTAAAGTAGTCGTATACGAGATGTTTCGCTGCGCAGCACGTGTGATTACTTGCAATCATTGTGCACGCCGTGCGTATGCGCATCGGCTTCCCCCCCCCTCGCGAGGGCGCCGTGCGTGCGCATAGAAACTTTTTCCCCTAAGGCCCACAGTAACGTAAAGTAGCCATATACGAGATGTTTCGTTTACGCAGCACGTGTGATTACTTGCAATCACTGTGCACGCCGTGCGTATGCGCATCGACTCCCCCCCCCTCGCGAGGGCGCCGTGTGTGCGCATAGAAACTTTTTCCCCTAAGGCCTACATTAACGTAAAGTAGCCATATACGATATGTTTCGTTTGCGCAGCACGTGTGATTACTTGCAATCATTGTGCACGCCGTGCGTATGCACATCGGCTTCCCCCCCCCGCGGGGCGCCGTGCGTGCGCATAGCAACTTCCAGGAAGGTGCACGCCGTGCGTTCACTCTTTCCGCGGGGGGACTCTGGGCGCAGAGGCGGTCGGGAACCGTGGGGGCACCCCCTGGGACCGGGGAAACTATTACCCTATACTGCGAAAACACTAACGTAAACAACCGATAGGTCTTGGGGTCGCTCCCCTCCCCCGGGTCCCCTCCCCCGGGTCCCCTCCTCCCCCTCTCATCGACCTACCAGAGAGAGACGGCTCCTACTGCCTGCCTCCCTCCTCCCTCCTCGCTCACCCTCCAGCTCTCTCCTCGCCCTCGTCTTCCTCACGATGGTGGCGACTCGGCGCGCATCGGTACGGTCCTCCGTCCTCTCCTCTCGTGCTCCTGCTCGCTGGTTTCGTTCGACTCGCTCGGCACAGCCACCTGTCGACTGGACGCCGAGCGCAAGCGCTGCTCGCACGACTCGTTCCTCTTCCTGCTCCAAGGGCGCGGCGGAGGAGGCGGAGCCTGTTCGCGTTCCTGATGCCGAGGAGGAGGCCCTTTCCCCGACCGATGAGGCCACCACCACCACCACCGACGAGGACTCCGGGCCTGTGGGAGGAGAAGAGGAGAACGAGGACTGTGCGTCGGACGCTCCAGGTCTTCTTGTTCCGCAGGCCGGGAGGCGGAGGGCGGAGGCTCTCCTACACTCTCACAAAAAAAATTTACAAAATGTGTAAGACCACCTCCCGATTCGATCATGTATCAGAAGTTATGCAACCGCATTCTTGGTCGCCCCAATCCGGAGAAACACAACAATACTGAACGCAATTCCACGACAACAATACTCACAAAGAAAAGGCATAAAGGGCAGCCTAAACCGTCTACGCGGAAGACTGACGATCACTCAACGGACAAAAAATTCCGTCCTAGAAACTAGGACCACGTCCTAGAAAATTCTTGGATTTCTAGGACTCTGCCGATCATGCCTCCATTATAGCCTATGGTGAGCTTATGAGACATCCCATCACCTGAAGCAAACCATCTCCACATCCCATTCAACCTTAGCTCTCCCCATGACCAACTTTGCGGATCTTGTCTTTGCTTACTTTTGCTACCACATTCAGCATGCGGTGCTGCACTCGGGCGTCCGCTCGCACAGAGGAGTTTTATTTTAGACCTTTTGGAGCAGTAGGCTAGCGGATTGGACACTTAGATGACAAAACCAAGCTTGGTGGTCACTGAAGGTCTCAAAGAGGGCAGTCAAAGCAACATTTCATCTCCTGGGGACCATGGGTAGAAGAGCTCCCCATTGGGTGGTATCAGCCGTTTCTCCCGTTTCTAGGACAAGCAGTAATTCCGACCAGGTGACCCGTAAACGCGTCACAAAACTTGGTGTTGCTGAGGGAATGGTGCCTAGGTACACCTGGAACATTTAATGAGGACATGCATGTGGTAACTCAATAGCCAAGGTTTGGGACAAAATATCATGGTATGCTCATGCTCTCACCTAGCAAAGTCCGTCCTAGTTTCTAGGACTGGTCCTAGAAAGCTGGGTACCTTTATCCGTCAAGTATCAGTGATGAAGACTGGAACAAGATTATTTCGGGAGATCTCTAAACGTCACAAAAAGTCAGGTAAATCGGACCCCTTCGTTCAGGCTGACATCGCCAGCATACCCTCTTGCCAAACGAGTGGGTTGGATAGCGTTACCCTCATGATCCCCACGATCTTCCGCGATTGAACGCTTTTCCATGCGGTGGGGGTGATGGCGATTGAACGCGTTCTACGTGTAGGCTGATGGTGATTGAACGCTTTTCCATGCGGTGGGGGTGACGGCGATTGAACGCGTTCCACGTGTAGGCTGATGGTGATTGAACGCTTTTCCATGCGGTGGGGGTGATGGTGATTGAGCGCGTTCCTCGTGTAGGCTGATGGTGATTGAACGCTTTTCCATGCGGTGGGTGATGGTGATTGAGCGCTTCTCGCCTGACCAGGGATAGCGCCCTGGCTACAAGGGAGGAGAGACTCCCAAACGACCCACCCATAGGGGGAAGCCGCAAGGCTGGGCCCCCACAAAGAGACGCGACCCAAAGCGCCCCACAGCAACTGCGAGCCAAAAGGCCCGCCCCCCCCCCTCCCCCGACGCCAGACCCAAAGTAGTGCACATGGGTCGACCCCCCAAAACCGAATAAAAAGGACCGAGGGGGGGGGAGAAAGGGGAGAGAGGGTGGGGCAAGGGCGATGTCAGGGGAAGTCCCCAACGAGAGGGACGGGGGATAGCAAAGTAGTAGGCACCTTCAAGAATATTTTTTTATGTATCTACATACATATACATAGAAGAGCCGATCGGCGAGGCGCCAGCATCATATGCACAATATGTGGCCTCACCAAAGATACCAGAGGACCAGAGGACGGCCAACGGAGTCGAAGAGTGACAAGTGCGCGGGGGCGAGCGCGATAGGTCTCCTTTCACTCCCCACAACCTTCATTGATCCAACCATCCGGACACGCCAAGCAGCGTGAGGTCCTCGGCGAGATGACTCTAAAGATGTAGCGTAGCACGAGCCGTACTTTCACTCATGGGCATGCTTGATGTAGTCAGCGCACTCGGCGTCGCTCGGGTGCTGTGACATCCTAAGCTCTGTATTGCACTTGATCGTGAGCCATAGCCACCATCGAGAATCGCGGCTGCTGCACGGCTCAACTGATGGTGGGAGATCTACTCAACAGGCCATAGCCGAGCGACCACCACGTGGGGTAGACGGCGGGACGAGCTCGGTGACGCTAGCTTCCTTGCGGAAGGAGGCGCGCGGCGAGTGGACGTCGGTGGTAGGTGCAGGTTTGGGGGGCGCCGACGCGTTGGTGAAAGGCTTGTTGTCACGCCATTCGCCCTTAAACATGACCTCACCCGCCGGCGAGGTGTACTGGCCCTTGCCATGACGCTTGCCTTCGAAAAACTCGCCCGTGTAGAAACCGCCGTCCGGCTGATAGAAGGTACCCTCGCCATGCTCACGGTTGTACTTCCACTCGCCGTCGTAGACCACGCGGCCCTCGGCGTCGCAATAGATGCCCTTGCCGTGCTTTTTACCATTCTCCCACTGGCCGGTGTAGTTGCCACCATCCTTGTACTTCCACGTGCCACGGCCATGACGCATACCGTGGCTGTAGGAGCCGGTGTAAGTTGAGCCGTCGGCAAACGTGTAGGTGCCTTGGCCGTGCATGATGTCATCGGCCCACTCGCCGTCATACTTTTCGCCCGAAGTCCACGAGAAGGTGCCCTTGCCCTCCTTGGATCCCCAGGCCCATTGGCCATCATACGAGTTGCCATCGGCATACCAGTAGGTGCCACGGCCATGGGGATTGTCCTCTTTCCAACCGCCCTCATAGCGGTCGCCGGACTCCCAGCTGAGCACCACGCGATCCTTGAGGTCTTGGACTTCTTGTGCGAGCTCCGTAACTTCGGCCCGCATGGCAGCCACCTTACCGCCCGCGAGCTGCTCCGGGGGCAGCGCCGCAAGAGCAGCTTTGGACTTCTCCCACTGAGCGTGCAGCGAGTCGAGAGCCGCCTCGGCGCCCGCGACGTCCTTCTTTGATAGGCAGAGGCGCACAGCAGCGACGGCAGAGGCGTGCCGAACCGCAACCAAGAAGAGGCGACGTGCCGCGATGCCGCGTGCGAGCCGCTGACAGGCGGTTGCCGCGCGTCCCGTGACGGAGCGACGCGGGACCTCGAGCACGTTGAGCACTTCGGCGCGCATCCAGACTTTGGTTGCGCCCACCTGGGCGAGAAGCGAGTCGAGCCACGACTCCTTCGGCGCCTCGTCACCAGCGAGCTCTTGGGCGTAGCGGAGGATTCCTGTGCAGCAGGCCATTGGATCGGCCTGCGCTTTGGCCAGGATCTCTGGCTTATTGAAGGCGATGCAGCGGTAGCGCCCGATGAAGTTGGAGTGCGAGTACGAGATTGGGTACCCAGAGCGCTGGATCTCCACGACAGCCGCGACGCCAGTGTAACGCAGCTGGCGCGCGACCACTTGTCCATTGAAGCAATCTGGGCGCTGCTGCATGTTGGGCTTGATGCAGCGAATGTAATGCTGCGATGTTGCCGCCATTGTCTCGGACAGTGCGCGCAGGGAGGCCCGGTACGAAGCGCCAACGGTAGCCCGCTTGGTCTCATCCGATGCGGCGCGCTCAGCAAAGAGAGCCGCCAAGAGCGGGCGGGAAGACGAGGCCAATAGGACCGGGATATCTTGGTGCAGCGTGCCGCGGTTCTTTTCGAGCCAGCGCCAAGCAGTGTACTGCACCTCGCCTGCGTAGTGGCGCACGATGAACTGAAGCTTGTCGTACTTGTTGACGCCACCCGGTTTGCCGCCGTGTAGCGCGGCGCCCTTGCCGCGACGGGGCTTCGAGTACAAATCGTTGCCATCGAACGCGATGTGCATCTTGGCGACGTACCCCTCATCGGAGCCCTTGGGAACGGCGCACTCCTCGTCGAGGAGTGCCAGGACGCCGCCCTTGTTGGAGTCGAGGAGCTCCAATTGGGGCGCATTGTCGGGGAAGGAGATGTGGGCGCAAGCGACGCCTTCGCGCTTCCACTCGGCTTGCTGCCGACGGATGAGTGCGTCCGTAAAGTGGGCTTGCAGCCGCTCGTTAGTGAAATTGATGCAGAGTTGCTCAAAGCCATTGGTGCCGAAGTTTTCGAAGCCGAAGATGTCAAGGAAGCCGATCGAGCGGCGTCCGCCCGCCTGGATTTTGGACGCACCGAGCGTCTCGTTGAGGCGGGAAATGACACGGTCGAATAGAGCCACGTAAACGGCGCGCGCAATGGCGTCGCGAGTGTCGCTGCACTGCTCCGGTGAGAGGGCGAGCGTGTAAGTGGAGCCCTGGCGCGTCAGTCGCCTCGATGAAACAGAGTTTGAAGGACCGTTGATCTTGAGGACACGGGTGACAAGCTTCGCCTCCAGATCCTTCACACGGAGGCCGAGCAAGTCGGCGGCGATGGAGAGGACGTCCTGGTCGGCCACCTTGCCCGGGTTGTCCTCCTTGTCCGTACCTGGGTTGCTGCTCGCCTCGTCCGGGTCGGCCTCCGTGAAACGCACGTTGCCAAGAGACAGGACTGCGGCGAGTAGCTCGAAGACGGTGCGCTGCTCAGCTTCACTGAAGCCAGTGAGCTCGAGGCGCTGAGTGAGAGCTTGCCAGCCGGCGGCATCGTCGATGCCAGGTGCCTTAGCCTCGCCATCGCGCAGGTATGCATAGTCTGAGGGTGAGTCCATGAGGTAGAGCTGGGAGCGCAGGGGCTCGGGCATTCCAGCGAGCATGTAGTAGAAAATGTGGTAATTGCGCTCGCCCGCCGGTGTCGCGACGACGCGAGATTCCTCGAGCAGGTACGACTGGATGACGCCAGCTGAGATCTTGGCGTCCGCGCCGAAGTGCACGGCACACCACTTCCCAAAGCGTGACGAATTGTGGTTGTATACGGTCATGGCATTTCCGAACGCCTCGAGGAGTAGCCCCGACTCGAGAGCTGCGTCCGTGGTGGACCCGACCGAGCGCGAGATGTTGGCCAGAGCCGACATCGACAGCTTGATCGTCTCGGTCTTGCCAGCACCGGACTCACCCGACACCAGGAGGGATTGGGGCGTCCCACCCTTGCCTTCCATCATCGAGGTGTAGGCGCGTAGCACGGTGGTGTGCGCATGGGGTGGGAGGTCAGGATTATCGGCTGCCGATGTCGACATCTGCTTGGCCATCTCTAGCATGCTCGACGGCGCGCATGAGTTGACGGGTTTGTAGGGGTTCATCACCACCAGCACGGGGCCAATGTTGGTGAAGATGGTGTCTTTTTCGAGTCGAAGCCGGAAGGTGTGGAGCATCGCCCCGAAGTTGACATCACCGAGAGCAACCTGAGAAGGACAAAGACATCATCAAAAGCTCCGAACACTTTC
>CM030938.1:1775210-1800210 GCA_018136815.1 Isochrysis galbana
GGTTCAAACCACGTGCCCGGCCCAAGGTGGCGACGGTGCGAATCGTGCGTGGTGGTAAAAAGCTGGCCGACGTGGAATTGTCCTTGAAGGGTCTGAGCAACATAGTCGATTTCGAGGAGGCCCTCGCTGCGGCACTGGCGGACGAGCTTGAGGTGACTGACGCCTTCAAGATTCATTACATGGACTCGAGTGGCGATTTGGTCATGGTCAATGAGCACACCGACCTGAAGGAGCTGGCGTGCTCCTCCTCGGTTACAGCCAAGCTTGATGCGCCCAAGAAGGGGAAGAATAGCAAGGGGAGCGGCAGTAGCATCAACGAGAGCGACTCTGGGAAAGACTCCGGGAGGGAGGGTAAGGGCAAGAAAAGCAAATCATCTGGGCATACGCGTAGAGGAAGTAGTCGAAGCGCTCCGCCGCCTCTCGCCATGGCCAATGACATGTCGGACTAGAATGGTACCGTCTTCTCAGCGAAGCCAGGAACTAGGAGGGGTGGCGCAACCATTTTGCCCACGTTTCCCCGCCCGATAGCGATAGCAATAGTGTGTTTTTCGGGCCATGGCTCCGATCGATACTCATTACTCAAAAAGAATCAAGTTCACACTTGCTTCACATGGGGCATGGGGGGAGCACGGAGCCCCCCCCCCTCTTCATCTCCACTGCTCTCACTCTCCCCCCACAACTAAGTTTGCGTAGCCTTAGCCTTAGTTCATTCACATACGGGCGGGAGGCGCCTCGTGCTCGTGCCTTCCCCACCTCGTCGCTCTGTCGCTCTGCGGCTGGGTTAATAATAGTGTGACGTGCTTTTGCACTGTGTTGCCCTCTCCCGCGCGCGCGGTGGCAGGTACAGCAGGATAGAGCGCGCGCGCTCGCGATCCGGGCGACGAGAGACAGCAGGATCAAGAAGAAGAAGAGAGAAGTGAGAGAAGAAGGAGAACGGAGGAGACACCACGCGCTGGGGGGGGGGGGGGGGGGGGGGGCACGGGAGGGCGCAGAGAGAGAGAGAGAGGTCGCAGAGACTGGTACTCTATAGAATGGATGGTAGATCAGTGAATAGGTTTGAGCGGCGCGCCCAACGCAAGCAGGAGACTGTGGTTCATGGACGTCCTCCCCCTCCTTCCCCCCCTCCCCCCCCCCCCCCCCCCCGCGGTAGAGTCAACCCCCCCCGCCGCGGCGGAGAGAAAGAGCGCGAGGCGAGGGTTAGGGGGGGAAGGGGAGGAAGGCGGGGAAGGCAGGGCGAGGGGAGTCGTGACAGTCGGACGGTACTCACGCGAGCGCGAGAGCCGAGGGGGCGAGCCGGTGTAATGGGCAGAATCAAGGAAGACTCGTCCGACGAGGAGGACGACGTACCGCTCTCTCAGCGCGTCGCCGCGCCCAAGCTTGAGCAGGGCAAGCCGCCAGCTGTGCCCGCAGCGCCTGCCACAAACGGGAAGCCTGCTGCTGCGCCTGCTGCCGACGACAGCGAGGATGAGGACGACGTGCCCCTGACGAAGAGAAAGGCGGCGCTCGATGCCGCTGCGTCCAAGCCGGCTCCCGCGACCAAGAAGCAGAAGGTCGAGCCAAAGGCGGCCACCAACGGGAAGCCGAAGCCCTCGCCAGCCGCTAAGGCAAAGGCCAAACCCAAGCCTGCGGACGACTCCGACTCTGATGTTGAGCCCGCGGCGAAGAAACGGAAGGAGGGGGTGTCGATCAAAAGAGAGGTGGAGGGACCCTCCACATCGTACGGGGAGCGCTGGTACGAAGAGGTTGATGGCTCTGAGTGGAAGCGTGGCGGAGTAAAGTGGAAGACGCTCGAGCATGGTGGTGTGATTTTCCCTCCCCTCTACGAGCCGCACGGGAAGAAGCTCATATACGACGGTCAGCATATTCAGCTCAACGCCGCACAGGAAGAGGTGTGCTGCTACCTCCCTTCAATCGTGGTGGTCGACAGCAAGTGACGCTTCATCACGTGATCTCGAGTGGTGTGACACAACCCGCTGTTTTGTGGGTGAGATGGCATCCTTTTGGAGCAAGAGCCGATGTGCTATTGTCGGTGCTGCTGTGGAGCCCGGGGCTTTAGCTTCTGCTCGCGATGCTTGCCTCCAAGTATCAGCGCGGATGATTGGATAGCGTTGAGAGGGCCGCATGTGAGCATGCGATGCGGAGGTGCTCCAAGCTGCATGTGTGTGAGCTTTGTGATGAGGGCTGTAAGCGCACCCCATCAGGTGGCCGATCCACGAATGGCATGCACTTGCGCGTGCCCCGTGCCTCGCCTCTTATACGCCTCTGGGACGTTGCGCAACAGGTGGCGACGATGTTTGCTGCGATGAAGGACACTGACTACGGCAAAAATCCTGCTTTTCAGAAGAATTTCATGGAGGCCTGGCGACCGCTGCTCAAGCAGACGGCTGAGGGGAAGATTGTCAAGGATCTGGCCAAATGCGATTTCAGTATTATCGCGGCGCACCTAGACGAGGAGAAAGAAAAGAAGAAGAACATGTCAAAAGAGGAGAAGGTGGGAGAATAGGAGTGATGGGGGTCAGTCTTTGTTTGCTGAGCTTGCCGGTTTGGATTAGTGGACTCCAGAGAAGGAGGCAAGCCGGCTCACACGGTGGTATCGCTGCTGCAGTTGCTCATGTGGTGACGAAATCGCCGAGGAGTGAGCAGTCATGGAGTCTTCGGCTAGGCCTCGAGACTCCCGCGTGGCAAGTGAGCACAACATTCCTGCTTATTCCGGGTTTCTTCCTTCCCTCATTTTCAGGCGGCGGCTAAGGCTGAGAAAGAGGCTGCCGAGGCACATTGTGCCTACGCTATCATCGATGGTCGTAAGGAAAAGGTCGGAAACTTCCGCGTGGAACCGCCGGGTCTCTTCCGTGGCCGTGGCGCTCACCCCAAGATGGGGAAACTAAAGGGACGCATATGGCCAGAAGACATCACGATCAACATCGGCAAGAAGGCCAAGGTGAGGCGATTGCCACTGCAAAATTCATCCCGGGCTACCGCCTGACGTTGCGCGCCTCTCATCAAGGCATCGACAGCCCATTACTCTCAGATTGCACGCAGCATGTGCACCCCCATCGCCTGCACTCACCGCATCGGGAGATGCTGGGCGCTTCGCCTCGTACAGTATTAGACCTTTCACACCGTGCGCTCTTGCAGTGCCCCTTTTTACTGCGAGCGCCGAGGTGTCTATCCCCCCTCAGGTCCCGCCGGTACCTGATCTAGGCGACGGCAAGAAGCATAAATGGGGAGAGGTTGTCCATGACAACACTGTGACATGGCTCGCCAAATGGATTGACACCATCAATGGAGAAGTAGGGGCACACCCTGCCGGCGCGGCCTTGTACCCGCCTGTTGCATTGCCTGCTTCACGTGTACCTTGCACGCCTCGGCCTCTCTTGTCACCACTGGCCTTAATAACCCTCCTCATCAATAGGTCAAGTACGTCATGCTTGCGGCCAACTCGTCGTGGAAAGGCATGTCGGACTTGGCTAAATACGAGAAAGCCCGCGAGCTCAAGAAGCACATCCATAACATCCGTGCCGACTACATGAAAGGGATGCGCTCTAGTGACAACGAGGCACAACAAAAATCCGTCGCGGTCTACCTGATTGATCGGCTCGCTCTCCGAGTGGGGAACGAGAAGAATACCGAGGAAGAAGCCGACACTGTGAGGCCCTCTTCCACCTACGGGCTTGCGGCGTGCGCGCACACAGCTCGTTGGCGGCGCAAGACAACAGGGTCGTGAAGCAGCGGCCGGCATAAGATCGCTGGGTCGCTTCGCGAGCTAGTCACAAAACATACTCAACATAGTAGCAAACTCCTGACCAATCAAGAAAAGCCGCGGCAGCGGGCTGTCACTAGCACGATGGAGTTGTTCCCAGTAGTCTTGACCGCAGATCTAAGTGCCCATGTTCACTTCGTCTGGCTGTCTTTTCACCACAGGTTGGCTGCACCTCTCTTCGCGTAGAGCACGTATTCCTAGACGTTGGTGAGAACAAGCTGCGCTTGAAGTTCTTGGGTAAGGACTCTATCGAGTACGATGCTACCACCGAGGTAATGTCGATGAATGCCTGTCGTCATCGAGCTTATCCACTTGGAAAGCGTCGGGCACGTAGCTGCCTCACGGCGCGCCTCGTAGATCGCGTCCCGTTGCATGCAGTTGGACGCCGCGTTCTCGAGCCCTCTTGCCGACCTTGGCCCGACCGCCTGCTATTGCACAACAGGTTATCCCCGAGGTTTACAAGTGCCTCTGCAAGTTTGTTGCCAAGAAGAAGCCCGGCGATCGGGTGTGTGCCGAAGAACCGAGCCAGCTCAAGGCGTTCAGACTTGGCCCGCCGTTGAGCGTGTCCATGGACATCCTTAGTGCCCAATAGCTCTCCGCCCAGTCAATCCTCCTCCCCCCCGCACTAAGTGCGCCCATCTAGTCAACAACTCCCCAACACGTCTCGACAGGTCTTCGACAAGGTAGAACCTGCTGCGCTGAACGAGTACTTCAAGAACTTCATGGAGGGCCTTTCTGCCAAGGTGTTCCGTACGTACAACGCCTCTATCACGTTGGACGCCGAGCTACGCAAGACGAGCGAGCAGGTACCCGCGTGTGAACGTCCTTGGTCGTGACGCGCATACAAGTGACATACTAGATCCCAAGTGTTGCCGCAACGCGTTTCTCATCAATATGCGATCTCGCCTCCTTCCGTTGACTCATCGGAAATTGATGGACGGCCCCGCAGGTTACGCAGCGCCAACGTCAGCAAGAAGGCGACGTGAATGCGCTCATGGCCTATTACAACCTAGCCAACAAGAACGTCGCCGAACTTTGTAACCACCAACGTGCAACACCCGCTTCGCACGCCAACGCCATAGCCAAGATGGATGAGAAGATCGAGGTCATCAAGAAAGAGCTCAAGGAGGCGAAGAAAGCTAATTCATCCAAGGCTGACACCCTTGCTAAACGGCTTGGAAAGGTGGGTAGGGAGTTGCAAGCCCTACAAGCAGCCTCGGCCGCTTACTATGTCACGGTCGGCTCTCGTGTGGAGCCGGCTCCAGGGTTGGATTACATTGCGCCGGCCCCTTCCTTTCCCTTATGTCTAAACTCTTTGGAAAATGAATCCTCTCTCCTCCCCTCCCCCCACCCCCCTTTCAAATACATCCACGTCGATACGCAGATGATGGCCGATCGCCGCAACAAGGATGAAACCAAGAACGTGTCGCTCGGCACCTCCAAGATCAACTACAACGACCCGCGTGTCACAGTCGCCTGGTGCAAGAAGCACGACGTGCCAATCCAAAGGCCCTTCCCCAAGACGTTGTGCGCAAAATTCACATGGGCGATGTCTATCGAGCCTGACTACGAGTTTTAGGAGCAGTCCACATGGAATCGACGCCGAATTGAAGAGGCTTTGTCGGCTGAATGGCATCAATTGGGCATTCCGCAGCAGCTTATTACATGGGTATTCGGATGGCGAGAGAGCCCGAATGGCCATTCAGCGATTCGCCGGGTCTACGCATGTTTCGCAAAATGTCTAGCCTCATTCCTTGCGACCCGAATCGTGTGCAAGTCAGCGTCAAACCTCCTGCAGCATCAAAGACGGCCTGTTACATACTCACCAACGTACATGGGAGTGGAATAATCATGCGTATTGGTCGTGCTTCTCAGCGCGTGGCAAGTGAGCAAAGCGCATAGACCAGTGAGGACTGGCAGGCTGGCTCCAACGTGCGCGCCCCTGCTGTATTCATGATAACCTAGCATTTGCGCCCCGAATTGCTTCATACCTTGCTAGATCCGTCCTTGCCAGCATCGTTCGTGCAGACACTATGCGGGGCGGTCAAACTGGGATTTTAACTATTTTTAGGGTTAGGGGGGGCTACTTTCTTGACCGTGGCGCCATGTCCAATAACCATTAACAACCTTCAAGGGGGCCACCTGTTAGCATCGGCATGAGCAAATGAAAATATTCGCCGCGAGAAATAGTCCGATTCGCCCCCACGCCCCTCAGTCACGCACGCCCACGCGCTCTACCCATACGCTCTACTCATAAAGCAAATTGCGGTCGGACGGATCGAGCATGACCACTGGCTCGATATGCGACGAGACGGAATAGGGAAACGATCGGCGGGAGGCGCGGCTAAGGTGGCCGGGAGTGATGGAATGGCGGGCTGGACCACCTCCTCAGCAGAGGAAGGCGGGAGGACGGGCTTGGGCGAGGGCGAGCGCGACGACGGAGCGGACATGGCTGGGCGGATCGGGAGTGATAGGCTGAGGCTGAGGCTGAGGGAGTGGGGAGGTTTGGTATTGAGGTAGTGTTGAGAACGAGGGACGAGGGACGAGAACGGGAACCAGAACGAGAGCGAGAGCGACGAACGAAGAACGACAGACGACAGACGGTTCGGGGCCGATGGCCCGACGAGATGACACCGAGTGGAGAGAGAGGGGGGCTCGTGCCCCCCATGGGCGAACTAAGTATAAACTTAGTTGAGGCGAGACTATTAGTATTAGTAGTAAAAGGCTTTTTTTGCATGCCTGAACTCTATACTCTATTGTCTACTGATCATTCATACCCTAGCTGTGAAAAACAGCGGTTGAGGTCTAGAAAACAATAAAAACAGCTGTTTTTGGGAATGCAAAAAAACAGTAAAAAACAGTGCAAAAACAATATACAATATAATAGTGGGGCCGTGCGTGGGGCCAAATACAGCATACAGCAGGGGGCCTCCCCCCCCGCCCCCCCGTGCGGAACGCCTCTGCCTTTCTCTCGCGAGTCGCGAGAGTCGCTCGTGGCGTCGTCGCGATCCCCTCCCCCCCATCCTCCATGGCCAGCCGCCCAGTCTTCAACCCCAACCCCACCCGGTCATCGCGATCAGCGAGCCGGGTGGTGGATAGTGATAGCGACAGCGACAGCGAGAGCGGCGGTGCGGTGCTCGCCGCGGCTGTGGCTGCACCAGCAGCAGCGCTATCCGCTGCGCAACGCTGGGCATCGCTGCTCGACGTGTTCACGAGGCGTGTGCTCGCCGCTCGCCGCCGCCGCCGCCCTGCCCAGATGTTCGAGCAGGGGGAGAGAAGAAAAGAAAAAAATGGGAGAGAAAGAGAGGGAGGGAGGGCGAAATGGAGGGAGAGAGGAGAGAAAGAGGCAAGAAAGAAAAGAAAATTCACCTAGTCCTGGAAGAGCGCCGCCGCGGCAAAGACGAGAATATAGGGTATAGGGAGCGTGGCGGGGGAGCCAAAATAATAAAACAGCTCTCTAATCTCTCGCTTCCCTCGTTCCTCCTTCCCTCGCTCCCGCTCCCGGTCTCTTCCCTTCTCTTATCTTCGATTTCCCTCCCTCGTTTCCTCCCCTCTCTCTCTCCACCTCCCCCCCCCGCCCCCCCGCGTTCTCCCTCTCCCTCAATGTCGCGCCTCACACAGAGATTGGCGCCGCCGCTCTGCGGGCGCAGCCTATCGATCGGCACGGCCAAGGAGCGTGCTCTCTCGCTCGAGGGGCAGGTTGCCTGGGTGGTCGGTGGCGTTGGCATCGTTGGCGCCGGCATCTGCCGTGGGCTGCTGCGCGCTGGAGCGACTGTGCTCGTCAACTCTCGGCACGAGACTCGCCTCGAGCAGCTGGCCGACGAGCTGGGCCACCCAGAGCAGCTAGTGTGCGTGACGGGTTCGATGCTACCTGAGCATGCCGCTGCCACTATTACTGCCGGACTCGATCGCACCAGCCAGCAGCTCGACCACGTCGTGGCACACTGCGCCGTGCGCTGGTGGGCACGCAACCATGGCGACGAGACGTCGACTGTGTTGCGCAATGCAAACTCGCTGCTGAGCATCGCGCCCGAGGAGTTCCCCGCGCTCGCTTCGCAGCTCGCGAGCTTGCACTTTGCCGCCGCGCACCACCTCGTGCCCCGTCTCTCGCAGGAGCGCTCCTCCTACACTTTCATGACGGGGGGTGGGCCATCTCAAATGCGCTCGGTGCCTGGCACGCTGTCGTCTCTAGGGCACGTCAACGCGGCTGTCGTCTCCGGCCTCGCCGGCGCGATGCGGTCGGAGCTCAGTGGATCACCGCTTCGGGTCTCTGAACTGCGGGTGAGGACCGCGGCCCCTGCCACAGCTTGCCGCGCGCTCGGGCACCCTGTTATCAAGTTCTCATTTCTTCCCATCACCTCGGCTTGCAGGTGTCGATGCGCCTCAACCGCCCCGCGTCAGAACGCAAGCTTGATCCGCGAGAGACACCATTGTCTCACCAGCTCGGCGCAGTGTGCGCGGGTATTGCAGCTGACGCGAGAGGGGGAGGCAAGGATGGCAACTTGCTGCACGAGGTGTGCACAGACGCAGACGTCAAGGCGTTGCGAGAGCGGTACCCAGTTGCCGATGTTGGCTACTCCGTTTACTTCAACCCAGGTCTCCTCTGAGCGCTCCAGATCGATGCCGCCACAAGTCCACTTCAAGGAGCTGGCGTTCGTCGAGTAAGACCGCTGAGGGGCTGAGCGATTCTCTTATGCCGCCCCTACGGACGCCGAAAGCCAAAGGCCCAAAAACAGCTATTGGTGTAGAGGCGGTTCACGTGTGGCTCGTCAAGCCGCGTGTCCGTCACTATCTGCTACATCAACACACTCGAGCGTCAGCTCTAAGGTACACAACTGGCGACTGCTTCTTCTCTATATGAGTGGCATTCCTGACGGCCTCGCAGATTAGGTGCGCCGTTGGGATTGCATGGGCGCATGTTGCCACAAGTGTGTTCCCAAATTTCGGTGGCGTCATGGTTAATGAGGTCACTAGTCAACTAGCTCGGGTATGCAGCCGAATCGAGGTGCTGTCAATTGAATTTTCATTCCCCGTCCGTTGCCGCCTCCTCGGGCAGTGGCCTGAGGGCGGCCTCTTTTGCCTTGTTGTTCTCCCACCCGAAGTTGTGCACAACCCTTCTGTCTTCTGTCCTTCTGTTTGTGGCCTTGTGCCGCTCCAGCCGCTTGGTATTGGTATCCCTTAGTTGGGACGAAATGTTTATCTTCAAAATATATATAATCTTATGACCTAGACAAGCCCACTACTAGCAGTCGGATACAACTTTTCCGCCCAAGATTCCGATTCCGCGCCATGTCCATGTCTCTCTGGCCGTCTGTTTGTCAACTAAGTTTATACTTGCTGGTTGACAAGGGGGAGGGAAAGGGCACGCTCCCTCCCCCCTCTCCCGGCCCCCCCTTGGTGGGGCGAGGGAACAGTGCGCCCCCTGCCTCGTCACCCTAGATGGGAAATACAGTGGGGGAGAGTGCAAATACAGTAAATACAGTCTGTATTTGGCCTTCGTACAAATACATTGAAATACAGTCCCCAAATACAGTAGGTTTTTTTTTCCTTTTCTCTTTGATTTTTTTCCTTTTCTCCATATCTCTCTCGCGACTCGCGACTCGCCCCCGTTGCCACTTGCCAACTACGAGCGCGCGCCGCCGCCCCCCTCCCACCCCTCTGCCAGAGCCATGCAGCCCAACCCCAATCCCAACCGAGCCTCTCGATCCATGGCGCAGCAGGCGGCGCTGGAGATTGTGAGCGCCCGCGGAACGGACGGCGAGGAGGCGGCTGCGGCATGCACAGCGGCGCCGATGCAGTGGGCGGCGCTTCTCGATGGAGCGCAGCGCGGCCGCCGAGCTGCAGAGGAGGAGGAGGAGGAAGAGGTGGTGGCGCGAGGGAGCGAGCCAAGTGGGGCAGGGAACAGCCTCTTTGGCTTCCTCCCCACCCGCCCCACCGGCCTGAGCCAGCCCTTGTTGCAAGGGCGTAAGCGCTCCGCCGCTGCCAAGCGCACACACCCTGCGTGGGATTGCGTCGTCCTCATTGATGAGGATGACATGAGCAACCCGCAGTGGCAGTGCCTTGGGTGCGGCGTGAGCCGCCGCGGCGGGGCCACGCGTGTTGTCGACCATGTCTTGGGTCGCAACATGTCAGCCCAGTGCCCTTCCACAGACCCCCCCTTCCTCGCCCTTGTCGACAAGGTGCGCCGAAGCGAGGGGACGAAGAACGAGAAGAAGAAGCAGAAGGAGGCAGTGAGGCAGGTGGATGAAGCGGCTGCTGCGCCGCTTGCCGAGAGGCTTGCCGAGGGGGTGTCCGCTGTGGGCAGTCGCCAACCCCGGCTCAGTGGTGGTCAAACCACCCTGAGCTTCAACGCGGATGCGAAGAAGGCGTGCGACTCGGCGATTGCCGAGTTTTTTTATGCGTGCAACATCCCGGCTGCAGCGGCGGACCATCCAAAGTTTGCGGCGATGATTGCGGCACTCAAGACGGCCCCTCCTTCGTACAAAGGACCGAATCGCAAAGGTTTGCATGGTGCTTTGTTGGATGATACTGTAGCTAGGTTGTCGCGCGAGCTTGAGCCATTGCGTCAGCAGCTGCTGAGTAAAAGTTGTTCGATTCTATCAGATGGGTGGGACAATGTGATGAAGGATCACTTGATCAATTTCTTGTACGGTAATCCGGCGTGCATGCTATTTGATGGTACGGTCAAGCTATCGAGCAGCGATGCAGAGAATTCTGAATTTGTAGCTGAGTTACTACGTCAGCGTATCGAGAGGCATGGCCGGTTTTGCTTTGTGCAGGTGGTCACAGACACTTGCAGCACAATGAAGGCCGCTTGGAGAATTTTGGAGAGGCACTACAATTGGCTCACAGCTACATGCTGCGGTACGCACGTCCTCTCTCTAGAGCTGAAAGATTTTGCTAAGGTGGCACAAGTGGCTGAGGTGATATCAAAGGTAGGTTGCGTTTTATCACTGTTTTGGGGTCGCTCCAGGTGGCCACGTGCGAAGCTCCGGGAAATGATTGCTGCCAACCATGGGAAAGAATTCGGCCTTTACCGCGCAAAGCAAACTCGATTCGCCGGAAAGTTTCATGAGATGTCTCGAATGCTGCGTGTAAAAACTGAGTTGCAGCAGGTGGTAGTGACGATGGAGTATGCAGCGCACCGATTTACTTCCAGAGGGCGGTCGGCCACCTGCGACAATGACGAGGTCTTGGATGCAGACATTGGAAGGAAGGTGAAGGCGATTGTGCTCGACGATGATGGTTTTTGGAAACCTCTCATTCTGATTTTGCATGTGACCATGCCTGTTGTGAAACTGCTCCGGCTAATGGACAGCAACGCGTTTTGTATGGGGAAAGTGTACGATAAGATGTTTTCGATCGGCCAACGCATTGAAGCCATGCAAGATAGAGTCCCTTGGTTCAAGGAATTGGCAAAGCTTCACGCCGAACGTTGGGAATACCTCCACTCGCCTATGCACGCCGCAGGCTACGCGTTGGACCCACAATACATGCAGACGGTAGGTGACTTGGATGACGCAACGACGGAGGGCTTGCAGACAATTGTTGACCGCCTTTGTTTACGTGACACGATCTTGGCCTCCCCCAACCCAGAGCAAGCTTGGAGAGAATGCACCGTCTCCTCCCCTGAAGTAGTTCAACGAATCGCCCAAGTGGAGAGAGAATTTGCTATATTCCAAAGTGGCAGTGGTGCTTTCTCTCGGCCGTCAGCATTGGAGAACGCCAAGGTTATGGAACCGTCGCAATGGTGGATGATGTATGGCAAGCATGTCCCTATGCTTGCATCGATTGCACAACAAGTTCTGTCCCAACCCGTCGCTGCATCGGCCGCCGAACGCAATTGGTCAGTGTATGGCCAAATACATTCTCAAGCTCGGTCGCGAATGTCCCATCAGGTGGCAGATAAGCTGGTTTTTTGTCATGAGTCCATGCATGTGCAGATGCGTTCCCAGAGTGCTGCTTGGAAACCTGATGTTGTGCCATGGGAGAGTGATGAGGATAGTGATGGGGATGGGGAGGAGCAGTGGGTTGGTGATGCGAATGTGAGTCCCAGTGCTGAGCTCGTTGAGAAGTTGTTGAGGTGAGATGCCTCGCGCCGCGCCGCCGCGCGGGCGGCTGCTAGCGTGTGCGGGCGCGCGCCACCGTCCAAATACGGAGGGGCACATAGAGGGGGTTTCAAATACGGCAAATACGGTCTGTATTTGGCCTTCGGCCAAATACGGTGAATACGTATCTCCCAACTAGGCTCGTCACTTGTCACTTGGCAGGCGGAGGGGCCTTGCCCCTTGCCACACCTGCCTAGATCCTGCCGTTCGCCCGCCGAGGGCTTGGTGAGGAACGCAGGTGAGGAACGCACGCCCCGTCGTGCCTGTCGTGGCCAGCCGGTCGCGATCGCTCTGACCCTCCCTTCCCCCCTGTCACCAGGCATACACGAGCTCCAAGGCGGGCGGAGAAGCGGAGAAGGCGTGGGGGGTGGGGGGCCGCAGAGGCAGAGGGTCTTCTATCCTGCCTATGGAGGCAGCCGGGCACAAACTATATGGGCCCTGGGTCCCCGCAACCCAAATCCTACCCCCTAAACCCTAAACCATAAAATCCATTTCCATTTACAGGTAAGTAGAGCTCTACTAGCGGACAAAAAATTCCGTCCTAGAAACTAGGACTACGTCCTAGAAAATCCTTGGATTTCTAGGACTCTGCCGATCATGCCTCCATTATAGCCTATGGTGAGCTTATGAGACATCCCATCACCTGAAGCAAACCATCTCCACATCCCATTCAACCTTAGCTCTCCCCATGACCAACTCTGCGGAGCTTGTCTTTGCTTACTTTTGCTACCACATTCAGCATGCGGTGCTGCACTCGGGCGTCCGCTCGCACCAGAGGAGTTTTATTTTAGACCTTTTGGAGCAGTAGGCTAGCGGATTGGACACTTAGATGACAAAACCAAGCTTGGTGGTCACTGAAGGTCTCAAAGAGGGCAGTCAAAGCAACATTTCATCTCCTGGGGACCATGAGTAGAAGAGCTCCCCATTGGGTGGTATCAGCCATTTCTCCCGTTTCTAGGACAAGCAGCAATTCCGACCAGGAGACCCGTAAACGGGTCACAAAACTTGGTGTTGCTGAGGGAATGGTGCCTAGGTACACCTGGAACATTTAATGAGGACATGCATGTGGTAACTCAATAGCCAAGGTTTGGGACAAAATGACATGGTATGCTCATGCTCTCACCTAGCAAAGTCCGTCCTAGTTTCTAGGACTGGTCCTAGAAAGCTGGGTACCTTTATCCGCTAGGGCTAAGAAGCTAAGAAGCAGCCTCTCCCCCTAGTTAGCCTAACGTTTCCCTTCTTTAATCTTTAACGGAAATCTTAGTGGAACTCATCGTATTGCTATTCCTCGTCGTCCTGTTTCTGGCTTCTGACCTCCGAGAGAGGAAGTTTCACGTTTCTGGCGGGCGATCGTTGATTGTGTATTTTTACTCCACAAACCGAGTGGCCGGCTGCCCTCTGCCGCTCTCTTGCCGAGAGGTCTCGTCGTCCTCGTCGTCCTCGTCTCTGCAGAGAGAAGAAAGGAAGACGGGAGAGAGAAGCTGGCGATCCGAATAAACAAGACTCCTACGAGCAGACAGTGAGGAGAAAAAGTGAAGGGAGATCTTGTTGTGGCTGCCCAAGTCGAGGCGAAAGAGGTGGCGACAACGACGGAAAGAGAGAGAAAGTGAGAGGAGAGGGAGAGAAACGTGAGTGAGAGATGGAGAGAGGGAACAACGGGAGGGGGAGAGAGAGAGAGAGAGGAAGAGAGAGAGGGAGAGAGAGAGAGATGTGGGGGGGGGGGGGGGGGAGAGAGAGAAGAGAGAAGGGCGGGGGGGGAGAGGCAGGGGGCGCGCGATGGCGCCGCCGATGGTCAAGCTGTACCTCGCGCTGTGCGTGGGCGTGACGGCGCTGGTGCAGACGGGACGACTCTCTCCGGCCTGGCTTGCCCTCTCACCCCGCGTCCTTCCACCTGACCTCGAGCTCTGGCGGCCGTTCTCTGCCCTCACCTTTGGGGGTGGCTTCACCCCCTCGTGGCTCGTCTCACTCCATCTCCTCTCGCACTATGGCGCACAGCTCGAGCGTGCGGCGAGCGCGACGCGCGGAGCTGTGTGGGCATCCCTCGACCAGTACCACATCATCGGCTGGATTCTCATCGGGGCAGGATTTATGCTCGCCGCGACGCTTACGAGGCCCAACGAGCTGCTCCAGCCGTTCCTCATGACTGCAGCAGTCTTCTTCTTCGGCACGCTCTGCTCCTACCTGCCGCAGCCGGGTTCCACGCGCGCTCGACTCGATCTATCGCCATGGATTGCGCTCATCGCGCTTGCACTCGCCGTCGGCCCGGCCTCGGCAATGCGTGAGATCGTCGGGATCGGTGCAGCGCTCATCGTGCACTTGGCAGAAGTGCTACCTGTCATGGCAGCCGATGACGCACAGAGTTTCCAGCGGGTGCCGCGCAGCCCTGCTCGCCGGGCCGCCATCGGCGCTGCGCTTGTCGCTTCATTGCTTCTCGGCATGAGCGGCGTTGACCTGAGCGCCCGGCCGATACCAAACGCGCGCCTGCTTGACGCTCAGTCTGTGGCACTCAGCGAGGCGTTGGTCATCGACCCAAGCGCAGAGTTCTTTGAGGCGCTTGCCAACTCGTCGAACGTCAGCGTCGTGATGGCCGGGCGGCGTGGGAACGCCTCTGCGCCCGCCCGTGGGCTGGCCCCTGCTCAGCTGCTGCGTGTCTTCCAGCACTGCGCCGACTTTTGGAGCACGCAACATCACCGCGCTCGCCTCTTCAACACTGTGCGGCAGAAGCGTGGTGGGGCGGCGCTCACGTCAAATGAGCAGCTACTGAACGAGCTGGAGCGAGACCTGGCGGAAGTTCTCTCTCAAGTCGACTTCAAGGCAGAGCCTAGAGATGAGCAGGTGAGACAGTGCACTTGACAACGCACAGCGCACGTTCAATCCAGTCTTTACACTTTCAGTACAGTCTCTCGGCATCGCGCGCTGCTGAAGTGAACTCTTCCCGCTAGGGCCGACGCATCTTGGCCCTTTCCGTGCTCCCCGCCGTTCCTGCCTCATCGCCTGCCTAATGCACGGACATTGACATGTACAGGTCCTGAAGAATGCCCTCCGCGAGCTCCCTCGACCCGAGCTGCAATCTCTCATGCCTCGCGCCAAGATGCTTGAGACGGTGGCTGCACACAGAGAGTCTCATGTCACTGCCCACGAGGCGCTCGCTCTACTTGGCGCGCTCATCAACGACTACGTGCACTCGCTTGCTGAGGAAACAGCGACAATTGAGACGGGTGCTGCAGGCAATCAGTCCACCAATGCAGCGAACGAGGCCTTGGACTCGGGCGCCGAGGAGCACACGGCCCACGTTCAAGTTTCCGCTGACGGCTCGGTGTCGGTCGCTCCTGATAGTCTGAACGCCACATCCGATGGGGATGGTGCCATGAATGCAGAGAGTAGCAACAGTAGCTTGGTCGGCACGGGTACTGCCAAAGACCCCGAGAGCCTCCGGTCATCGCTGCGAGAGCAGCTCAAGACCACTCTTTCAGCGTTTTCAGTCCCATTGGAGATGACCGACGCGGAGGTCCTCACCGAGTTGATGCCTCCCGAAGTTGCGTTGCAGTCGGGGACACGCGCGGAGCTGCTCGCCGAAGTCCACGAGCTCAGGACTCAGGTGGGTCGTGTAGGCCGCGTCAGATTAAGCAGCATCAGCCGCGCTCAGCTTGGCCCACATGCGCTCCTTGCCCTCTTGCGTGATTCCCGACTTCTACCCCGTGGCCCCATCGTTGCAGCTTCGGGACGAGGCGATTGCGCGCTCTGTTGAGGATCTGCGCATTCGCATCGCTCTGCCTAACGCGCTCACAATGTTCGATGGCAGCGCCACGGCGCCATCCATCAACGACGCTTCCGCTCTTTCTGGCCGCTCGTCTCTCGTTCTCAACGAGACGGCGAGAATTGAGTCGACGAGTCTCGCCCTTGAGCTGCTTACATTTCACGAGGCAGACACGGCTATGGGCGAGGAAGCCATGGTGACTGAACTGCTCAACCTTGCCAACCTCACTGCTTTGCAAACAAAGGAGGGCACGCTGGCCGCGCTTGCTGAGGCTGCTCAAAGCTGGAAGCTTCTGTCGCGGGCTCAAGACGCCGTTGCCTCGCTGCGCAACGTTTTCTTGAGGGGACTTGTCCCATCTGCTGACCTTCGTGAGTCCATCTTCGGTGACCAGGAGCCGGCGACAGAGGGTGCCACTGCTGCCGCGGGTGAGCCCGAGGAACAGGCAGACGCCACGGACGAAGCCACCACGGAGGCGATGGGGGAGCGCCCGGAGGAGATGAGCGGGTCAGCAGGCGTCGCTCGCTCCGGTCCCGTATCATGGGCTGAGCACGCGGCGATCCCATCCCTGGTTGAAACTGCCATGCTAGGGTATGAGTTCCCCCCGCTGATGAGTTCTGACGACATCGTTAGCTATCTCCTCAAGCTCATGAAGCTGGATCACCTAAATATTCCGACCAGCTTCGGCCCCCGCGCGTGGCTGGAGAGCGCCGTGATTGCTGCACGCGCCAAGGGCACCCATGCCTCCGTCACTGCTACCGCCACCACCTCCAACGTGGAGAGCTCAGCTCCGCAACCCCTACTCTTGCCGCAACTTCGAGACACTACCGCTGCTGGCATCATCGGAGGCGCGGCGACCGCTGTGAGCGATGACCACTTCGCCATCCTCGTGGCAGCAGTGATGCAGGCCGTCGGCGTGCACACTAGGCTGATGATTGGCTGCGACCCGCCGCTCGCCCCGACGGATGTCACCGCGGCAGGCGGCGAGGGTCTTGCCGAGTCAGATGGCGGAGCTGCTGCTACTCAGCCCTTGTGCCATGCGGTTGCCGAGGTTCGCGTGGGTAAATCTGCACAGAAGCTCGGTCGCTGGATCGCGCAGCATCGGAAAGGACAACGCGCACTCCGGAAGTCTGTACGCGGAGCCATAGAGATCAACTTCCGCCGCGACCATCTAGGATTCCTCTGGTTGCCCTTGCGTTGGCGACCTGGCGCCGCGGAACAGGTCCCCGGAGCGGCGTATTCTAATTCGAGCTTCTCAATGATCTATTTCGAGCCTGGGAGGTATGTGGTAGAGGGTGAGCCTCTCGATTCGCGTGGCATGGCGACTGGCCGAGAAAAGCACGATAAGGTGCTCTGCACGTTGTGATAATGACCGCCCACTGCGATGGTGAACTGCAAAGAGGCGATGCTTCCAATTGCGGCGCGTGGTATGCCTCGTGTGTGTATTGGACTAAGCGAGCCCGCCGGCTCCGGCTCTCGGCCTAATCTGCAGTTTATTTGGCCGAGAGACCCGCTGAGGCGTTGGTGGCGTGAGCTCAACACAAGCAGTTCTAGATAGAGCGTGACTAAGGGTGTTGCGTAGTGCACACCATAGCCGCATGGCGCATGCACTATTACTAAGGCGGGCAAGTGCACATCATAGCGTATTGCTTTCGCATAGGAGGGGCGCCACATTTTCTAAAATTCTTAGCTGATCGCGGCGCAGGAAGGCGGCAGGGGACTCACATCCAAAAAGCCCAAAGGTGTCGAGCGACGAGGCGGACCTCGGACGGACCGCCTCGTTGCTGTCGTGGGGCGCACGCAAAGCAGGCGACGCGCGCGCGCGACGCACCGGCGGCTGACGCGGACTAGCGCTGTCCACCTCGGCGGGCGGATCATCGGGGCAAAGTCAGACATGGATTAAGGCAACCCCCTGGGGCGTTTACGAGTCGAGCGAGCGGCGAAGGGGTGTGAGGGTGGCCGTTAGGTTGAGGTGATTTGTTTGAGCATGAGGTAGGTGGTGTAGTAGGTGGTACTGAAGGCGAGGATGAATGAGCCACACGCGGCGTAGGAGAAGACTCCCTTCCGGTCGACCAATGTGCGTAGCACTAGCACTTGAGCCGGAAATGAATTTGCTGGAAAAGTGATTGAATCCAGGAAAAAAGAATCCTCAGAAAGTGAATAAATCGTGCGCACAAACAGTTGCGCTGAATAAGATCGGCCGACGGTGCACCATCAAGCACGCAAGTGGCACAAGCTTGTAGCTGTAGCTTTTCCTGCCGTCCCTCAGCTTCAGCTTCCGGAACTGAATGACAAAGGAGCACGACACAATGTTTGACGAAATCCACTGCGGCAGCTTCCCTCTTCTTGCACTCTGAGGGTGTCGGCGACCATCTAGAGGAAAAGCACACACAGCATACCTACCGAATGATTGTGGTGTAGCGTTGTACTGACCTCAAGCGGACGGACGTTAGCACACCGGGAAAACCTAAAGGCAGTGGTGTAGGTCCGCATCCTAGTTTGATCATCGGGTTCTATGGAAGATGAAAAAAAGCGCACCATACTCATCCTCTCCCTGTGCAGCGTTCCTCGATCACTCCGCGTGCGCACATGTCTAGACTGAGTTGCGGCGCGGAGCTCGGAAATCCGTCTGATATTTGCCATAGACCGATGGCAAAGTAGCAAGCGAACAGACCAAAAGCATGCAGAACCCACCAAGCATACGCCCTACCTACGCGGTAGTAGCGAGATTGAGGCAAACAGTACCGATAATGATGCACGCAATGCCGACGACCTTGATTTGTGAGACGCTCTCACCCAGAAATACCATGCCCATGAACGAAAGAGTGGCCATGACGACCGCGCTCCAGACAGCATAGGCGATAGAGATCTCAAGGGCGCGCAGGCTGTAATTGAACCCGAGGAATGAGCCCGCGTAGAAGACGCACGCGAGCACCGACTCGAGGGGCTTGCTGAAGCCCTTTGCGGCGTTCATGAAGTATGTGCTGATGAGCTCGGAACAGGTGGCGGCGAAGAGGAAGGTCCAGCCTTCAGAGAGCGTCATCCCGCCACGCAGAAGCATCAGCTGCTGCAGCGGGCTCTCGGCGCCGGCGCCGTGGGCGAGCAGCGGCGGCAAGGATGCGCCCGGCAGCCGCATCGCCGCGAGCTCGGCTGCGAGGGCGGCGCGAGGGCGCGGCAAAGCGAGAGACTACATACACCGAACTCACAATTTGCCCGTTCAGCAGCGCTTCACGATTCTTCTCTCTTCTCCGATCGTCCCCTATATCTTCTTAGTAGTAGAGGAATAAGCTCGCGCCACGCGGCCTCCTCTCACTCTCTCGCTCTCTCTCTCGCTCGTTTCTCTCAGCCTCTCACCCTCTCTCACTCCCCCCCCCCCCCCCCCCCCCCCGCCCGTCTAAATCTCTCATTTCTCCAGAGTACTTTAGAGTTGCCCTCCCTCTCTCCAAACATTGTAGTCGCCTGCTGCTCCTAGGAGGACCCCAAGAACCACATAAACTCAGCCAAAACATTCGTACCTCGATGCACACTCCGACCGTCATAGAGTAACTACTCTCCGAGAGGACAAGGCGATAGAGAGAGAGAGGGGGGGGAAGAGCGAGAGAAGAGGCGAGAGAAAGGCCGAGCGAGAGAGAAGCCGCGGGAGGAGGCGAGAGAGAGAGAGAGAGAGAGAGAGAGAGAGACCTCTCGTCCCCCCGGCGGCGCTACACTGTGCATACTGAGACTTCCCTCCTCCTCCTACCGCAGCCCATCTTTCTTCTCAATCATCCAGTTCTCTACTCCTACTCCTACACTTCTCTACTCTATGGATACATCTCAACTATCTGGAGGGCAAAGTGTACGCGATATCGGATAGTGTGTGTACTCCATGTGAGAGAGAGAGAGAGAGAGAGAAGAGAGAGAGAGAGGCCTCGCGCCCGTCGCCCATGCAGCAGATCCCTCCCTCTCCGCAGCTGGTGGCGTCGGCGCCACCCACGCGCTTCCCGAGGCACAAGATTCGGATCCTGCTGCTCGAGAATGTCCACCAGTGCGCCATCGACAATTTCCATAAGGAGGGCTTCTACGTCGAGACTGCAGTCGCAATCTCAGAGCAGGCGAGCGCGTCCAGCCGCTCTCTCCCCCTCCCTCCCTCCCTCCCTCCCTCCCTTCCACCTTCTCTTCCTCCCTCCTTTCCTTCTCCCCTTCTCCTCTTCCCACCCCCCGGCACCTCTCTCTTTCCCTTTGCCCACCTATTCCCTGTACGCACTAAGTGTGTGACGCATGCTTGGTGTGGGTAAGCCTTGTCGAGATCGAGGTGCCTGCCTTACCCAACACGCCCGCTTCCTCCCCTCGCCCTCCGCTGTGTTGCTCAGGATCTGATGTCCAAGCTAACCGGTACGAATGGCCATGAAGCCATCCACGCCATTGGCGTGCGCTCAAAGACGGCCATCACGAAGGAGTGCTTTGAGGCAGCTAAGCGCCTCCTCTGCGTCGGATGCTACTGTATTGGCACCGACAACCACGACCTCGAGGCCGGCGAAGCTGCGGGGGTGCCCGTTTTCAATGCGCCGTACGCCAACACGCGCTCCGTCGCTGAGCTCGTCATCTCGCAGATAATTGCGCTCTCCCGTCAAATGATGGACCGCTCGGCAGAGTGCCATCGCGGTGCGTGGTACAAGGTCTCGAAGAACTGCTGCGAGGTCCGAGGCAAAACTCTCGGCATCATCGGCTACGGCCACGTCGGCTCCCAAGTCTCGGTGCTTGCAGAGTCATTGGGCATGAAGGTGGTGTATTACGATGTGGTGCCGAAGATGGCCATGGGCAACGCCACGCAGTGCAGCACCATGGATGAGATGCTTGAGCAGGCAGACTACGTCACACTGCACGTGCCCAAGCTCCCAACAACGAAGAATCTCTTCGGAGCTGCGCAGTTTGCAAAGATGTGCGTGCCACGAGACCACCTCTTGACGACCAGCGCGCGTACTTCCCGCCAGTTGCCTCTCACTGGCCCACCCATCCTCTCGTCCTTGAGCCGTCGCCCACGGCTGCCTAGTAGTGCCTCTTGTTGCCCATGTGCCTCGCCTCAGCAGCCTACCCCCATCGGCTCACCTCGCAGCTGTGGCCAACACATCGCAGGCGCAAGGGATCGTATTTGATCAACGCGTCGCGCGGTGACATCGTCGTGATCGATGACTTCGCGGAGGCTCTACGCACGGGCCACCTCGCTGGCGGAGCAGCCGACGTATTTCCCTCGGAGCCTAAGAAGAATGGCGAGAATCTCTTCAACTCTCCGCTTGTGGGTCTGCCGAACGTGATCCTCACACCGCATATCGGCGGCTCGACCGAGGAGGCGCAGGCAGCCATTGGTATGGAGGTGTCTACGGCCATGATCAAATACATTAACATGGGCATCACTTACGGTGCTGTGAACTTCCCGCAGGTGCTTTGGGGATCGCCTGTTGCAATTACGCATCGCCCAGCCCGGTCTAGTGCCTGCAGATGTTAAGCTTGCTTACTGTCTGAGACTTGCGAGTGATCCTAGAGGTCCCGTTGAGCCGCCTGCATCTGATGATGGACTGTACTCGTCGCCAAAGGACTGCGCCCTCACTCCCCTTGAATGCCTTCTCTGACAGATCGACATCATCCCGAGGCCGGGCACCCACCGGTTGCTCAATTGCCACAAGAATGTGCCGGGAGTGCTCATGAAGATCAATATGGCCCTTGCCGAATCGGGCTGCAACATCTTCGCCCAACAGTTGGCAACATCGGACAACGTCGGCTACATGGTTGTCGACGTCAACACCGCCGCCTCTGAAACATGCATGTCGACGATCCGCTCACTGGATGAGAGCATCCGCACGCGCATCCTGTGGTAGACGCGAGTGGGCACACGCAGCTATGGCAGTTTGGGAGCACTTGGGGACCCGAAGCCTGCATTGAGGGCATTCCCCCCTCTTTCGATAGTTGGCTGACCGCGAGGCAATCTCCACATCAGCAAGCCCATAATGGGTTCCGTGAACTTTTGCACTTTGCGATCCACGCCAAGGTCCCATGTCAAACCTTGAATTGCATAGTGGAGTCTGATGTCGCGCTGTGGCAGCCATTGCGCCCAAGGCGCCACATGGACTTTCAGAATTCATGTGGAGGCCGCAACGCCTTGCTTGATTGGCACAAGCGATGGCGCGGGTGTTAGACGACCAACACGCTGTATGTCGACCGGCCGGAGCGGAAGGAGACCGCTCGGTTTTGCGAGGAGATCAGCATTACGGCGAGCTGTGCCTTGGCGCACCTCGGCGGTAGCATTGGTCGGGAGTGCTTTAGCTATCATATCGAGAGCACTAGGCGTGGCGAATGTCGAGTGTGCGTAAGCGTAAGGAGCATCTTGCTGAGAGTGAATGGCGAATAGCAAACAAAGCCGCGAGGCAAAAGCGCGGCGCGCAGGACCGCCTTTGCATGGCTATTGGCCGACCGCCGCGCTCACGCAAGCGCCTGTAGGCCGCGTTGGGTAGCACCTCCTAATGCCAACGAACTCCCCGCATGCTCCTAGCTAGCTAGTCTGTGTGCCACACCAAGTCCATGTATTGCTATCCACGCAACTTGTGTGGAAGGATAAAATCAACTAACTTTATAGTTAGACGCCATGGAGCGCGCCGCCGCTCCCCACCTCTCCTTCGGGTCCCCCGCCGCGGGGACCCCCCCGGCACCCATGGAGCTGTCGCAGGCGAAGCGACCGCGTCCGCCCGCAGAGGCCGAGCAGGTGAGCGCGACCCCGGTCGCGCCGCACGGCCCGTGGCCTCGGCCACACCAGCCACTGCAGCCATGCTGGCCCTCCCCATGGAGGGTCACAAGCTGTAGAACACAGAGGACCAGCACCACACAAGACGAACAATACAGCCACCAGGCATGCCTTATGGCAGAGGCCTCTCCCACCCTAGGGACGGCCGCGCTGCCCCGGCAGCGCGGCCCGAGACCGGGTGGCCCTTATGGGCACAAATCCAAAACCAACAGCAGAACGCACAATGGCACAGACCCCTCAACACCACAACACATGACCACACAGAAGGGAAGCTGCTTGGGTGCGTCTAGGGGCGCACATCACACTCCCCCGCCACACGCTCGATTGGACCCACCCATGGCCTCACATACCCCGACCTCCCCTGCCACTCAGGAGCCGCCCTCAGATGAGGAGCAAGGCTACACTGAGTCGGACGCAACATACGAGCTGTCCTTTCACCAGGAGGGAGACTACACTTTCCAGGACGCCACCGTCTACGCCGCGATCGTAGAGCTCCTCTTGGAGCTCGAAGGAGTCGACCCGGAGCCGGACTTCTGGGCCCGGTCCATCCGCGGGCCATGGCATATCGCCGTGAACGAGGACTGCGCTCAGCAATTCAAAGAGCGTTATGGGGACAACACCACCCTCCGCATCATTCAAACCGACATCCCCGTCCCCTCTGGACAAGCCCGTACACCAATAGACAAAACAAATGGATAAAACACCCACACTACGCCGTGTCGCACGATAAGAGTGCAACTAGAACACTAGGGCTGGGGATTCTAGATTGGCCGTCCCATGTAAAAGCACTCCAGGCTAAATGGATCTTGAACTACCTAAACGCGAGAAAGGCACTATGGAAACACGCGCTCGATGCTTGGTTCTGCCGAACCGGACTAGGGAGAGGAGCAGTCCTCTCCACGATCCCCACGAAAATATTGACGGGAAGTATCAGGGGAAACCCGGCGCTCCCAGTCTTCTGGAAGGAGGCGATTACTAACTTCAGGGAACTCGACATACAACCCTCCTTCCTTACACGGGAAGGCGCGCTATCGCAGCCAATATGGCACAATCCCCACATCCCGCCCCCAAAAGTGCGCGCCCCGTGGGCGCGCCTATGGGAAGCGTTGCACACCAACGTAATACATAACGTATTCAAAGACGGCGCTTTTACAACGCCGTATAGCAAAAAAGAGTGTTCGGCATATCTCGAACACCTACCCGAAACGTTCATTCACGAGGGACGCTCGATACACAAAAAAGATTTTCTCGACTCGTGGGACGAGATAGTCGGCCACGCAACGCGTGTGATAGAGCGTTCGAAAGAGCGCCCGCCTTCAGCCACTGAAGGACAAAAGTCGCACGACACAAACACCCCGCCTCAAAGACCGGGGACCGAGCCACAGAACAAAGAGGTCAGGGTTTCTGAAGACGAAAAATACATCAGCAAGCTAAACAATATATGGCTACATATCGAAACTGACTACTTAGGAGAGGTAACAGACACCGGCAACGTGGCAGAAGTCGGAGAGATCCAACACTATCACCCGCCAGCCAGATGGGAGGGCGGATACAAAGGCCCAAGGCACATGGAGTACCCCCTCGCGGATGAATATGCCATACGAAAAGGAAAGGTCGCACTTGACGCGATAACAGTCGCAGACATTACCAAGGCCACGCTTAAAGCGACCCGGAGCAACGCCCCGCAAGCGGCAAGATTAGCATGGGAGAGAAGGCTGAATATCACAAACGAAGAGTGGAAGCACATAGCTAAACTGTACACAATGCCGTTATTGAAACACACAGACAAGCACCTCCACTTCAAACATTTCACACACAGAAGAATTGGTACTAGAAATAGATTCATAGACGCTCAGACAGACATATGTAGGCTATGCCGTCGACACCGCGAAAACTCGTGCCATCTAGCGTGGTGTCCCGCGACGAAAACCATCTTCGAGACCATAGACGCCCTCAACAACTACACGCCTCCCCCCAGAAGGACACGCACACAGAAAATAAAGGATAGATTATTTGCATATCCTGGTACGAACACTCCCGAAAGCCTAAAAACACTATACGTGATAGCGTGGAAATATATACTAAGAGACTTCTACAGAGTAGAATTTGAGTCATACGAATACCACTACATACCTATCCTAGAGTCTACACTAGTGAGATTCACTACATTAGTCAGGGGCCTCACCCCGCCAAAAGCGCACTGCTCTGCACGCACGCACAAAGCCGCTCAAGGGAGAAAGCCCAAACTCAAGAAATCGCTAGAACTCAGCGCCCCCGTATTCATTGAAAACGAGAAAGGTAGACTACAACTGAGCGAAAACACCCGCCTCGTAGCAAAAGCACTTGGCCTCGCTGAAAGACTCGCATAACATGAAGCGTAGGCCCGGGGAAACTTACCATCTAAGAACGCGATCGATCACTATAGGTCACCTAAGAGGAACGCCGCGCACACTAAGCCAAGGGGCCATGGAACAACTCTAAAAACAAACGGGTCACTCAGTGGCACAGGAGGGAGCGGAGAACACGCCGCTGAGGACAAGTGCACACAGCTCCGCTCGGACCCCCCACATATCCCGAGCCCCTAAGTAGAGCACGAGGGGAGTTGC
>CM030938.1:1800310-1818199 GCA_018136815.1 Isochrysis galbana
GTTCGGGATTTGTATTCAGACCCTAGGAGCACTTTACTCTGTGCTCACGCAATTCCTAGCACTATTGGACTCCTAGATGGAAAAGACGTATTTACCGTACAATATGGGTGCACCATTACAGTCGGGAAATTGAGTAAAAATGCGCGAAACGCGCGATTCTTGTACAAATCTTGCAGGGCAAGTTTACTCACTCTAGGGTAGTAAACCTCCTCTCGTTCCTCGTTGGCGAGAAAATTGCCGCTCCCGCTTTGGCTGTGGAAAATCTGGCCGCTCGCTACCGGCTGCGACTGCTTTCGGGACGCCAAAAATTGTGTAAAACTTGGCAGCCGTTTTCTCCGTAGCGTGCGCGACTGTCGTCGAGGGGGGTAAGAAAATAGGACTCACAAGACAAAAGAAAAAGAGGTTTTTTGCGGGAGTTCCACTTGCTCCTAGCCCCTAGAGCCTAGAGCCCCTCCCCCCCCCAAACCCCCAAATCCCAAATAACCTTTAAACGTTGAGAAGTCTCCGCTCCGGAGCCAGGGAGGGGCAGTCCGGAGCTTGCGGCGTGTTCCCCACGGCATCACAGGACCAAAATACCGAGGGGGAGAACACTAGTGCTAGGAATGAGATGGGGGAGTATTGTAGTAGAGCTACCGAGTACAAGGACATTCTTTACTGACTGTCTAAGCTTCTGAAGTGAGAATACCACGAGGGAGCCTTCACACGCTCGCCGCCGTGTCTCGGCGCCCGGGCGCCAGCGCGCGGGGGGAAGGGGGGGGGGGAGGGGGGCGGGGGGAGCTGAGAGTGTGGAGAGAAGGCCAGGGAGACGACCCCCAAAAGAGAGGAAAGACGAGGGGTGGGCAACCCTTTGGTCTCACAGCGCGGGAGAGAGAAGAGGAGCTTTGCAACTCTCCTACATGGTGGCGAAGAGAGTCGGAGCGCGTCCTTGAATTCAGAAGAAAGGGGGGAGTGTACGTGAGAGTTCGCGTGGTCGATCGGTCCAAACCTAGAGGGAGAGTGGGGGGGGGAGAGAGAGAGAGCGGCGCGATGGCGGAGGGGGCGGAGGACCGGCGCGCCAAGGTGCTGGCGGAGTACCGTAAGACGCTGCTGCGGCATAAGGAGGTTGACGCCAAGGTGGGGCGGGCGTCGCACATGTGCTCGAAGGGAAAGGGGTGGAAGGGGAAGGGGATCCGTCTGCTGGTGCCCAAGGGCTCGAGCGAGGGGTGGGGGACCTTGGAGAGAGAGAGAGAGGCCAGGGAGAGAGGGAGGGAGGGAGGAAGGGGAGGATGGGGGGGGGGGGGGGCAGGGGGAGATGGGGGGGGTTCGAGGAGGGAGGGATGGGGAGAGGAAGAGGATGAGTGAGAAGGAGAGGGAGAGGGTGCTAGACGAGCTTGTGAAGAGCTGGAGTGACAAGGTGGAAGGGGGGGGGGGGGGGTTGAGGGAGAGCAAGCGAAGCGAGGAAAAGGGAGGGACATGGAGAGGATGTGGGAGGAGGGTAAGATGGGCCCTGCGGACGGATATGATGCTCGTTCCTCTCCCCTGTCCCCTTCCCTATTCTCCGCGTTATGCATACGCGCTCTCACCTCTCGCCGCCCCTCCCCTGCCCCCTTCATGGCAGGTGCGTTCGATGCGCGAAGAGGTGAAGCAGCTGCGCAAGGACTACGACAAGACGGAAGATGACCTTAAGGCGCTCCAATCTGTTGGTCAAATCATCGGCGAGGTCTTGCGCCAGCTCGACGCCGAACGGTATATCGTCAAGGCGTCGTCCGGACCGCGCTATGTCGTTGGCTGCCGCTCCAAGATTGACAAGGCCAAGCTAGTTCAGGGCACTCGTGTCACGCTGGACATGACGACACTCACCATCATGCGAGCGCTGCCCCGAGAGGTCGACCCGGTTGTCTTCCACATGAAGGCGGAGGAGGCCGATACTACCTCGTACTCGAGCGTAGGCGGCCTCAATGAGCAGATCCGCGAGATGCGCGAGGTGATCGAGCTGCCTCTCATCAACCCAGAGCTCTTTGTACGCGTGGGCATCAAGGCACCCAAAGGATGCCTTCTTTACGGGCCTCCGGGAACCGGGAAGACCCTACTGGCGCGTGCTGTTGCAAATAATATCGACGCAGCCTTCCTCAAGGCGAGTCCTCCCCCGCATTGCCCTGTTCCTCTGGTCCACACCGGTGCTGGTGCTTGAAGATTTGGTTTGCACACATTGGGTGATCCTCTCATCTGCGGAGACGCTTCTGCCATCTCCATTCGCTGGGATTTTGCATGCGGTCACATCGCTACTCCACGTTGCGCATACTCCCAGGTTTTTACCGCCTCTTTTCCTACGGTGACCGCAGGTCGTCGCGTCTGCCATTGTCGACAAATACATTGGTGAATCTGCGCGCCTAATCCGCGAGATGTTCGGGTGCGCAGGCTGCCAAAACGTAGGCTGAAAAATACCTCGCGGAAAGGGCGCTCCGCCTACTTTGAGAGAGGATCCACCACTCTCCACCTGCCATTCCATCGTAATGGTTAGCATTTTGGGGCGACAATGCGGCTCCCATATGAGGCACGCGCCTTTTCGTGCGGCGTAGGTACGCTCGTGACCACCAGCCATGCATCATTTTCATGGATGAGATCGACGCCATTG
Organism: Isochrysis galbana; assembly: GCA_018136815.1. NCBI lineage: Eukaryota > Haptophyta > Isochrysidales > Isochrysidaceae > Isochrysis > Isochrysis galbana. Next base: position 1,802,925 of record CM030938.1, read on the forward strand.
GTGGCCGCCGTTTCTCCGAGGGAACCTCTGCAGATCGAGAGATCCAGCGCACGCTCATGGAGCTGCTCAATCAGTTGGATGGGTTTGACGTTCTAGGTGCGCAGGATGCGAGCCGTGTCCGAGTGGCGTTGGCTCGTCATGCGCGACACAGCCCCTGTTCCACAACTCGCTCTTCCCCATCCTGTGATCTAAACCTACCAGGCAAGGTGAAGATGATTTGCGCCACGAATCGTCCCGACGTGCTTGATCCAGCACTACTGCGCCCTGGCCGCCTCGATCGGAAGATCGAGATTCCTCTTCCGGTGCGCTGTGGGCCCCGGCGAAGCACCCGACGACGGTTTTGCTATCAAGCAGAGGACACAGCCCCCTCGACAGCAAGCTCGCAAGAATGTCCGTTACCCGGTTTACGTCCCCGCGGAAGTCTCATAATCTGTCTTCCTGCGTGCATCCAGGGTGAATCTGCGCGTGTGGACGTCCTTAAAATCCATGCTGCGCCCATCACGAAGAAGGGCGACATTGACTACGAATCGGTAGTCAAGCTTGCTGATGGTTTTAATGCCGCAGACTTGCGCAACGTACGCAGCCGCCTTGGCCTCTAGTCGCTGCAATCGAATGGAAGCATCTAGGCCCTTTCCAATCACAGTCGTTTACCTGTTTTGTGCTCTGAGGGTCCATCTGACCCCGCCACTCCATCTTAGTCCTGTCGGTTGTAGCTAGATACATTCTCGTGCCAGCCTGGTTAGAGGGATCTATCTCCGGCACGTCTCCGCCATGCCGTTTGCGGAGTTCTGTGCGATTACGACGTGTGCTCATCCCCACCTGTTGCTCAGGTTTGTACCGAAGCTGGTATGTTTGCAATTCGAGCTGAGCGCGACTACACAATTGAGGAGGACTTCATGAAGGCAGTGCGCAAGGTTGGCGAAAACAAGAAGCTCGAGGGTAAGCTTGAGTACCAAAAGGTTTGAGCTGACGAAGAGCTTCTTTACGGCTTCCGCCTACGCGTTTGTTCTGTACCGAGCATCAGGAAGAGCCCTCAAGCGCCGGCTGCGGCATTTTACAGCAGATGCTTATTGACGGTTTCGTAGTGCTTGATGATGCGGACTTAACTCGACGGAATGCAATGTCACACGGACGTTGCTTCGGAGTCCTGCATCGTGGGCACTGCGTAAGTGTCGACATGCTGCAAAAGGCGGGACGCCAAGAGGAACATTAGCGCAGCTGGCTGCGCGCACCTCTGACGCGCGAGAGCGCGGTTGGTGTTTGCTAGTGCGGAGCTTGTACGGGTTCCTACTGCCGCCTTGAGTGGTGTTCAGCTCGTAGTCGTTTTGTGCGCGCTCTTCGAGCAGCTTCGATACGCAATTTTGTGCATGTGGCAGCGCACTGCCGTTGAACACGCGGCAGGTATGAATAAGACGATAGAGGGAAGAAAAACTTCTTAATATCCTCGCCGCGCGCGCGACCCTGCTCAACCACTTCGCAGCCGCGCCCCCATCCCTTATCACGCCATCGCACTTGCTTTGTGGCCCGTCCCCTCGTGCGAGCGCCTCGTGCTCTACCTAGGGCGCTAGGGCGCGTAGGGGCTCAGTGCGTGGGGCGTGGGGTTTCCAGCGACAGGCGGCGTGTACCGATCCCCGAAGGATCCGTCCTCGACTTCCTCCTCCTCCTGCGCCGTCGGGCAATCGGTCGTATTTGCGTTCTCTCTTGGTTGTGGTAGCGCGCATTGGGCCCTTGCGGGTTCAGCTATTTTCGGGGTTATCTAGCTGAGCGGGTTAGAGTTGGTGTTGTCGTCGCACGTCTACGCGAGTCCTTCTGCTATGCTTAGTGCATGCGCCACTAGGGTTAGGTTTGTGTTCATCACAAGGGCGCCTCTGTCGCTTGTTTTGAAGGCCGGCGCGCTGCGAGTTCACGCGCATCCTTGATCTTGGATCTTGGGTTTCCTGCCTTTGGAGGCTTTATGAGTGCGCGCCGCCGGGTTCCCGTCTGAGGGTCCGAGTCCGAGTCCTCTCACGAGGACCGTGAATGTGGTCAGGGTTCGCTCGCCAATGATTGGTATGTGGTGTGGCGAGGCGGCCGCCGTCTGCTTCGTGGATTACGCGCTGGCCCGACCGCCTGGACCGCCGCCCCTTGTACCACGCCAAGGCCTACACCCTAATTACAACCACGATTCATCGCACCGCTTTCCGGCGTCGTATCGTTCCCCGCATCGCTCCGGTCACGCTACCCGCTTTTACTTACTCTCCGGCGGTAGCCTCGGCTCATGTGGAGTACGTTCTGCTCCCCGTCGCTCTCTTGTCGGCATTCTCTGTCCTTGTTCGGTCTGTCAGCGGGTCAGCAGGTCCCTGTGCGTTCTGTGATAAAGATACGTAAGTGTGGACAACGTTGATGTAATTAATTAAAATTAAAATTAAAATGTTATATCCTAGCCAACCCCACTATCTAATTGGACACAACTTTTCAGCCCCGGACTCCCGCCATGCCTGGCGAGCCAGGTGTCCGAGTGGTACCGGGGGGGGGGGGCATTGCCCCCTCCCCTCGATATTTGTCCTCCCCCCAGTGCAAGCACCGACCCTACGCACCCCAGCACACCCTCTCCTCGAGGCCACGCTGGGGGAAAACCCCTTTCGGGTAAAACAACGCAGGGGGGGGGGGGGGGGCACTCGTGAGTTTAGGGGCCTAGAGCGCTAATCTCCCTCGCCCGAGCGAGTGGCCGCGGCGAGCCGCGGCCCTTCCCTCCTGGCTCTGGCGCCCCCGTCTTCTCTTACCTAACTAGGTCTGGAAGACACGTAAACACCGGAGGGGAGAGCTGCCGCTCCCCCCTCCCCTCCCTCTTCCCTTTTCTCCTCTCTTCCCTGCGGCGGGGGCCCATGGCGCGCGCCTGCGGCCCCTCTTCAGGTCCCCAGGTGGCCTGCAGGGGCTTGGGAGCACAGCTCAGGGGGCAGGTGAGGCTGGGGCATGGCCCTGGCCCCTCCTGCCTCTCCCTCGCTGGCGCTCCGCTCCCCTGCAAGTCGACTGGAGTTGGCTGGGGGGTCCTGAACAGGGGGGCCCAGGGGGAGGAGGGGCTGGTCAGAGGGATGGGCTGGCCACGACAGGCCAGGGCGGGCGAATCAGGCGTGCCTATGGGGAGAGGGATGGGTCAGCAGGGCAGTGTGCTCCTGGCAGGCCATCAGGCGTGCCAGGAGAGCGGGTGGTTCTTCCCCCATGGCAGGGGAGGAGTGGAGAGAGAGGGGGGCTCGTGCCCCGCCATGAGTGAACCAAGTATAAACTTAGTTGACAGCGTTGATGTAAGTGTGGTGCCGTGTCGTCAGTCCGTCGGACTCTATCCATTCTGTCGTCTGTCGTTCTTCGTTCGTCGCTCTCGTTCTCGTTCCCGTTCTCGTCCCTCGTTCTCAACACTCCATTAGTACCAAACCTCTCCACTCCCTCAGCCCTCAGCCTTAGCCTATCCACCTCTAATCGCCCAGCCATGTCCGCCCCGTCCTCGCGCTCGCCCTCGCCCAAGCTCGTCCTCCCTCCTCCCGCCTTCCTCTGCTAAGTAAGGAGGTGGGAGGTGGTCCAGCCCGCGATTCCATCACTCTCCGCCGTTCCCGCCGCGCCTACCGCCGATCGTTTCCCTTGCCCGTCTCCTCGCATGTCGAGCCGGTGGTCATTCTCGATCCGTCACATGAGCATCCAGGGGTCGCCGGAGGGCCGGAGGGCACCACTTATGAGTGTTCATGTGGGAGGGAACGCTGCCCTCAGACGTTGTACACGTGGTCCAGCCATCGGACCGCAGCCGCCGGCGAAACGATCGAAAATAGCGCTGGAGCACCGGCTTCGTCTCCTCCCACGTAGTGTTCTTGGCGTTTGTCTTTTTCCTCCTGCAAATCCGCCAACGCCGAGCGAAGCGACGCAGCCACCCCGGCCCAGCTAGGAACGCTTCGCCTTGTCGGAAAGCTCCAGCGTATTTTGTGCGCATTAGGTGGCGGGCCATGTGCACAATCCATCGCGCGGATGTCTTGCGCGCGTGTGTGCGGCGCTCTTTGAACAACTTGTACAACTCCTTCTCCATGTCAGCGAAACGACCCATGCGCCTCGACGCCTTGTCGATGCGGAGCAAAGAAGCTGCGTGCTTTTTTGACGCCGCCACATATATCTTGCGCCGCTCCGCATCTCTGGCCCACTTGCACACCGTCGTGTATGGGGCCCCACGCGCACGCGGGTGCGAGTTGAAGGCGCTCAGCTTGTTGGTGCACGCGGGGTCCTGCGCTATGGCATCGAACAAGTCCAGCAGTCGCAGCTTCTCCTTCAGTTTGTATTGATGCCTGTGCCGGGAGCCACGTCTGCCCTCACCTTCATCTCCATTCGCATCGAAAGTCATGCGCCGAAAGCACTCTCGTTGCCTGCGCCTCCGAGCCTCAATGGCCGCCGCCTCATCCGCCTCTCTCTCAGCGTGCATGACCGCCGCGGACTTGCCGTCTACGAGAATGGTGAGGACGACTCTGCCGCCGTCGTCCACGCGCAACGGAGCGACGGAGATTGCGACCGGGGGGCGGGGCTTCGCCTTCGCCTTCGCGGCCTCCGGGAAAGGAAAATGCAGCTCGCAAGGGGCCGTCTCCACTTCCCCACCCGAACCGTTGGCTGCGTGCTTGTGCTTGTGCAGACAATGCAAGCGCAGGCTCATCGCTTTGGGGAATGTGCGGCCGCAGACCTTGCACCCAAACAACGGCGCAGGAGCTAGAATGTCGCATTCGCGAATCGACACTCGTTAGGCTTCGCTCTTCTCTTCGTCGTTCGGTATCTATCGTTATAATTCTCTGCTTTCTCGCGTTCTCGGTCAAAAGCTTCGCTTGGATGCATGGGATCGGGGGTTGTGGAGCGCTCTCTCTCTTTCTCTCGAAAGAGAAGGGAAGTTTCCCCACCTCTCTTCCTCCCAGGCGCCTCGCAGATAGGTTTAATTTGCTATCTCCCCTGCGGTTCTTTATCTGCTTCTGGGGGCAATCAGGTTTAATTTGCGACCTCTTCGCATCTCCCCCTTAGGCACATCGCACTCCTTTCGTCTTATTTGGTAGGTCTCTTGTCTCTTGGAATCCTGCGTAGCAAGATTGCCCCTCGTTTCCGTTATGGTGCGATTCCCGTTCCAGACAAGATCGTCGACAGATCGCCCTTTGATCGTCGTCCGTCGTTGTCTGATCGGAGTGTTTGGGTTTGATTTCAGTCGAGTTATGTGAGAAAGTCGTGGGGCGAGAGTCGGGGTGTTTTCCTGGGTGTCTTTGTCCGTCGGCCTGTCGTCAGTCGTCATCCGTCGTCGCTCTCGCTCTCGTCGCTCTCGCTCTCGTAACACTCAGACCTTACAATCCCTCCTCACCTCGCCAGCCCCTGCCACCACAGCCCTCCTCACACTCACCCTCGCCTTTCGCCGCTCGTTCCATGTCGCTTTCGCCGCCGTCCTCGCCCTCGCTCAAGCCCGCCTGCCCGCCTTCCTCTGCTGACGGGCTTCAGCCCGTCAGCACCTCTGAAGTCGTCTCCTCCGCCGCGCCTGCCGCCGGCATGCATCCTTCCTCATTGCCCTCAGGCCCTATGGGCCAGCCCAATTCGTCAGGTGTAGAATCCTATCCGGTGCGTCCCGCGCTGGACGTCTCAATGGGGGTCACCCCCACCTCTGCAGAGTCGGGCATCATGCCTGCCCTGCCCCCTTTCTCCTCTCCGGACGGTCATCCACCACCACCTTCACAGGGGGAGGTGATGCCCTCCCTTCCCTCGCCTCCTGATCTCTCTGCGGTCCCCCCACCATCATCTCCGCCATCGCCGCCGGAGCCCATGGAGGACAGGTCCAAGCCCGAGTCTTTCCAGGGTGAGGATAATCCTCTGGAAGGATTCCTCCCCTCTTCTCGCGTATGTCTCGAGGCACCGCCACCATTACCATCGGACTCGGAGGCCGCCTACGAGCCCTACCATCCATCGCTCGAACGCCTCTCGGTCGCCTCGGTCGCCCCAAGTCAGCCGTCTCGTTGTGGAGAGGCCCCGGGCCTGCTGCCCGACTCCCTTCTTCATCTCTCTCCTTCTCCACCGTCTGCTACGGCTCCGCCGCCAACTTCGTCGGCTTCACCGGGGCTCAACCCCGTCGAGCTGCGTTACATTGAGCTCATGCAGGCCATGGCCGCCCAATTCTCACAGCAGCTCGCCGCAGTCACCAACGCGATTGAACGGGGCCGACTCCCTCCTACACCAGTCCAGGCAGCCAGCCCGCCTCCACCTCCATCCGAAGATGGCGGCGAAACTGTTTTGCCTCCTCCACCGCCGCTCCCTCGCTCCTCACCGAAATCTAAAAAGGCTCATAAAAACAAGAAGAAGACCCGCCGCCGCCGCCGCTATAGCTCCCCATCTTCATCGTCCTCCCAGTCCTCATCTCCGGTCTCCAGCCCGCGTTCGTCCAACTACTCGTCGACCAGCGATTCGGATTCCGACGGATCATCCGAATCTACGGACTCGCGCCGCAAGCCTCGCCGCGCCAAGGGTAGCCACTATGCTACCTCAGGCAAAGGTTATCATACTAAGGAGGGACGGCCGTCTATGATGGTCCCCGAAGGTTTAAATTCTAACTCTCGCCGATCTCTCCGCCCCCACGCTTCTAAGTCCAAGTCAGGCCAGCACAGTAACCGGGAGAGTCGACGTCACGCTAAGCGCCACGCCGCTCCTCCCGCGGACCCAGCCCTGTCTGATGAGCCGGACATTCTTGAACAATGGCTACGGCACTATGGGCGCCACGGCAAGGCCTACTCCGACTCCGCTAGTGCCCCACTCGAATACCAGGTGATGGCGGCTCGGGAGGTCCCCTCGGGTGAGTCCTGGCACGCTCGCATCATTTACACAACTCGCACCCTTACGAAATGGGTACGCGCTCGTACGTTCGTCCGCACTAAGGGCGGCACTCGCGATGCTAAGTCTAGTCTTGAGAGCCTCCAGTCGCTGCGCTTCCCCGCCGACCTTCGCTCTACCGACCCGAACAAGGCGGCTGCTTCCTGGGATGGATTCCGCATGCAACTGATCCGCGCACTCGAGGGCTCGCTCACCTCGGGCGTGGACTGGCAGGACGCTCTCAATGGCCTCCTCCTTGCCGCTCGCGATCCAAAGAAAGGCCACCCTCGCATCATGGCCTATGTCCTCGATGCGGTTAGGGACTCGGTCCTTTGCGCTAACCCGTGCTTGCATGCCGACGTGCTGATCGCTAAGTGCGACCAGTCATTCGCTGCTGGCGCGAAAGGTTTCGCCAAAGAGACTGCGTCAGCGGAGTGGGACCGGTGCACCACTCGCTCGGAAGGCGAGGACTTGGTGACCCTTGCCACTCGGGTGACTGACGCCTTTGTTCGCAAGATGAACGACCCGACGGTGACGGCAGCCAACGTCTTCAAGTTTCCAGCCTTCACGCACGAAATCAACGAGCGATTCGACGCCTGCGTCAAGGCCGACGAGAGCGACCGCGCACGGGGAGCGGAGAATTCGTTCGAGTTCCTCAAGGCGTGGAAGCGAGGCATAGAGGCAGTCGCCGCAGGAGACGCGCCGCATCACTCGTTGTCCTGCATCTCGATTGCGCGCATGGTGCTAGCTCCAGCAGAGCAGGCGCGTGCGGAGGCTTCGCGGAGCAGCAAGCAGGTGGATGGTCCGCTCACGATCGCCCACATCGACGATGTCGTCCGGATGGTTAAGGACCGCCTGGGTTCCTCGAAGCCGGCTCCGGACAAAAGCGACAAACCCTCGGCCGCTACCTCAGGAAGCGGCCGCGGCTCCGATGCTCGAAATCATCGCAATGGAGATCGGCCCCACCAGGGACGCACCGACCACACCAGGGAGCCGCCTCCTAAGTTGGAGGGTGGACTCCCACCCCTCGACGCACCGCCATCGCAGAAGAGCCGCCGCTGCGCGCCGCCTGCGGACAACCTCGGCCATCCCGAGGGCGCCAAATGGGATTTGGAATCTTGGCGTAACGCCAAGGTTGACTTCGACCCGATGTCACGCTATTGTGGGCACGCTGATTTGGCTGCATCATTCGCTAGGGCCCGTCCGACCGACGCGTCCATGAAGGTGCCTCGCACGCAGCGCCCGACGTCTGAGGGCGGTGTATGGACCACAGCCACCGGCTGTGCCTATTGTGCCTTCCGCCCCGCTCCTCCCGATCACGATACGGCTCGCCCCGACCACCCCGACAATTGGCGATATGGGACGGGCGATGGCGCCCATTCGCCGTACTACTGTCAGCCGTTCATCCGCTTCCTTTGCGAGGGCGAGCCGGAGATCCCCGACGCCCACCGCGCCTACCTTCGTCGTCTCGTCGTCCTCGGCCGCAACCGCCGTTAGGGAATAGGCGAGGCCGCCGCCATATGCTTCGTTGACTTCTCAATTCCTCGGCGGCCTGGACCGCCACCCCTCTCGCCTCTCGATACTTCTGTCATTCCCTTTCGCGTTTCATTTCGTACCTCTAACGTTTCGCCTCTCCGATCTACGAGCTCGCCGTCCCTCGGACGGCTGAGCAAATCCTTCTTGTTGTCTTTGCAACCTGGGGATGCTACCCTAGGTTGCGATGCCGTCGTTCCCGAAGTTCGCGTTTTCGTTTCAGTCGTTCAATCGATCCGGAGTCACCCCCATCTGCTCATGTGCGGTGGGGACGATTCGACTCCGGGAGTCCCGTTCTCTCTCGCCGTTCGTTCGCTACCTCCTTCGTCGCTCTCGTCGTCCTCAAATCATTCGTTCAATGCTCTCGATTACGAGCGCTCAACGCTAGTTCTTGCCTTGAGCCCCGTCGCTGCCGATCCGTCTGCTGTCGCCAGTCAAATCCTGGATGGACTGGCCGATTTGTTCCCTCGAAACTCGCCGTTAAGCTGCCTTGGCCGTGCCAGCGAGGTTAGCCCCTCCGGATGGACGGTGGCCTATACCCTTGCTGTTCGTCGCTGGCTCGCGCCGCCTACGATGGTTGCGCCAACCCGATTGGGTTGGCGACCGATACCGACTAGCTCGTCTGATGAATCGTTCGCTGACGGAGGGGTATTCGCCGATATGCCCTCCGTCGTACAACGCGCATTCCGTCGATTGTTCCGTTCTCAGCCTGCTCTATTCTCGTCCGACTCACTTCCGGCTGCCGCGTCCCGTTCTCTTCGGATGGCTCGCACATTAGCCGCTTCGTCTCCGTCGATTCCGGTCACACGCAGTCCCGTTTCCGTTTCCGCTGTCGTTCCGCTTTGCCAGCTTTCAGTGCGCCTGACTTTGATTCCGGCCGCTGAGGATTTGCTCGTTCATCTCTCGCGCACTCGTCCTTCCTTGAAGGAGGGAGAGGCCCTCTCGTACGTTCTCGATCTTGCTTTTCAACGCGCCGCCGCCCACGGTGCCGCTCACGTAACGCCGAAAGATATCGCCGAGGCGGCACAGCTCGTTCTTCGGCCTAGCCAACCAGCTGAGTCTCCGGCTCAGGTACTGCCCGTCCACTTCGACGACATTTGTGCCACGCTCGGCGACATTAGGCGTGACGTCGAGGCCGCGCAGACCGACGGCATCTCGCCCCCTTGCGTCTTGGTTATCGGCGAGACGAGTGGAGTAGTCTCGTCCATGTTTCTGCTTGCTGGCGCGGATGTGGCGACGTGCGATCTGTTCCCGTCTGAAGTCGATTACGTTCCGCACTTCGACGGGGATGCCGATCTCGTCCAAGACCTTGGTTGGGACTTGATTATCGCGCACCCGCCGTGCACCTATCTCTCGAACGCTGGCTTGAGATGGATCCACTCCAACCCGCAGCGTATGTCCGATACGATCTCTGCCGCGGCTCAATTTCGTCGTCGCTTGAACGCCAGGGCTCCGTTTCTGGCGGTGGAGAATCCGAAAATGCACCACTACGCCAAATCGCTACTCGGAGGTCTGGAAGCTACGCAATACGTCCATCCATGGCAACATGGAACGGGCCACACTAAGGCTACGGGGCTCTACCTTTCGCCTAGCCTCCCACCGCTCGTGCCGACTTGCATTGTTCCTGGTCGCGAGCACGCTATGGCGAACCTGCCCATGTCCCCTCATCGCGGCTCGATGCGCAGCCGCACTTACGTGGGCATAGCTGGTGCGATGGCAATGCAATGGATGCCCGTCGTTCTGGACTACTGCCGCCGTACTCCGAATCGTCCGGCCGCATCCGCCGCCTCTCTTCTATCTCAGGCTCGTGACCTGCAATCGAGCCAATTGGCGGCTCACGCTCGTTCCAGTTCCGAATCATCGAATGTTTCGAGTGTCGCCGCGATTGATATGGAGTGGCGGCCGTGGCTAGGGTCGCCCCGCTCGCCGTTGTTACCCGTCCGTCCCGCTCGGATGATTCGCAAGGTCCGCAACCGCTGGCGTGTATGGACGGCGGTACGCGGGACGCAAGGCTCGATATCGTATGCCTGGTTGCCGTTGTCTCCGTCGTAAGCGTCGGCTCTCGATGCGGAAGTCAGCCTTCACTCGTCTGCGGTGGAGGAGGAGCCGTTGCCGATCCTTGCTCCCCCTCCCTCTCCCTCGTCCTCGTCGCCGTTCGTGCCGATGCCTCCTCTCTTGGAGACGTGCGCCTCCGTTTCGTTTCCGGACACGTTCACGCCGGAGGGCTGGCATGCCGCCTTGCGCCTAACCTGGTCCGGCCAGGAACGCCTCGCTCTACTTCCGACACCGCCATCTCGCCTAGGCGTGGGTGCCTTGCCAGACCTGCATCCGCCGCTGCCTCCGCTCGACCGCCCCGCTCGCCGCTCAGTTGCTGAGGTCATCGCCGACCATAAGCAGCGGCACGCCGCCTTCGTTCCCTCGGGCTTCACGCCTGCTCTCAGCCTTCCTGCTGTTGTCGCTTCTGTGACCAGGGAGGTACCGGCGAGGCTTGTCTCCGACACGCCGCCGAGCCTCTACCCCCGTCACTGCCTATATGTTCGCGATCTTATCGTTTGCCGTCAATCCGCTACGGGCCCTACTCGTTATATCGTCGATTCCGCTCTCGCCGTCAACAAGACTCTAGCCGACACGGGAGCCGGCCCTCGGTTGTGACCACCGAGTTGTTGGCTGCATTGCCCCGCGACGCTTGCGTCTTGATCGAACACGCTTCGGACCGACCTGCCGTTGTCGGACCGGATGGTAACCCCCTTCGAACTCGCGGCTACGCTACGTTGGTTTTCTCCCTCTCCGGCGTCGAATTTCGGCACCGCTTTCTCGTCGTCGAAGGCGCGCCTATGCTTCTCCTGGGAAACGATTTCCTGGAAGCATACGCCGCCTGTATCGAACTGTCGCCTGATGCGAAACGTGATGGCCGCTTGACCCTTGTGGTCAACAATCGTCGCGTTCCATCCCTCGTATCTACTCGCCCTCGTATCTCTTCGGCACCGCTAGTCGCTATGATCTCCGCCGACTCGCCTCAGGCGGATGACTCGCCGCTCGTCCCCATCGCGGACGATCTCTCATCCTGCCAGGCTCACGGCGAGTCGCCGCCGGCGATGCCGTCTTCGATTCCATTGCCGCCCTCGATCCCGAGCTCGAGCCGCCCCCTCGTTTCGACTTCACTCGCAGTCCTCCTTCGTCTCCTTCTCCCTCGTTCGCCGCTGTCGATGTCGAGCCGCTTTTCGCAAAGGGATCCCCGTCGGCTGCCTCGTTGAGCAGCCCATCACCATCCCCGCGCGATCGAAGGGGACGTTCTCTGTTCGCCTACCTCTAGAGGTCATCGAGAACTACCCCGACTCCGCCATCCTCGTCGACCGTCTACCGCCTCGTGATGGCCTCGATTCTCCTCCAATGGTCGCCACTAGCGTCGAAACTCCAACTCCGGAGGGAGAGGTGCTGATCACCGTTTGGAACTTGGCGCCACGACCTGTAACTCTTCCTGCGTACTCGCCGGTGGCGTCAGCTCACATCGAGTACAAGTTGCACGAGGCACGGTCGACAGCCGCCGGTGATGGAGACGACCCCGAGTCCTCGCTCACCGAGGCACAGCGCGCGCTCCTCGACGCTATCACCATTGACCCCGACAAGCAATTGTCGCCGTCCCAGAAGCAGCGCGTACGCTGCCTGCTGGCACGGCATATCGACGCGTTCGCCCTCGACCCGAAGAACCCTCGGCACACGCACGTGATGGAGGTCGAGCTGCCTCTCCTCCCCGGCGCTACAGCCCACCGACACGCTCCGTCCAAGATGGGTGACGAGGGCCGCGCCATCGTCGACAAGCACGTCGCTGAGATGGAGGCGGCGGGCATCATTCGTAAGTCCAATTCGCCATGGGCTTCGCGGGTTGTTCTCGTCGGTAAGAAAGATGGATCCGTTCGCTTCTGCGTCGACTATCGGGACACGAACTCGAAGCTTCGTATCTCGGACAGCCCTCTACCGCTCACCGTCGAAGCGATCGATCGTTTATCTCGAGGCCAAGGCTCTCGAGATTCTTTGTTTCTCTGCTTGCTCGATCTCGCCTCCGGTTTCTGGTGTCTGCCTATCAAGGAGGAGGACAAACCCATCACGGCGTTCTGTACCCACCGCCAGAAGTACGAGTTCAACTACCTCCCGTTCGGCGTCCAGTCCGGCCCGTCCTACATGTGTCGTCTCATGGACGCGGTGCTCCAGGGCCTCGCGTGGGAGATTTGCATGCCGTACCTGGACGACATCGGGATTTGGTCGACAGGTACAGGCAGCACTCTTGAGGAACGCATCGACGCCTCCTTCGAGCAGATGCTCCATCGTCTCGACCTCGTCCTCGAACGGCTCCGATGGGCCGGTCTCTCATGTAAGGCCTCCAAGTGCATCTTGTTCGCTATCAAGGGCGAGTACCTCGGGCACGTCGTTTCTCGTCGTGGTCTCGAGATGGACCCCAAGAAAGTCGAGGCGGTACGCTCGATCGATCCGCGTCACATCAACTCGCTCGAAAAAGTCCGCTCGTTTCTCGGTCTTTGCTCGTACTACCGTCGGTTCATCAAGGGCTTCGCGCACGTCGCGGCCCCTCTCACCGACCTCACGCGTACGGGTGTCGATGTGGCCACCGTCTCTCAGTCACCTGAGTGCCAGACCGCGATCCGCTGCCTCATCGATCTCATCACGTCTGCTCCAGTGTTGGCTGCGCCTCGTCACGACAAGGAGTTCATCGTCAAGACGGACGCGGCCAGTACTCTGGGTATCGGCGGAGTCCTGTCGCAAATTGACGACCACGGGCACGAGCATGTCGTCGCGTATTACGGTCGCCGCCTCACCGCCGCGGAGCGTCATTGGACCACCACCGAAGTGGAGCTTCTTGCTGCCCTGGAAAGCATTCGCACTTGGCGACCGTACCTTTGGGGCCGGCACTTCCGCCTCGTCATCGATCACCAAGCTCTCCGTTGGTTGCACACCATGAAGGACACCGTCCAGGGTGGGCCGGCGTCGCGCCTGATGCGATGGGCGCTCAAGTTGTCGGAGTATCGCTTTACCGTCGAACACAAACCTGGTGCTAATCACAAAGACGCGGATGGTGTGTCGCGCTTGGTGGCGGCAGACGACGAGACGTCGGAGACGTCCGCTCCTAAGCAGGGGGGTGGGCAGCTGCTAGCCGCCGTCGTCCCTAACTCTCGCTCCACCACGGCATTGGATGGTCAGCCGCCAGCCGTCGCCGCCTCTCGTTCTCGTACCACAACGGCATCCAGTCTGCAAGCCGACGAACGGTCGTCCAGGTTGTCCTCTACGACTAGGGATTCTATCAACCTCTCCTACCTCGACGTCGGTACACCCAACGCCGAGGCGCTCAAAGAGGCACAAGCCGAGGACCCCGACTGCCACGACCTCATCCGCTTTCTCTCCTCGTCTCCTCACAACCCCGACCTCGATCACCGCCGCTTGCGCTGGCTCAGCCGCGAATCTTCGCGATGCCTGTTGCGATCTGGACTACTCTACCGACGAGTGCCAACGAGGGATGGCGAGAAGCTTTGCCTCTACGTGCCGAAGACGATGCGCCGTGCCTACCTCGAAGCCTTTCACGACCACCTGTGCCACCTCGGCGACAACCGAATGGCGCGCCTTCTACGAGACCGATATTTTTGGCCTGGGATGAACGCAGACGTCTGTGAGCACGTTCGCCAATGTCACGAGTGCACCTTAGCTAAGCCTCCCTTCCGTCACCTCGCAGATCCGAAGGGACCGCAGGTCGGCGCCTATCCGTTCGACATCGTCTTCTGCGACGTCGTCTCGATGGCTCCCACGCACGACTTCATCAAGGGCTCTCGAGGCTTCGACAAGCTCCTCGTTTTCGTGGACTCGCTCACTCGTTGGATCGAGGCGGCCCCTCACAACGGCGACCCTCGAGTGCCGACGCTCTTCACGCCTTCATGTCGTACGTCGTTTCTCGGCACGGAGTAACAAGGCAACTTCGCTCGGACTCCGGCAGCAACCTCGCTAGCCAACTCACCTCGGTCATCCTCGAGCGCACCGGCACGACTTGCGGCTAGCACACCTCATCATCACGAGAGTGTGGGCCTGGTGGAACGAGCGCAACAGACCTTGATCAACATGGCTCGCGCTACCGATGAAGGCGGCGGTCATTGGGTCGATCATCTTCCGTTCTTCTAATGAGCATGCGCGCTTCAGCCAATCGCATCACCCGCATGTCGCCTGCTGCCTTGCTCTATGGCCGTGAGCTTCGCCTGCCTGCACAGCTTTCTGATCCACCTGACACTGGTCCACCTCCCGAGTTACCTCAGGAAATTCGCTCGTACGCTTGGAAAATGCATTGTCGTTTAAAGGCGGCGTGGGCCCGGCTTATGATGCAACTTTAGAATCTCAAGCCGACGCACTAGCCGACACGCTACGCACTCACTCTCCCCCCATCCAATTCGCTCCAGGTGACAGGGTGGTTCGCAAGATTCCAGGACACCGCAACAAGCTCCTCTACCACTACAGCGGACCATACCGCATTGCTGAGGCGCTTGGCGCTGGCCGCTACCGACTACGCGACCAAGAAAATCTCCTCCTCCGAGGAGGTGCATGTGACTAACCTCCGTCCCTACTATACCCTCACAGATGAAGACCCGTCCAAAGAGATGAGTATCTGGTGGAACTCCTGACCGCAAGGGTCGAGGGTGATTCCAGGCAGTATCTCGTCAAGTGGCGTGGTTACGCGAAAGCTGCGGCCACATGGGAGCCGCTAGCCGAATTGCTTCGCCGCTGCGAGTCGCTCGTCACCGCCTATGATGATGCTCACCCCTTCCCGCCTCTTCGTAAGCCTCAGATGAGAAAGCGGGCTGCAGAATCACAATCTCAGACCGTCTCAAACTCCGCCGACGTCGCACGCGATCGAAGCT
>CM030938.1:1818299-1870652 GCA_018136815.1 Isochrysis galbana
GGCCGCTACCTCAGGAAGCGGCCGCGGCTCCGATACTCGAATAATCGCAATGGAGATCGGTCCCACCAGGACGCACCGACCACACCAGGGAGCCGCCTCCCAAGTTGGAGGGTGGACTCCCACCTCTCGACGCACCGCCTCGCAAAAGAGCCGCCGCTGCGCGCCGCCTGCGGACAACCTCGGCCATCCCGAGGGAGCCAAATGGGATTTGGAATCTTGGCGTAACGCCAAGGTGATTTCGACCCGATGTCACGCTATTGTGGGCACGCTGATTTGGCTGCTTCATTCGCTAGGGCCCGTCCGACCGACGCATCATGAAGGTGCCTCGCACGCAGCGCCCTACGTCTGAGGGCGGTGTATGGACCACAGCCACCGGCTGTGCCTATTGCGCCTTCCGCCCCGCTCCTCCCGATCACGATACGGCTCGTCCCGACCACCCGACAATTGGCGATATGGGACAGGCGATGGCGCCCATTCGCCGTACTACTGCCAGCCGTTCATTCGCTTCCTTTGCGAGGGCGAGCCGGAGATCCCCGACGCCCCACCGCGCCTACCTTCGTCGTCTCGTCGTCCTCGGCCCGCAACCGCCGTTAGGGAATAGGCGAGGCCGCCGCCATATGCTTCGTTGGACTTCTCAATTCCTCGGCGGCCTGGACCGCCACCCCTCTCGCCTCTCGATACTTCTGTCATTCCTTTCGCGTTTCATTTCGTACCTCTAACGTTTCGCCTCTCCGATCTACGAGCTCGCCGTCCCTCGGACGGCTGAGCAAATCCTTCTTGTTGTCTTTGCAACCTGGGATGCTACCCTAGGTTTGCGATGCCGTCGTTCCCGAAGTTCGCGTTTTCAGTTTCAGTCGTTCCAATCGATCCGGAGTCACCCCCATCTGCTCATGTGCGGTGGGGACGATTCGACTCCGGGAGTCCCGTTCTCTCTCGCCGTTCGTTCGCTACCTCCTTCGTCGCTCTCGTCGTCCTCAAATCATTCGTTCAATGCTCTCGATTACGAGCGCTCAAACGCTAGTTTCTTGCCTTGAGCCCGTCGCTGCCGATCCGTCTGCTGTCGCCAGTCAAATCCTGGATGGACTGGCCGATTTGTTCCCTCGAAACTCGCCGTTAAGCTGCCTTGGCCGTGCCAGCGAGGTTAGCCCCTCCGGATGGACGGTGGCCTATACCCTTGCTGTTCGTCGCTGGCTCGCGGCCCGCCTACGATGGTTGCGCCAACCCGATTGGGTTGGCGACCGATACCGACTAGCTCGTCTGATGAATCGTTCGCTGACGGAGGGGTATTCGCCGATATGCCCTCCGTCGTACAACGCGCATTCCGTCGATTGTTCCGTTCTCAGCCTGCTCTATTCTCGTCCGACTCACTTCCGGCTGCCGCGTCCCGTTCTCTTCGGATGGCTCGCACATTAGCCGCTTCGTCTCCGTCGATTCCGGTCACACCGCAGTCCCGTTTCCGTTTCCGCTGTCGTTCCGCTTTGCCAGCTTTCAGTGCGCCTGACTTTGATTCCGGCCGCTGAGGATTTGCTCGTTCATCTCTCGCGCACTCGTCCTTCCTTGAAGGAGGGAGAGGCCCTCTCGTACGTTCTCGATCTTGCTTTTCAACGCGCCGCCGCCCACGGTGCCGCTCACGTAACGCCGAAAGATATCGCCGAGGCGGCACAGCTCGTTCTTCGGCCTAGCCAACCAGCTGAGTCTCCGGCTCAGGTACTGCCGTCCACTTCGACGACATTTGTGCCACGCTCGGCGACATTAGGCGTGACGTCGAGGCCGGCAGACCGACGGCATCTCGCCCCCTTGCGTCTTGGTTATCGGCGAGACGAGTGGAGTAGTCTCGTCCATGTTTCTGCTTGCTGGCGCGGATGTGGCGACGTGCGATCTGTTCCCGTCTGAAGTCGATTACGTTCCGCACTTCGACGGGGATGCCGATCTCGTCCAAGACCTTGGTTGGGACTTGATTATCGCGCACCCGCCGTGCACCTATCTCTCGAACGCTGGCTTGAGATGGATCCACTCCAACCCGCAGCGTATGTCCGATACGATCTCTGCCGCGGCTCAATTTCGTCGTCGCTTGAACGCCAGGGCTCGTTTCTGGCGGTGGAGAATCCGAAAATGCACCATACGCCAAATCGCTACTCGGAGGTCTGGAAGCTACGCAATACGTCCATCCATGGCAACATGGAACGGGCCACACTAAGGCTACGGGGCTCTACCTTTCGCCTAGCCTCCCACCGCTCGTGCCGACTTGCATTGTTCCTGGTCGCGAGCACGCTATGGCGAACCTGCCCATGTCCCTCATCGCGGCTCCGATGCGCAGCCGCACTTACGTGGGCATAGCTGGTGCGATGGCAATGCAATGGATGCCCGTCGTTCTGGACTACTGCCGCCGTACTCCGAATCGTCCGGCCGCATCCGCCGCCTCTCTTCTATCTCAGGCTCGTGACCTGCAATCGAGCCAATTGGCGGCTCACGCTCGTTCCAGTTCCGAATCATCGAATGTTTCGAGTGTCGCCGCGATTGATATGGAGTGGCGGCCGTGGCTAGGGTCGCCCCGCTCGCCGTTGTTACCCGTCCGTCCCGCTCGGATGATTCGCAAGGTCCGCAACCGGCTGGCGTGTATGGACGGCGGTACGCGGGACGCAAGGCTCGATATCGTATGCCTGGTTGCCGTTGTCTCCGTCGTAAGCGTCGGCTCTCGATGCGGAAGTCAAGCCTTCACTCGTCTGCGGTGGAGGAGGAGCCGTTGCCGATCCTTGCTCCCCTCCCTCTCCCTCGTCCTCGTCGCCGTTCGTGCCGATGCCTCCTCTCTTGGAGACGTGCGCCTCCGTTTCGTTTCCGGACACGTTCACGCCGGAGGGCTGGCATGCCGCCTTGCGCCTAACCTGGTCCGGCCAGGAACGCCTCGCTCTACTTCCGACACCGCCATCTCGCCTAGGCGTGGGTGCCTTGCCAGACCTGCATCCGCCGCTGCCTCCGCTCGACCGCCCCGCTCGCCGCTCAGTTGCTGAGGTCATCGCCGACCATAAGCAGCGGCACGCCGCCTTCGTTCCCTCGGGCTTCACGCCTGCTCTCAGCCTTCCTGCTGTTGTCGCTTCTGTGACCAGGGAGGTACCGGCGAGGCTTGTCTCCGACACGCCGCCGAGCCTCTACCCCGTCACTGCCTATATGTTCGCGATCTTATCGTTTGCCGTCAATCCGCTACGGGCCCTACTCGTTATATCGTCGATTCCGCTCTCGCCGTCAACAAGACTCTAGCCGACACGGGAGCCGGCCCCTCGGTTGTGACCACCGAGTTGTTGGCTGCATTGCCCCGCGACGCTTGCGTCTTGATCGAACACGCTTCGGACCGACCTGCCGTTGTCGGACCGGATGGTAACCCCCTTCGAACTCGCGGCTACGCTACGTTGGTTTTCTCCCTCTCCGGCGTCGAATTTCGGCACCGCTTTCTCGTCGTCGAAGGCGCGCCTATGCTTCTCCTGGGAAACGATTTCCTGGAAGCATACGCCGCCTGTATCGAACTGTCGCCTGATGCGAAACGTGATGGCCGCTTGACCCTTGTGGTCAACAATCGTCGCGTTCCATCCCTCGTATCTACTCGCCCTCGTATCTCTTCGGCACCGCTAGTCGCTATGATCTCCGCCGACTCGCCTCAGGCGGATGACTCGCCGCTCGTCCCCATCGCGGACGATCTCTCATCCTGCCAGGCTCACGGCGAGTCGCCGCCGGCGATGCCGTCTTCGATTCCATTGCCGCCCCTCGATCCCGAGCTCGAGCCGCCCCCTCGTTTCGACTTCACTCGCAGTCCTCCTTCGTCTCCTTCTCCCTCGTTCGCCGCTGTCGATGTCGAGCCGCTTTTCGCAAAGGGATCCCCGTCGGCTGCCTCGTTGAGCAGCCCATCACCATCCCCGCGCGATCGAAGGGGACGTTCTCTGTTCGCCTACCTCTAGAGGTCATCGAGAACTACCCCGACTCCGCCATCCTCGTCGACCGTCTACCGCCTCGTGATGGCCTCGATTCTCCTCCAATGGTCGCCACTAGCGTCGAAACTCCAACTCCGGAGGGAGAGGTGCTGATCACCGTTTGGAACTTGGCGCCACGACCTGTAACTCTTCCTGCGTACTCGCCGGTGGCGTCAGCTCACATCGAGTACAAGTTGCACGAGGCACGGTCGACAGCCGCCGGTGATGGAGACGACCCCGAGTCCTCGCTCACCGAGGCACAGCGCGCGCTCCTCGACGCTATCACCATTGACCCCGACAAGCAATTGTCGCCGTCCAGAAGCAGCGCGTACGCTGCCTGCTGGCACGGCATATCGACGCGTTCGCCCTCGACCCGAAGAACCCTCGGCACACGCACGTGATGGAGGTCGAGCTGCCTCTCCTCCCCGGCGCTACAGCCCACCGACACGCTCCGTCCAAGATGGGTGACGAGGGCCGCGCCATCGTCGACAAGCACGTCGCTGAGATGGAGGCGGCGGGCATCATTCGTAAGTCCAATTCGCCATGGGCTTCGCGGGTTGTTCTCGTCGGTAAGAAAGATGGATCCGTTCGCTTCTGCGTCGACTATCGGGACACGAACTCGAAGCTTCGTATCTCGGACAGCCCTCTACCGCTCACCGTCGAAGCGATCGATCGTTTATCTCGAGGCCAAGGCTCTCGAGATTCTTTGTTTCTCTGCTTGCTCGATCTCGCCTCCGGTTTCTGGTGTCTGCCTATCAAGGAGGAGGACAAACCCATCACGGCGTTCTGTACCCACCGCCAGAAGTACGAGTTCAACTACCTCCCGTTCGGCGTCCAGTCCGGCCCGTCCTACATGTGTCGTCTCATGGACGCGGTGCTCCAGGGCCTCGCGTGGGAGATTTGCATGCCGTACCTGGACGACATCGGGATTTGGTCGACAGGTACAGGCAGCACTCTTGAGGAACGCATCGACGCCTCCTTCGAGCAGATGCTCCATCGTCTCGACCTCGTCCTCGAACGGCTCCGATGGGCCGGTCTCTCATGTAAGGCCTCCAAGTGCATCTTGTTCGCTATCAAGGGCGAGTACCTCGGGCACGTCGTTTCTCGTCGTGGTCTCGAGATGGACCCCAAGAAAGTCGAGGCGGTACGCTCGATCGATCCGCGTCACATCAACTCGCTCGAAAAAGTCCGCTCGTTTCTCGGTCTTTGCTCGTACTACCGTCGGTTCATCAAGGGCTTCGCGCACGTCGCGGCCCCTCTCACCGACCTCACGCGTACGGGTGTCGATGTGGCCACCGTCTCTCAGTCACCTGAGTGCCAGACCGCGATCCGCTGCCTCATCGATCTCATCACGTCTGCTCCAGTGTTGGCTGCGCCTCGTCACGACAAGGAGTTCATCGTCAAGACGGACGCGGCCAGTACTCTGGGTATCGGCGGAGTCCTGTCGCAAATTGACGACCACGGGCACGAGCATGTCGTCGCGTATTACGGTCGCCGCCTCACCGCCGCGGAGCGTCATTGGACCACCACCGAAGTGGAGCTTCTTGCTGCCCTGGAAAGCATTCGCACTTGGCGACCGTACCTTTGGGGCCGGCACTTCCGCCTCGTCATCGATCACCAAGCTCTCCGTTGGTTGCACACCATGAAGGACACCGTCCAGGGTGGGCCGGCGTCGCGCCTGATGCGATGGGCGCTCAAGTTGTCGGAGTATCGCTTTACCGTCGAACACAAACCTGGTGCTAATCACAAAGACGCGGATGGTGTGTCGCGCTTGGTGGCGGCAGACGACGAGACGTCGGAGACGTCCGCTCCTAAGCAGGGGGGTGGGCAGCTGCTAGCCGCCGTCGTCCCTAACTCTCGCTCCACCACGGCATTGGATGGTCAGCCGCCAGCCGTCGCCGCCTCTCGTTCTCGTACCACAACGGCATCCAGTCTGCAAGCCGACGAACGGTCGTCCAGGTTGTCCTCTACGACTAGGGATTCTATCAACCTCTCCTACCTCGACGTCGGTACACCCAACGCCGAGGCGCTCAAAGAGGCACAAGCCGAGGACCCCGACTGCCACGACCTCATCCGCTTTCTCTCCTCGTCTCCTCACAACCCCGACCTCGATCACCGCCGCTTGCGCTGGCTCAGCCGCGAATCTTCGCGATGCCTGTTGCGATCTGGACTACTCTACCGACGAGTGCCAACGAGGGATGGCGAGAAGCTTTGCCTCTACGTGCCGAAGACGATGCGCCGTGCCTACCTCGAAGCCTTTCACGACCACCTGTGCCACCTCGGCGACAACCGAATGGCGCGCCTTCTACGAGACCGATATTTTTGGCCTGGGATGAACGCAGACGTCTGTGAGCACGTTCGCCAATGTCACGAGTGCACCTTAGCTAAGCCTCCCTTCCGTCACCTCGCAGATCCGAAGGGACCGCAGGTCGGCGCCTATCCGTTCGACATCGTCTTCTGCGACGTCGTCTCGATGGCTCCCACGCACGACTTCATCAAGGGCTCTCGAGGCTTCGACAAGCTCCTCGTTTTCGTGGACTCGCTCACTCGTTGGATCGAGGCGGCCCCTCACAACGGCGACCCCTCGAGTGCCGACGCTCTTCACGCCTTCATGTCGTACGTCGTTTCTCGGCACGGAGTACCAAGGCAACTTCGCTCGGACTCCGGCAGCAACCTCGCTAGCCAACTCACCTCGGTCATCCTCGAGCGCACCGGCACCGACTTGCGGCCTAGCACACCTCATCATCACGAGAGTGTGGGCCTGGTGGAACGAGCGCAACAGACCTTGATCAACATGGCTCGCGCTACCGATGAAGGCGGCGGTCATTGGGTCGATCATCTTCCGTTCTTTCTAATGAGCATGCGCGCTTCAGCCAATCGCATCACCCGCATGTCGCCTGCTGCCTTGCTCTATGGCCGTGAGCTTCGCCTGCCTGCACAGCTTTCTGATCCACCTGACACTGGTCCACCTCCCGAGTTACCTCAGGAAATTCGCTCGTACGCTTGGAAAATGCATTGTCGTTTAAAGGCGGCGTGGGCCGCAGCTTATGATGCAACTTTAGAATCTCAAGCCGACGCACTAGCCGACACGCTACGCACTCACTCTCCCCCCATTCAATTCGCTCCAGGTGACAGGGTGGTTCGCAAGATTCAAGGACACCGCAACAAGCTCCTCTACCACTACAGCGGACCATACCGCATTGCTGAGGCGCTTGGCGCTGGCCGCTACCGACTACGCGACCAAGAAAATCGCCTCCTCTCCGAGGAGGTGCATGTGACTAACCTCCGTCCCTACTATACCCTCACAGATGAAGACCCCGTCCAAAGAGATGAGTATCTGGTGGATTCACTCCTTGACCGCAAGGGTCGAGGTGATTCCAGGCAGTATCTCGTCAAGTGGCGTGGTTACGCGAAAGCTGCGGCCACATGGGAGCCGCTAGCCGAATTGCTTCGCCGCTGCGAGTCGCTCGTCACTGCCTATGATGATGCTCACCCCTTCCCGCCTCTTCGTAAGCCTCAGATGAGAAAGCGGGCTGCAGAATCACAATCTCAGACCGTCTCAACTCCACCGACGTCGCACGCGATCGAAGCTCCCGTGGGATCCGAGACCACCGGCTCGGATCATCAGGCCCCGCGCCGCTCGCCTCGTCTCGCACCGTCCTCGCACAGTGGCCCCATTGCTCATGTCTCCCATTTGCCCGTCTCAGCCCGCCCGTCTGTTGCCAACCCTGCAGGTCCAATGATGCGGCCGCAGCACGCGGTCTTCGTCCTCGGGCAGTGGTGGTACTCGTCGGGATCGTCGCGCGGTTCCCCGTGGTTTGGCTCCCACGCATTTGCGCACGCTGTGCTTGCCTCGCCTACCTTCGTTCGCTGTCGCTCCGAGGCTCTCGCACGCCTGTCGCCATCGGATCGCACCCTCGTCTCTCTCCTCGATACACCCTCTGCGTTCTTCTGACAGTCGCGACTGTCACGCCCCTTCAGATATCTCTCAACGCCGTCGTTTACGTTTGATCGCGGTACGGGAACGTACGGGAATTCTTTTCCAGTTCCCCCCGCGGTCGCCGAATTTTCCCCCCGCGGCCGCCGAATAGTTCCCCCCGCGGGAAGTGAGGTATGGCTCGCCCCCCTTGCGACCACGGAAGATGGATCTCCCTCCCCTTTCGCTGCGCTCTGTCAGGAGACCCCCGTACCTCGTCGTTTAGCTCGCGCGTGACGTGCCGAGCCCGTCGTGATATCTCGCCGCCTTTCGCCGTTGGCTGTTCGACTACTCATATATCGAAGAACAGGAGACGCCGCGTTGTAACTTGGGTGCCGCCACACCGCCCAAACATCCAGGTAAAACTCTCGTAAAAGAGAGAAGGGGATGGGTTGCAGCGTTGAGTCCTGCGGTCTGCCGCGCCGGCCGCCGATTCTACACCTCATCGTCCGGACGGGTGTGGTACCCCTTGTCTCTTCGATCGCCGCGCACTATTCTTATAGTTCGTCGTTCGTCGTTCGTCGTTCGTTCTTCGATTCTCGATTCTCGATTCTCATCGTTCCGCGTTCTTATCGTTCTTCGTTTCTCGCTCTCGATCTCGATTCTCGATTCTCGTCGTTCCGCGTTCTTCGTTTCTCGCTCTCGACTCTCGATTCTCGATTCTCGTCGTTCTGCGTTCTCATCGGTCCTCGATTGTTCGTAACTTCTCGGTGCGTCGCTCATCACGTCTTCCGTCTTGGTTCGGCGTTGGGCGCGTGGCTCTCTATCCATTCGGATTTATTGTTTCATTCGCCCTTCGGATTAAATGTTTCATTCGCTCTTCGAATTTATTCGTTCATTCGCTCTGGGCTCGTTCGGTCTCGTTCAGGATTGCTCTTCTGCCTTTCTCGTGGCTTGTTTGGAGCTCTCCGCCATCCGTTAGGTTCTCTTCTTTCCCTCGCGGGACGCTCGATCCTAGCAGGGGGGTGTCGCATTCGCGAATCGACACTCGTTAGGCTTCGCTCTTCTCTTCGTCGTTCGGTATCTATCGTTATAATTCTCTGCTTTCTCGCGTTCTCGGTCAAAAGCTTCGCTTGGATGCATGGGATCGGGGGTTGTGGAGCGCTCTCTCTCTTTCTCTCGAAAGAGAAGGGAAGTTTCCCCACCTCTCTTCCTCCCAGGCGCCTCGCAGATAGGTTTAATTTGCTATCTCCCCTGCGGTTCTTTATCTGCTTCTGGGGGCAATCAGGTTTAATTTGCGACCTCTTCGCATCTCCCCCTTAGGCACATCGCACTCCTTTCGTCTTATTTGGTAGGTCTCTTGTCTCTTGGAATCCTGCGTAGCAAGATTGCCCCTCGTTTCCGTTATGGTGCGATTCCCGTTCCAGACAAGATCGTCGACAGATCGCCCTTTGATCGTCGTCCGTCGTTGTCTGATCGGAGTGTTTGGGTTTGATTTCAGTCGAGTTATGTGAGAAAGTCGTGGGGCGAGAGTCGGGGTGTTTTCCTGGGTGTCTTTGTCCGTCGGCCTGTCGTCAGTCGTCATCCGTCGTCGCTCTCGCTCTCGTCGCTCTCGCTCTCGTAACACTCAGACCTTACAATCCCTCCTCACCTCGCCAGCCCCTGCCACCACAGCCCTCCTCACACTCACCCTCGCCTTTCGCCGCTCGTTCCATGTCGCTTTCGCCGCCGTCCTCGCCCTCGCTCAAGCCCGCCTGCCCGCCTTCCTCTGCTGACGGGCTTCAGCCCGTCAGCACCTCTGAAGTCGTCTCCTCCGCCGCGCCTGCCGCCGGCATGCATCCTTCCTCATTGCCCTCAGGCCCTATGGGCCAGCCCAATTCGTCATAGAAGCTTTTTCTCCGAAGGAAAGCGACAAACTTCAAGGCCCACCTCTCCCAGGAACTCCTGGGACGTTAAGCACATGGACGCCGTGGCCTGTGACGCTGCTCGGCGAGCCGTCGAGGTGACGTACGTCCTCGTCGCATTGGGTATCGCCTGGAAGAGAGTCGGCTGTCGTTCGTCTGGAGCAGCCGCGAGCGCCACCCTCTTCCTCTTTGTCCTTGGTTGTTGCGATGACTGTTGCGCCTGCTTTCGGGGCTTATTGGGAGGGGGGGGGAGGCGGAGGAGGCGGAGGAGGCGGAGGAGGAGCGGGGGCAAAAGCAGGCTCAGACGCACCTTGAGGGCTGTGCCCCAATCCCGTCAGACTCCACAGCTCCTCCACCTGCTGCAGCAGCGCCCCTGCCACAGGCAAGCCCATTGCCCGTCGCATCGTAGCCACATCATCGGCCAATTGCCCACCGGGAGGGGTGCCGAAGAGCTCCCTGAGCTCGAGAACCATGACGACAAGCGAGGGCATTCCGCGGGGCGGTGGCGGTGGGGGGGTGGGGCGCGGGGGCGGAGAGAGAGATGGGGGGGGGGGGGAGGGGGGGGGGGGAGGGAGGGAGGGGGGGAGGGGGGGGGGGGGGGGGGGAGAGAGAGAGAGAGAGAGAGAGAGAGAGAGAGAGAGAGAGAGAGAGAGAGAGAGAGAGAGAGAGAGAGAGAGCGAGAGAGAGAGAGAGAGAGAGAGAGAGAGAGAGAGAGCGAGCGAGAGAGAGAGAGAGAGAGAGAGAGAGAGGAGAGAGAGAGAGAGAGAGAGAGAGAGAGAGAGGAGAGAGAGAGAGAGAGAGAGAGAGAGCGAGAGAGAGAGCGAGAGAGCGAGAGAGAGAGAGAGAGAGAGAGAGAGAGAGAGAGAGAGAGAGAGAGAGAGAGAGAGAGAGAGAGAGAGAGAGTGTGTGAGTATGCGGGAGGGGGGAGGGGGGGGGGGCGCTAGATGAGCGCTACGACGATAAGAAACAAGAAACCACCCCCCAGCGGCTTTGACCGGGATAAGAAACTCGAGATAAGAAACCTCCCGGGCGGAGCCCGAGGGGACAAGAAAGCTTTAGAAGCTTTTCACTCCTGTTTTCTTAATGGTGCACCCATACTGTAGGAGTACCACTGTCTTCATCGGCGAGGTTCCGATACGTGATGAGCGTGGTCGTAGACGCGGGAGTGACACGGGCGCCAGTCCCGCCCCCAAATCAACGAACGAACGTGGTTCTTTGAGGGAAGTGAGAGAAAAGAGAAGAGGGAGAGAGAGGAGGGAGGCACGATGCCCGTCATCCCGGCATCGCCCCCGCCTGGCGCCGCGCCGCCGCCCGAGTCAATCTCAGAACCAAATCTCTCGGCGGCCTCGCACTTGGAGGAACACGCCAAGGGCTACACCGTCGTTGAGTCACCGGAGGAGTGTATGACGCAGAGCAACGAGCCGGTCGGTGGGTTGAAGGCGCGGATGGGGTTGCAGTACACCTCCACCTCGCAGGTGGTACTGCAGCTGCCGCTCCTCGTTGCCGTCGTTCTCATTGTCGTCTCGCTCTTCCTCAAGGTGCAGATGAACTCACTGCGCGTCCCAGTCGTGCTGAGCACTCTCTCCTCGTGGACGAACTGCATCTTCCTCTCGCTGCCGTTCCAATTGACGATCCTCTACTACGCGGCCGCGCTCCACGCGAGGGAGGTGGCGCACACCATCACCAACCAAGCCTTGAGAGAACGCAAGATCACTGCGTGGAGTGACCAAGACTTGACGACTGCCAAAATGGAGGGTAGCAAGCTGGGTGTCACGGCCTTCAGCGTATACATAGTCCTGCCGCTCGCTTGCGTGCTGGCCTTCGTTGGTGTAGTTCATAATGCTGGCTCCATCTCAGCGAACGGCGCACGGCTGGCCATGACGGCCTTAGGCATCATCGCCTTCTATGCCATCGTCGTCTGCTCGGTGCACGTCCTTATCCGGGGCTTGCTCCGTCGTGAGCGCGACAGCTCGGTAAACTACATCACTTTTACGCTCGAGCCAATGTTGCTGGTCCTTATTGCCTTCCAGCTCTTCCTGACTAGCTTCGGGGTTCTCATTCTTCTCACTGTGCCCAGCTCGCCAGGTGAGCAGCTCCGCCTGCACAGAATCTGAAGGAAAGCAGGCACTCTGCCATCATTTGCTCAAGTGTCAAATGTGACGAAATGCTTTTGTGTGCGCATCTCACCCATCGACACCCCCCTTACCCCTAAGAGAGGAAAGTAAAAAAGAGGTGGGGTTGGGGTTGGGGGCAGCTCCGCCGTCCACATCACCCGCCGCCGCACACACATGCAGGCACCAATATTCTGCTGTCAGCGGGCACCTTCTCTTCCGAGGTCTTCATCTACCCGACCTTCGACGAGTGCAAGGCCCATGTGAACCAAACCTACTTTGATCAACATTGTGAGCGGACAGAATCGAATCTACTACCGTGGCAGCAATTCGGCGGTGGGCTCGACATCAAGTGTAACGATGGCGGCTGGGGTGTGTTTGACTCCCTTTTCTCAGCGTGTCGCTCCCTGGTGGCTGAGAATGTGGCCAAGGACCCTGTAGGCAACAACCTCTTCTCGCAACTGTTCGTCGGTGGCCTCGTCCTGGTTAAAGAGTACCTGGCTTCCGCCGATCCTTCGATCAACATCAGCAACTTCATGCGCAAGGGAAGCCTATTTCTGCGTACCGCTATTTTCTGCGCCCTCGTCGTGGCTGTCTGCGCGGCACCGCTTGTGGCCCATGCCTTCTACCTATCGACAGGTCAAGGATCGCTGGCGCCGTGGTTCGCCTACTCTGCACGCCTCCTGGGCGCCTTCAGCCTCGCTTCGAGCCTGGTGATGATATTTGTGCACTTTCTTGTAAGCAAGTTTACTGCAGTCCACACCACAACCTTTTTCATCTCTTACAAGCAGGACGATCAGTCCGACGGCGCCGTGAGTATGCTCTTCACCAACTTACCGGGCGAAGGCCACTGGCTTGACAAGATGCAGGATGATCGGTCGGTGAAGGGTATGCTTAAGGGCGTGCAGGAGAGCGATGCCTTTCTGGCAGTCATCTCGCCCCGCTACTTCACATCATGGTTTTGCTGCCTCGAGCTGCACACCGCAATGACATTAGGAAAGCCGATTCAACTGGTCTTCAACGCACACAAAATGACGGTTAGGATGATACTCGACATAGTAAATCAAATTCCTGAGCTAAGCCCTTTGAAGGATATTGAGATCTTGCCAATACATGAGGAGATCCAGATGATCCGGCCGTGCGTGGAGAGGCTCATGGAGGCGGTGCACTCTGGACGACTTATTGCTGTCTTCGGCAAAGGGAAAAACGGTGAAGGCAAGGACCGTGCAACTGAAATCCCAAAGCGAATCGGCCAGCACACCTTTGACCAAGATGAGCCAGCCGAGAAGTTGGCTGAGAAGGCGAAGATGTTCACAGAGGTGGATGTGGAAGAGGCCAACGGCCAAAACGCCCGGAAGACGTCCCTTGCGGCGGTCCGCCTCGAACGACACCATACCATTGAGATGGTCGATGACCACGAGATGCGGGTGCGCGAGCTTGAGGCCAAGTTTAACAACCTTTTCACCCGCAAGGGAGGATACGAGTTTCTACAAAGCGTCAATGGATGTTGAGTGAGAGCCTTAATCTGCAATGCAGCACACTATGTCTTTTCTTGTGTACGGGGTCGGAGGAGTCGTTTACGATCATTACCATCATCTCGTGTCCGTTTGAGAAGGCACTTGGTCACATCCAAGCACAAGTCCCATCGTCGTTGAGTTTTCCATGGACTCGTCAGATGGCGGATGGATTTACATGTAATAGTGCATGTTATTGATTGGAATCTTCTCTCGTTGTTTTGTTCTGCGTTATGCGTCATGCTCCCCTTACTCCTTACTCTTCTGCCTCGAAGTCCGATAAGCCGGTTTCGTCTAAGTCTTCGGATCCTGAGGATGAGGACAAAGAACTTCTTTATATTCTCGCCACACGCGCAGCCCTGCACATCCTTCTCGCAGCCACGCCCTCATCCTTTATCACTCTTTCTACCTGATATCCAGTACCGGAAGCGTAGCGGGCACAGAAGAGATCCAATACTATCGCCCACCAGCTGAATGGGAGAACGATGGGAGAACGGATAAAGGCCCGAGATTTATGATTTATGGTTTATGGATTACCCCCTACCCCCTAGCTGACTAGCTGCCGAATACGCCATACAAAAGCGGAAAATCGCGTTAGACGAAATCACGGTCTCCGACATCACCAAAACCGCGCTCAAAGCAGCCCGAAAAATGCCTCGCAATCGGCGGAGCTGGCATGGAAGAAACGACTAGACATCACGAAAGAAGAAGGGAAACATATAGCCAAACTATACACACTGCCAATGCTAAATCACACGGACAAACATCTTCACTTCAAACTGCAAGCGCCACCGCGAGGACTCATGCTACCTACCTAGCGTGGTGCCCCGTGACGACAAAAATATTCGAAACCATAGTGTCGCATTCATCCTTAGATGATACAATCTCCAGGCTCTTATCTCCAACTCTCTCTCTCTCTCTCTCTCTCTCTCTCTCTCTCTCTCTCTCTCTCTCTCTCTCTCTCTCTCTCTCTCTCTCTCTCTCTCTCTCTCTCTCTCTCTCTCTCTCTCTCTCTCTCTCTCTCTCTCTCTCTCTCTCTCTCTCTCTCTCTCTCTCTCTCTCTCTCTCTCTCTCTCTCTCTCTCTCTCTCCCCCCCCCCCCCCCCTCTCTTCCCGTCTCCGTCTCTCGCGACTCGCGACGTGTTTAGGTTATCGCCGATTTGGGGTCTCGGTTACTTTTAATTTTCTGCTTGGTATAGGTGAATGATTCTGGTGTTTTCGTGAGTCGGTGTATTCTTCTGTTGTTCTCAGCATCGTTGTCCGTCGTTGTTCGCTGCGTCGCTGCACTCTAGCAGCCTAGGCCGATAACGAGCCGAAAATGGCGGCCCCATAAGTAGTAAGTAGGGGCGCCAATTGCGAATACTCTCGAGCGCCGCGAGAAGCTCCACCTCGGTGATGGTCCAGTGGCGTTCGGCTGACGTTAACCGCCGTCCGTAATAAGCCGCCACTTGCTCGTGGCCAGTGGCCATGGCCGTCAGTCTGCAGTCTGCGAGAGTATACTCCCGATACCCAGGGTCAAGACGCGCCTTGAGTGCCCAACTGCTTCGACCCGCGACCGGGGGCGCCACGAGGCCGTTTCAGTCACCGCTCACCAAATGGATGGCGCTACCAGCACCAAAGTGCGGTACGCCGCCCTCACAGCCACGCCAATCGCGCCCGCCGCACCCGCGCACTGCGTCGAAATCGGCCGCTTGCCGCTTGCGGCCCCCGGTGATGACGTCGTCACGCCCCCAAGACGCGCCCCAAGTGCCCAACTTCGACCCGCGGCGCTCGCCTTGCGCGAACGCTCGATGTGCATTGAGCACGCCTTCTCAGCGGGTGAAGCCACTTCAGTGAGGCCTCGCGGGGCCACCACTGAGTCGGTAGACAGGCACAGGATCGCACGGCAGAGCATCACTGCTGCATTGGTGAACTCTCGAACTCTCCCGTGCGACCTTGTGCCTTGGCCTCTGCTGCGCTGGACTTGGCGTACGCATGAAGCGCGTATGCATGAGTCCAGCGCAGGCCACCATCAGGCCGAGCTTGCACATGAGCCCTGGGCTCAATGCGCTCGCCTCGGCGAACGGCCTTCATGAGGGCCTGGACTTCTGGCAGCGCTCGCCAGTGCTCGCCAGCGTCCCAGGGGCCGGCCTCATGGAGGTCGGGCCGTGTCGAATTATCGTATGCCTGCGGCGCAATGGCAATGGCAATGGGCAAGGATATGTCACTACCAGACTGGGGACTGTGCGACCCTCGAGATCGAGCGTGCGATCCACCAGGGACCTCCCACATCCCTCGCGAGACCCCTGAGCTTGGGCTCCTCACCAGCTGGCAGCCATTGCGAGGCCGACAGCCGGCAATCGGCCGACGCGGAACGCGGAACCCCCGCGTTTCTTATGGGGATTCGCCCGACATTCACTGCTTTGATTCTCTCAGGCGCGCGATCCTCCCATTCTCCCAAAATAGACTTCCATGGGCCGGAAAAGGCGGGGGAGTCACGAGTCACTCACCGACGCCATGGATTTTCGTGGGGTAGAAGGGGGGTCGCGCGCCGGGGGGGGGGGTCTGGGGGGGCAGGTAAGGGGGGTCCCTAGGGAATCCTTGGACACCCAGGAGGGGTGGAAAATGGTGGTAAAAAAGAGAAATATCATCGAAATTTGGGGGTGCGGGTGCGGGCTCGAAATGTGAACGAAACCTCAATCCCAAACAACAATCAAAATTTGGGCGAGTTGAAAACGAAATCCTGACCCCAGCCTAGGGACGGATGGGGTGCAGGGCTCCTCGCCCAGAGCCCTTGTTTCTTGTTTTTCCTGCGTTGGCCTTGGTGCGTGTGGGTCGGCGACGCGGGGAGGCCGCGTGCCGGTGGCGTCCCCCTCGCGTCTCGGGAGACGACGGCTCGATCGATCGCCCCCTTCTATTTTTGGATGGGGACGGGGAGAGAGGGAGAAAAGGGGGGTGGTTCTGTGTTTAGTGTTTAGAGAGGTGACGAACGAGAAACGGAGGAAACGGATCTCTTGCTGTGTGGAGCGTTCGCGGGTGTTGCTGCGGGGGGGGAGAGAGAGAAGGAGAGGGAGAGAGAGAGAAAGAGAAGACAAGAGAGAGAGAGAGAGAGAGAGAGAGAGAGAGGGAGAGAGGGAGAGGGCGAGAGAGACGGGAGAGAGAGAGAGAGAGGGAGAGAGAGAGGGAGAGAGAGGGAGGGGAGCGGGGGGAGGAGAGAGGAGAAAGAGGGCGAGAGAAGTGGAGAGTTTGATGAAAGGTGCGGTTACAGTCTCTAGGATTGGCTCGACTTTTCCCGCGGCCGCCCCGAGCTCGCACTCCTCCCGGGAGAGGGGCGGGGCGGGCGCAGTGGCAGAGGGAGGGAGAGGGAGGGAGGGAGGGAGAGAGAGAGAGAGAGGGAGGGAGGGAGGGAGGGAGGGAGGGAGGGAGGACGAGCTCGATGGACGCCTCGCCATGTCACCTTGCGCCCCACCCGCCCCACCCGAGTGATCCTCCAGCCGCGTCTCTGCCCCATCCGCCGCCACACACCTTGATGCCGCGTGAGGCAAAGGAGTCCTTGTCGCGGAAGCGTGGGCGTGCGCTGTCCATCTCCTGGGGCACCGTGCACGAGTACCAATTCACGCCCACACTCGACGCCTCCAAGGTCTCTATTACTGAGGGGCCGCCCATTGGTCTGGGAGATCTCCAGTCCTCCGTCCACCACAAATCAGTCGAGGCATACCACTTGAAGCGCTTCTCGGGGCCGAGCGATGAGCGCAGGGTCAACATTATACCACCAGAAGAGCGCCTCGCGGCCGTCCGTCAGGTGCGCCGGATAGAGTCCATCGAGCACGAGCTCAATGTGCAAGAGGCAACAAGGCGGGGGCGCATGGAGACGGTGCGCGAGCTGTTCGCCGAGGAAATCGCAGCACGCCGCGCACAGCGTGAGCAGGCTGCCCACAAACACGTCGAGGCAACCGTCGCCAGCAGCTCCGTGGCAGGCACCGGCACACCCCCATCGGTCAAAACAGAGTCCATCCGGGCCATCGATTCGCAAGAGAAGGCCGGTGTGGTGCGAGAGCACATCCTGCGGAGAGTACCTGCCCGATCCACCGCTTCCGCCTCTTCCAAGCTGGTGAACAAACAAAATTGGCCAGATGCTAGGCACGTGCCGGATGTTGCGTCTGAGCCGGCCGCAGGACCCGCCTCGCCTTACTCTGTGGTGGTGCGGTAATGTGTGAGAGGTGCAACCGTTGAGATGCCAACGCGGGGCACCATCTTCTGCCGGACCTCCCTTTCCCGTGGTTTGAAAGTATACGTATGTGAGTCGGCAACCGGCGATGTCCCGCCTAACGTCTAGAAACGGCTAGCCCCATTCGCCCCCATCGCCGCTTTCTAAGTTCTGCTCTCGCAATCCGCAGCTGCTCATATGACTCTCTAGCATGCGGGTTGCAAACACTCGTGATGAGCTTTTTGTGAAAGTGATGGTCGAGGTTTTCCCGCATGTCAAGCCATGGTGCGCGAGTCGTGCTCCTAGTGCTCTCTCGCTTCTTGGCCCTTCTGCCGCCTTCCGGTCGATGTACATACGAGTGCGTCTATCTCGTCCTTGGTGTCCGGGCCCCGGTGCTTGCTAGATATATCGTGAACAATCGATATGTAACGCGCCAAACAAATCAAAGCCGAAGAAAAGCGTCTCGTCCAGTGCCGAAAGTGGACCATCGGATGTCGATAATAGTTTTGAAATCGTAAGTGACTGGCTGGCTTGAGCCATACCAGGTTGTGCTTGAGTGTTGGGAAAGGGGCCCTGGGATGTAACATCCCGTGTGAGACGCATGGGAGGCGCGGCACCGGGACGAAGGCGGCACACCAGAGGAGGGGGCACACGGACGGGCGGCCAAGGCGGTGGCGCAGTGGCGCATGAGCCTCAGCCGGACAAGGGAGGGACGGAGACGGAGGCGAGCCACTAGCCCGGGAAGGCCAGGATGCTGTGCAAGGCCTTCTCGTCGTCGGCGAGCTAGGCGTCGCGCTGGGGCGAGTTGAGCACTTCGCGTGCGGTGGCGGGTACGACGAAGCGGAAGCGGGCGGGGCGCGGGGCCGGAGGCCGGAGAGAGTGGTGGCGTCGATGACGACGTACTTGGTGGCCTTGTGGAGCTGGGAGCATTGTGGGGGGGCCGGGGGAGCGGAAGGGGTAGGGCGGTCAAACAATTTTTTGTTAGGGGTAAAAAAATGACCAACTCAGAATTGAGGAAATTCGAGGATTTTTTCGGTAGAAAGTTCCCGATACACCCAAGCAAGCACATATCCGGGGCCCATTAGGATCCGGACACCCCCCTTAGGCCCCCACAACAAAACGTTGTTAAAAATGACAGAAGACGCAAAAATTATCGCTGAAGCTTGAAAAGCTGAACTTCAAGTCGAGACCAGGCGCGCTGCGTGCCCGTTTTCGACGATCCATCGATCCATCTCCATCCGGATGGGGGACCCCACCAGAAACCAAATACACAGGACCCACCCGGATGGCGACGCCAATCGGGCAGGCCGCGCCCCGAACCCTCGTCGAAATCACCCATCCACCGAGCCCATTGAACGTTGAGCCGTCGCCGAGGGAGGCCCGGAGAGCCCAACTTCGAACCGATGCCGGGCGCGCTGCGTGCCCGTTTTCGACGATCCATCCGGATGGGGGACCCCACCAGATATCAAATACACATGTCACACCCGGATGGTCACGCCAATCGGGTAGGCCGCGCCCCGAAACCTCGTCGAAATCACCCATCCGCCGAGCCCGTTGAACGTCGAGCCGTCGCCGAGGGAGGCCCGGAGAGCCCAACGTCGAACCGATGCCGGGCGCGCTGCGTGCCCGTTTTCGACGATCCATCCGGATGGGGATGGGGATGGGGGACCCAGCTCCTCACAGCGCGCACGCGGCTACCATGGCTGCCCGAGGCCCCACCCCGACCATCCCGACTCGCCCCTCGCACCTCTCAGGATTCGCCCGCTCGAACTCGGCATCGAGAACTAGGATCAGCTCACCGACGCTGACGCGGCCGTCCACGCGTGGCTGACGAGCATCCGCCTTCAGGTACACGGGCCGGCGACCGCAACCATCTACCGGAGAACTCCCCCCCCCACTGAGTAGTGGTAGTGGGGAGGGCGTACGGTGGTCGCCGGCGGAGATGGCGGCTAAAAAACTTGCCTTCAAGTGGCACCTTCACAAAAGTACCCGAACCAACTGCGCAAAGCCCAAAGTCCAAACTGGCACCTTCACAGGTTTCATTGCCGACTTACTGGGTTTTCACCCCAATGAGCGTGTGGCGTGTGGGGAGCTTTAACGGGAGCCGGGGAGCCGGGGGCATGCGAGGGGGGAGGTATAATCTGGTGCTTAGTTTTCTTTGTGCCATGGGATTTGGTGCGGTCATGTGCGTCGTGGCTTGGCGTCTTGGTACAAGGCTAGTGAGAGTAGCAGTACTAATGCTCAATAATATTATTATAGCTACTACTAGCAGATGAAGGCGCCGCGAAAAGCGAAGACGCGCTTGCGCAAGCGTGACGGGACTTCTATTATATGTGCTACATATCATTGTCATTGTCATAAGCATAGGTTCTCGTTTTGCGTGCAGACAAGCCTTATCTCCCAGCCCACCTTCCCTCCCTTTTCAACTCGCGCGCCCACGTACTGGCACGCCTGGGCGCGCTCGCATGAAGCACAAGTGGAACGGAGCCTCAGGAGGATGTATTCTCACCACCCAACAGACAATCTTACGACTTAGTACATGTGTTTACCCAAGGCGAGCCCAAGAGCCTTGCGTGCCTCAATTGCGCATTGGTCGATGAGACCTAATAGGGGCCATACGCAGTCACATTAATTGGTGAACAACGCGTTGGCCCCGGCACCGACGAGCTGTACCAAGAGGACTAGCACTTCATCACATTTGATGAGCGTATTATCAATGGAATAGTAGCTCTAGCGAAGCACTTGGCGAGAAAATTGCGTCTGCTATCCTGTGTAGCCGCTTGCAGGTCTGCAACGTGTATTCATCGAGCGGATCCTCTTGATGCGATGCTGTGGCAAGTTTGTTGTCCGAGGAGGGGATCATATCTTTGTGTGCACCTCATTTCACACCAATATCCAGGTCGAGTGCACGGGCCTCACGAGGTGCTGCGTGTGAAGTGCGATTAGTTGACTGAAGCGATTAGTTGACTGAAGCCGCTATATGATCGCCGCGGAATAGATTTGCAACCATCTAGTTGGCACCTAACCGCTGCAGCTTGTGCCAAGCCAGCATGCCCAGAGGATGGGATGCACACAGCTGAAAGTCTAGACGGCATGCATGCCAAGGCACAGAGCAACCATCGTTGAAGAGTAAGGGCGGTCTCAGCCTCCCATCTCACCTACTCCTGGCTCTTTGCTCTCGGTGTTCGGCAAGTTGCGCCTTCCACACCCTGACCAACTTCACAGCAAGCTCTGCAACAGCGGGCGAACTGTGCTTTCGCAACTTGCCTACCAGAAGACCAATGTTAGTTGCCTCGAGCAGTGGGCGCGTACAGGGCATTGCTGCGAGGCGTCTCAAGAGCGCCAGACAGGCCTCCTCGTCCCCCT
Organism: Isochrysis galbana; assembly: GCA_018136815.1. NCBI lineage: Eukaryota > Haptophyta > Isochrysidales > Isochrysidaceae > Isochrysis > Isochrysis galbana. The sequence continues at coordinate 1,839,255 of CM030938.1, forward strand.
TGTCCACAGCAGCGGACAGTCTGTGCCGTATATTGAGCACATCGCCTTCCCCAAGGTAGAGCGTGGTTGGTACGCCTTCGAGTGCTGAAGCATGCCTCTCGCCACGGCTCCAGTCAACAACGCCACGCAGACTCTGTAATGTTGCCTGGCGTAGTTGTCCTGAAGACGAGGAGCTGCTAGGGAACTGATCGTTTGCGCCACGCTTCCACTGCACCGGCAGCGCAGTAAGCTTTGTCTGTCCTGCCATGTGTGACGTCGAGCTCTTGGCAATGGCCTTTTTTGGCTTTGTGGACATGAGGCAAGACCTTCTGTTGGCCGTGACACTTGGACGGGATTGCACGAAGTTGGCTCCCCGCCGCGAGAGCGCACGTGCGAGGCCGAGGGAGCAGAGCGAGGGTGAGAGAGACCACAGCGGTGGGGGGAAGGGGGGGCAGGGGGCTGTGTGGCTAGGGCGTGGAGCTCGGCGCGGAGGCCATCCACTTCTCTCTGTGTATGTGATAGAGCTCTTCTAGTGGAGTATTTCTCATGCTCGGTCTTCACCTCTCTCTCTCTCTTCTCCTCTCGTTCTTCTATTCTTCTCTTTTCTCCTCCGGGACGAGTAGTCCCTCCGACTATAGAAGTATTATCTCTATTCCCTACCACCAACGTCCCTTCTTTCTGACGTGGGAATCCAAACTCTCTTCTCTCCCCTCTTCTCTTTCTCCTCTCTCTCTCTGCTCTTTCCCTTCTGGAAGTGGTTTGCGCGCCAAAACGGAACCCCTCGGTCGCTCCGGCGATGTACCCCTCGCGGTATCTCTCAGCCGGAAAGGGAAAGGGAAGGGGGGGGGGACTCGAGCCGCGGGGGAGGGGGGGGGGCGCCGGCCGCCGCCGCGCTCCTCGCCACCATGATGGACAGCCTGGCCGAGAACATGACGAACGCTCAGATCCACGAGGCGGGCTCGTTCGAGCCGATCTTGGGCGGCGTGCCAGGCGGATCCGTACGCTCCATCTTCTTCTACAACGCCGACATCGAGCTGGGGAGCGAGGCAGGGCTGCTGCTGTTTGAGCCACGCTACCGCCTCATGGTACAGAGGGCGATGTGGGAGCCAGACAGGCGGCGGCAGATCATCTTCCTGCCCAACTTTCAGCGGTACATCGGCGCCCATGGCGACATCGGCGCGCTCGCGCACATCACGCGATACAGACCGATCCGTGACGGGAAGGCAGGGCTGCCGCGAGCCGAGGTGACGCTGCGCTTCACAGACAGGGTCCTTGTGCTCTTCCACTGGGAGCAGCCGCGTACCGACAGTCTGCACGAGTGCACGTTCACAATGATCCCGCCGCTCCCGCCACCATCGAGTCTTCTTGAGCGCCTGCTCGACTGCCTGCATCAGTCGACTGACATGCAGTACACAGTCTCAACCAAGAGAGGTTTCCTCAACATCCACTCGGAGCCTACAGACGTGTTTGATGTGACCAACATCGTGGGCACTCTCATCGATGGTGAGGTCATCACCGAAATTGAGAGGTATGGCAGCTGGGTGCGGCACGAGCGCGGCTGGTCAATCTCGCGCATCCGGGGTGACCGCTTCGTCTGGCTTGTTCCAATGGCGCCGGTCGCGGCAGAGTTGCCTGCAGGAGTGACAATGGTGCCCACTTCCAACAACGCACGCGTGCAGCACGTGCTGCTCCACGCACCCTCTTGCGACGCGGCCTCCGCGGCGCGCGCCTACCTGGAAGAACTCTTGCCTGACTCCTCCTCGTGCATCGTCGAGGCGATCCTGCCGCCCGCCGACGAGACGGAGCTCATCTCAGATGCCATTGAGAGGATAGCGGAGGCTGTCCGCAGGTACGGGGTTAAGCACAGTGACCTGGTGGAGCCTGAGCGGGCGAGTGTCGGAGACGAATTTGCGGCGCAGCTTCAGCATGTGCAATCTCTCACAGCAAAGGAGTTGCGCGACGCGAGCCGCCTGTTGGGCGCAGATCACTCTGCGTGCATCGAACGAGAGGAGCTCGTCGCACTTGTACGCTCGGCCCTCGGTGTTGCCGCAGAGCGTCTCGCAGGGGCCGTCGCCGCCCAGCAGCTGTTGGCGGGCGCGCCAGTGCCGATCGCGTGTGGAGCTCCATGTGGCATGCGCATCGTGGCTTGCCTCTTCACTCAGCCGGGTGAACCGCCTCTTGGCGCTTGCACAGCTGCGAGGGAGGGGACGTCATCCGATGGCTTCACTCTACCCATCCCGCTGCGACGAACGTTGCCGGGCTTGCTGCGACGCTCTTTCAACGAACAGTACTCGTGGGAGATCGCCAACTTGCCGCTATGCTCTTCCATAGAGTCGCCGACGCCGCAGCACGTGGCCGATGCCGCCGTGCTCTTGCTCCGTTCCGAACAAGACTCATGCACCTCGGTACAAGTCCCGGCACGCCTCGCGCGCACCTACATCGCTTCCACATCGGCAGGCATCTCTCGCATGCTCCGCCGGGTCAATTGGCCACGGTTGCGCTTGATCTATCTGGGCCAAAAGCAGGATTCGTGCCTGTTCTCTAAGCTTGATGAAGATCTCGTTCGAAAAATCGGCGAGCATATTGTCGCCTACACGGAGGCCCCTAGGCAAGTGAACGCCTAGTCGTGCAACGGTATAGAAGAGGTGCGAGGAAGCAAGGAATCGTCAGGTCAAGCCACTCAGATCATCTGAACGCCTTGTGCACGCAGTCGCGGATGCCTACGTTGCCAAGTGGGGATGTACGAGATCGATGTTCAGAAGGAGTGCGCCATTCCGTCTGTCTTCGTGAAGTATTTGCCAAAAAAAACCTAAAAAATTCCCCGCCACATGTGCATGTGCGGCGTGACGCAATGTGCTTAAAAAATATTCTTGAAGACGCCTACTACTTTGCTATCCTTCGTCCCTCGCGCTGGGGACTACCCCTACCCCTGTCATCGCCCATGCCCCACCCTCACTCCCCTTTCTTTCGCCCCCCCCCCCCCCCCCGGTCCTTTTCGTTCGGCGTTCGGGCTTTCGGGGGGTCGACCCATGTGCACTACTTTGGGTGACTGCGAAGGGCGGTTTCAGCGAACGAATATGTATAGAAAGTAAGGAGGGAAGGAGGGAATCTACGCGCATAAAACGAAAGGAGCGGGAGGGTAGGCTTCGCGCTGGGGAAAAGTCCTCGATCAGCAATGAACACCTACGACGAGAGCGAGAGCAGGCGCGGCGGGGGAACGACAGCAAGGAGGGACCAAAGAGAGATGTTGCGGGTAAGGAAGGGGCCTTGTACACTTGCCTCCCCCTATACGCCCCGACTAGGTTCCCCGCGCGACTCCCCCCGTCCGTAGCGCCCCGATTCCCTCCCCTTCGCGCTATCTCGATCGGCCCCCTCCCCCCGCGAAAGCCCTTTCCCTTCTCCTCCCTCCCGCCTTTCCCCCGAGTGCTCCCTTGAGTTTCCGCCCCCTTTCCCGTCTATTATTTTCCCGCGCGTCCCCCCCCCCCCCCCGCGCGTGACGTTTTTCCCCTGGTGTCCTCCGAACGCTCTTCGCCAGCGCCCGATCGCCCCTCGTGCTCCTCCCGTCTGTTCTCGCCCTCGCCCTCGTGCCGTAGTGTCTCGTGATGACTGAGAGTGCGCCCGCGCCATCCGACCTGTCTCCGCGTGCTCCTCCAGTCCCTCCTCGTCCACCCCCCATGCCCCACATTGATCAAGCTTCTCATGTTATGTCCCAACTCTCTCTCTCACCAGACCACCCCACAGCCACAGCTTCACTCAGCCCACCACATGGTAGCGGAGGTGTGCCCTCCACGCCCTCCCACTCTCTCCCCGTGCCCCACACCCCCATCGCCGCCGCTCCCGAGCCACCCCCTGCCCCATCCGCCTTCCTCGAACCTGACCAGCCCTCCCAAATGACCTATCCACAGCCCACCCAAGCACACCATGCACAATCACAACCACACGGCTGGCCACAGCTCCCTAACGCCACCGCCACGCCCGCACAACCGACGTTCTACTCTCCCCTCCCGCACCTCGCCTCGCCCGAGCAGCCCTCCCCTCTCTCCCCCGTTGCCGCCTACCCAGCCTCCTTCTTCCCTCCTCCTCATCCAAGCCCTCAACACACCTCCACCAACCCACTCCCACCGAATCAGCCACCTCCTCCCCAATACCCCCCGCTCAACCACCCACCCCTCATCAGCTCCAGCCTCTATCGGCTCCCGCCAGGCGCCGTCCCCTCCCCATCCCCACTCCACCGCTGGCGAGAGGCAAGTAACGAGGAGCGGAAAAAAATCTAAAGATCCAGGGCTAACGCTAACACCTATTGCTAGACTGGCATCCTCTTTCTACCTCCCGTTCGTTCATCGCCCTTACTTCCCTTTCCTTCGCCCCCTTACCTTCCCCCCCTCGTTCCTTTTACTTTGGTTTTGGGGGTGCGGCCCAAGTGCTCAGGTGCTCTGCTCCCATGGGCCCGGCTCGGAGTGCGAGTTCGAGGGAGGCCTTTCGTTATGCGCTATAGACTATCTATAGATGTCGTTGCCCTACCTATCGAGGTATTTTGTGCGCCGTGCTCGTATACTTGTGTCGTTTTGTTTGGTTCCCTCCTCGTGTCGGGATTGTCCTGGGTGCGCACTTAGTTCTTAGTTGTGCCTTGTGCCTATCGGATCCCTATCGTCTCGTCTCCCGGTTGATTTCCGGGGTGGCTACAACCAAGTGTATCACTCGCAGACGCAGGTGAAGGTGCGGGTGAAGATATCCCCGCAGGCCTTGCAAAGACCCTGGCACCCTGGCAGAGCCCGGGGGCGGGCGTACGGGGCATCATGGCGCCCCAGCAACCAACTACAGCTACATTTAAAATTGCATGTACGTACATACAACATACAACTCCTCGAAAAAGACGCGAAACTTGCAAAACTTATTGCGAAACTTGGGCGGATTAGTGCGAAACTTTGCAAAACTTTTGCGCGAAACTTGGGGGGGTCCGGCGCGAAACTCTTACCAGGCCCTATCAATGGTGGTGGCAGAGCAGGCGGTTGTCCTCCCGGCAGGCATCCATCGGCTTCCACTACATGCAAGTCCAAGTCTCCCCGGGTCCCGTACACCAGGCTTCATGGGCATGGGCTGGGACTGCGCGACGTGCAGCTGCCGCATGCTGCGGCGTCGCTGCGGGGATGCTACTGGTGAAAGCACCCGTGGTGGCTGAATGCACAGGTCGGAAGCGCTCATCATCAGCAGCAGTAGAAGTGGACGACCTGTATGAGATAGACCACATCGTGGCCAAGCGTCTTTGCAAGGGCGAGGCGCAGTACTTGATCCGTTGGAAAGGCTTTGACGAAAAACACGACTCATGGGAACCACTGTCTCATCTCGCAGGCTTGGAGGCAGACGTTGCTGAGTTCGAGGCACGGCAGAAGCGGGAGAACGAATCATTCGCGGCCAATCAAGCAGCATTGCGGGACAAGCGTGTGAAGCAGAAGCAGCTCACGCTCTTCTCGTCAACAAATGGGAGAGAAAACGCACCCTCGCTAGAATGCTCGGAAGACTCCTCCATTCCCCAGAAGGAGAAGGAGATCAAACAAGAGAGCTCATCCTTATCCGGGCGGAGGACGGCTCCAATTTGGGCCTGCTATGTGCAAGATGAGGCAGACCCTGAGATGTACATTTGCCACATCCTCACGGACTTTTACAACATCCAATATGGCAACGCGGACGGTAGGTCCGTTAGAGCAATCTTGAGAGCAATCCTTACGAGGTACCACTTATTAGTAACGGCGAAGGTCGGTTTCTTTCAAAGGTTAAAAAAACAGCGCGAGAACATGGGGCTACACGCCCCGAGCAACAAACATATCCGGAAAATGATAAGCCCCCTGTATACTATAGACAAGGATTTCAACCTAGGAGCCTCAGAAGACCTCTTGCAGGCGGCGAGAGGACTGGACATAAGAAACATCACCTAGGGTAGCCAAATCTCTTAATGGGAAACGCACCGGAAACCAATAAGGACCTCCCGCTATATTAATGAGGAAAAACCCGAGTCGAATCTAGATCAAGAGACGAGCCACAATCTCCCGCCCCCTTCTCTCCAACTCCCGGCCGAAGCAGAGCGCGCGGCCTCCCTGGATCCAGCTTCTCCGCTAAAGAGGGAACTGGGGAAGGGGAAGGGGGTTGTTAAGGGTTAAGGTTGGGTAGTAGGGAGGTACACTAGCAAGCTGCCTCACGCCGCATACGTAGCGGGAATCTTTAAGAATATTTTTTTTTTCAACTTACCGCTATGAGTGTACACATAGAATCACTTTTCATCAAGGTCCACATGCAGGTCCCAATTGTTGTGTAGGTTTGCCTCTGCCCATGCAAGACGGGATGCGCACATGGCATCTGTGAGAGCGGGCTTTGTCGACTTACCAACTACGCGCCACTTGTTCTTCTTCATGAAGCGGCATACCGTCGCCCGCGGCAGCCCGATCATCTCTTCAATTTGAGCGAAGGTAAGGTCATAGGCATACTCATGGAGCAGCCTCTCCAACTCTTCTTGCTCAGTCTCGCCAATGCGCTCAGGTCGGCCACCAGCACCCGTGCGGGATGCCGGCAAACGTCCTGCCTCAGCCAGCCGATGACTCACCTCAGCCGGATAGCGTGGGCCAACATCATACTTCTCACACAATGCCGCGTGCGCGAGCTTCCACTCCTTCCCGTGCTTCGGCTCAGGAAGCCGCTCGTATGCCACAGCGATGGCCGCCTGGCGGTTCGGCGTCAAGGAGCACCGCCGCTTCTTCTTGGACGGGTGGGCGCTATCCTCCTCGGGCGTACTGGGCGGCTCAGGAGGCTGCTTGGGAGAGGCAGCACGGCAGCGCCTCACAAAGTCGCCACCCGTGCGCCTCCCATGCTGCGGGGGCTCGACCACCTTCAGGCGCGCCATGCCGCCCGGCTCTCGCGAGAGCGGCGGAGCGGCGAGATTTTTCGTGGCAAGGCGATCGGCCGTCTAGGGGGCGCCAAAATCCTTATTTGTCAATAACAAAAACGTAATATTCGGCAGCCCTTGATGGCTCTTAGTGCCAAATTTTTTGGTAGTCTTTCGCCCCCGTGTACCCGCTATTCCCCTCTCAACATGAATTTCTTTTCTGTAAACTTTATTGCCCCTATTTTGGCGATGCGGTTCAGTAATGGAACGGAGGTAGTACTTTAGAGCACTGTAATACTAGTACTCCTCTACTCTAGATGTCTATCCTCCCAAAAGGAACGAACTCCTTGAAGGGAGGGCGTCCATCCGCCCCCCTGAAGGAGTGGTGAGCTCCGAAAGGAGCAGACCGGTCAGGATGCGCGTCTGGCTCGCACTGGCGACGGCGGCTAGCGGCGCGAGCGGCTGCGCATGCCCTTGGCTTGTGCTCGCCCACAAGAAGGGTCTCCTTGTCACAGAGGAGAACGGCAACTTCGACTCAAACGCCGCAGTTCGCGCGATGACCGACGGCGGCCTCGACTGGAGTCTGGCGGTCATCAGCGCCAGCACTGGATTCGCAAGTGATAGATACCTGAATATCGCCAACTGCTCGAGCAACAAGCAGGTCATTCACGCGCCCACCCCCAGCTACATTGGGTGGACGCCAGACCGTGGAAGAATTCCAGCTGATGCAGACCGCTTCGATTCGTGGATTGCTGCCATGCACAAAGGCCCTGGCGACCGGGTCTACGCGTCGGACCTTAAGGCTGGCGCTGACTGGCTGGAAGCGAACCCATCGCCTCTAGCTGTCCCGAGACCACCACATCCGCGGCCAACGACAATACCTGAATCGCAGGCCATGTACATCGCAAGTATTGGGCGAACAGATGGGTGGGGCTGGGCGCCCTATCTGACTGTCGAGGATCTGCGTATGGCGTACGTAGAGGGGCACATGAACGATGGACTTGAATTTCGGGGGCTGACGGCGTTGACAGCAGCCAAGCAGCTGTTGGTTGCAGACTTCCAATATCTACCTAAGCTCTTGAATTTTTGCGCTTGATCTTGATGGTTGACTAGTTCTTGGCGAGAGAGTTGTGCAATGCGAGAGAGTTGGCTAACTAGTTCTTCCTTAGTAGAAATGAGAGGGCAGGGTAAATTTTTTTTTGCCTCAGTCCACCCGGGGAGGAGGAGCCACTGAAATGAGGAGTGGCGAGTTGCCGGTCCACCCTCCGAAGTGTGGGTGCTCCTATAATCGGGGCACGGGAGTGAAATAAAAGTGGACCTCAGGTTGCACCTTCGAAGACGGTACGCTCCTAGTAGTCCGCTGGCCAACAACATACACAATTGGTTTAGCATGTAGTAGCTGCTAAGAGCCTACTAGCAGCAGCCTATTCCTATGACTTATTGGTTACACTATTGTCGATTGCTATTTAAGATTTTAGGACATGATGTAGCAACGGCACTTCACAATAGCATTTCATGGTGGCTTTCCCTTTCCCTCTCTGAGAATAGCGCCAGTGTTTGAGAAGGCACATGGTACACACATGACAAGGGCCCCTCTCTAAGTATAGCGCCAGTGTTCGAGAAGGCACATAATACACACATGGCAAGGGTAAGTCAATGGTGTACTCCAATTTGATCCACATCAAATCTACTTAACATTGGAGGGAGAAGCGCTCAATCTTGCACATTCTCAACGAAACATTGCAGCGGAGTCGAACACATCAAGCTTATTGTAGATTGATGGGGAAACCCCTGCATCAAGAGCGATACCGTGTCGCTTGCCCGGATGCATACGAATCTGATACGGGAAGGCATGGTTGAGATCATCGAAGACCCGCTCGAAGCACGTTTCAAACGGACCTGCAATGAAGGGCATATTGAACACGAAGACGGAGATGGCATAGAAGTCGTCCTTCGCAGCCGCACCTGTGCGGCCGACGTAGCCGTTGCCTGCCAGGTACACCTGAGACCTGTACACATACCGCCCCGGAAAGGCTTTTAACGTCAAGCCCAGATAGAAGCCGCACCATTTGCCCAGTGGGTCCTCGAGAGCCGAGGAGAATACTTGAGACATCACCTCTGATCGCAGGCTTGTTGGAACGAAGTATTGAAAATCCTGTGTGAAGGCGCCGCCCCTAGCCACGTATGCGCCTTTTAGCGTGACGATATCGGCGTTTACGATCCCATCGATGTCCATGAGCGGCTTCATGTTTGCCTCCTCTGTGCTCCAGTCAATACTGCCAACCAACTCAGGGTCGTACTGTACTTCAACCCTTTTATAGGATTTGCCCGTAAAGTAGTCGACAGTGATGTGCTCCATCGGTTCGTACACATTTAGAGTGCCGGAGAATTGACGCATCCACCGCGACCACCAGCTCTCCTCCACCTTGGAGAAGACACTGCGGGGCGCGACGTCGAAGCACGCGCGCACAATCACGCCGGTCTGGCCTCCACCACCGATAGTGAGCATGAATAGCTCTTCACCCCGGTATGACCTGCGGACCGTTCCATCCGCGAGTACCACTTCAACCCACCTCGTGATGTCAGCGTAGGAGTACACGCCTGTATGATGCACATTCGTCGCCAGGGCTCCGCCAATCGTCTGTGACATGTTGCGCGCCATGCAGCAGCCATAAGCCTCGAACTGCAGGGCTCGCGAGCGAAGGTCGACCGCGATGGCGAAGAGGAGCGTCCCGCCGCCGGCGGTGAGGGTCTGCTGATCGGCAGAGAGCTTAAAGGCAGTGACGTCACCGCCCACAAGCCGCACATACACCGCATTGTCCACGAAATACTTGGTCCAGCTCCAGCCAGAGCCGAGCGTGCGCACCTTGAGGCCGCGCTCCGCAGCACGGCGCACTCCTTCCTGCACCTCGGCGACTGTGGTGGCGTACACGACCGATTCGGCTTGTATGTGGGTGTTGTATTCGGTGTAGTCCTGCAGCACCTCCGCCGCCACGGCTGTCGCTGCCAGCAACGGCAGGACCAGCAGCGAGGGCCTCATGCTGCCCCGATTGCGTGTCTGCCTTCCTCCTTCCTTCATTTTATATGAAGAGATGAAAACTCAAGTGGACGAAGAAGTGTTTCACAGACGGACAAAACACGGTGGCGGGGGCCGCACTCATAAATACTCCTACAGCAGTACGAGTACTTTACCTATTCCCTTCCTTAGGACTAAAGTACTTGTACCCCACTCTGTTCGTGAACTCATACAAAAACCTCAAGAAAGCTGGCGAAGGCGGCAAGAATCATCTCTGTAAGAGGTACTTGCGAAGAGAGTATTTATAGCAGCAGAAACTCCTTCCTTGTTGCCAACGGCCCCACCCCCAGCGAGCCGCCGTCGTCGAGCAACAACAGCAACCACAACCCTCCTTCCCTTCCCCAAGACTTTTCTCTCTGCGGTCGGTTACTTAGCTAGATCACAACTGGTAGTATGAACGGACTGCTGCTTCCACTCGGCTGCGGAGGGAGAGAGCCTGGGATGCACGGGTGATGCGGTGGAGGTGGAGCTCAACGCCGGAGACTACGCTCACGGGACACGCGCTGCGTGTCAGACGGAGCATGCGCCTGCTCATCGCCGTCGTGGCTGCATGCACCCTCTTGGCTGCTTGCTGCGGGATTGCAGGGATTGGATCGCTTCCGGAGTCTCTGAGATGCGCTGGCTGCCCTCCATCCCTCCCTCCCCCCCTCCCTCCCTCCTCCTCTCCGCGATTGAGCGAGAGATGCGCAGCTTGCGAGACTGGCCAGGCTCTCCGCGTGTGGACTGCGGATCAAGACCATCCCATTCGTTCATCAACGAAGGATGCGCAGCCTGTTGGCCTGAGGCGCCTGGGTGAAGATTGGAGTGGCAGAAGTGGAGCGTCGCTCCACAGACTCACGCCTGAATCATATGCGGGCGGGGAGGCAATGCCTGATATGGATGTGATGGAGCAATTCCGGAATTTCCACACATCGGTGTCAGCACTTTTGGGTTCTCACCGCACATGGATCACTGAAGTCGTCACTGTAATGATGACTCAGTCCGGTATTAGACCATTCAGCAGTTCGCCTTCGGGGTTCGTCAGCTACACAGAAACGGAGTTTGCCGGCGGGTACGGCTTGAACGTGTCCGCCGACAGCCCTCCGAGACTTCGTTTAGCGAATGCCTTTCAGAACACTTGGGCGGGGCGCCTTCTCACCTATGATGCTGCGCGTGATGTCTACACGTTTACATGTGACGCCGCCCAACTAGTACGTGGGGAGCACCCTGTCCTAGACCTGCTGCTGGCTTCCACTGATGGCAGCGATGCGCTGCTCCCAGGTGGTACCAGATTGGGCCAACTGACATTCAGAATGGAGCGGGGAGTTCTCACGGCCGTGACAGACACTATGACACAACGAAACGCATTCGGAGAGGGCCGGTATCCATTGACGCACTGCATGGCACTCGCATCGCAGCTCTTTCACGTTGCGCAGCATATGAGCAACGGTGTCATGATTTATGCCTCGCAAGATTTTGCGGATGATCGTGATGCGATCTGGCGGCTCCTAAACTTGGGCGGCGAGTCTACCCATGAGGGGTATGCGAAGGTGTCCATGTTCATTACTCAAGCTCCACTACTCTATAGCCGTGCTTTCAACCAAAGAGACTTAGCAAGCATCAAGAAGAGCGCGATCAACGATCTCTTTGCCAAGCCTTGCGATTCGGCTCGCTACCTGCCGGTCAATGTGAACGAATCGCACAAGCAATACTTTGCAGCGCCGCTGCAGCGCATCCAACGTCTTGTGTGCGACGAGAGCAATCGCATGGAAATTCCTAGCCAGAAAATGGCCCAATACATGGCGCGGTTGCGTACCGTCCTCGGAGAGACCGAGGTATCCGGAATAGAAGCATGGGAACCGATAGCATCCGCCATCATGATTGGTGTAGAGCACAGTATGTCGTTCTCGCTCGGTCTACTGCATGGCACCGACATTGCGGACTCCAAGTGCACTCCACAAAAAGCGCTCGGCCTCATCCTGGACTCTGGCACATCTTGTCGCTGGAAATATTGGGAGTGGCAGGCGAATGTGGCCGTTTGGATGTTTACCAGCGACACCGTGAACTTAGAGAGGCATGTTCAGAGTCAGTGCAAGGATCCGAACACCACATCTGGGTCAATGAGTATCGACAATGAGCTGCTACATATCTCTCGGCTGCCCACTACTTCTGCAAACAACATGATCAGTTTGCGTCGCATCTCAATAGAAATTTTGGCAATATCCACCGAGGTCTCTCGAAAAATAGTCGAGAGAGAAGCTGAAGGGAAGAATATGCAGTCGAACTATTCGTTTGTGCTAGGTAGTCAATTTTGCATCACATCAGCGACATGGGTTTGATCGTGAGGCTTGACTTGTCCCCAATATTAGTTGTTTGTACAAGTACAGGTCATTCTTGATCTTCCGAATTCTAGTGTTGCTGCTCTAAACACACACCTCATAATTGTTACAACCAAGACACTGCCACTGGAATGGGCACCTTCTCCTTCTGGAAAGCTATGGTACCAAACACTTCTGAAGATTCGCTCCGCCGTCGAACGCGCAAAACTGAGAACTGAGCAATTCACTTCCCTTTATTTATAGAGATAAATAAATAAAGGGAAGTGAATTCCCTTTATTAAGGTGCACGCCGTCGCCGCGCCGCGCCGTCCCCTCCCATGCCTCTCAGACTACCTCGTTGGCGGCTGTAGCGGTATGGGAGGGCGTCTCCATACCCCTCACCCATCATATCTTGCCCTAGCCCCCAGCTCGACGCGCAGCGCGAGCTAGGTCACAATTTGTGTCACCTGGGCGGCGCTGCATGCGCGCGCCGCGAAAGGTGCTTCACCTTTCAGGAGCAGATGGGCGAGCATCTAGGCAGTGGGAAGGGGAACTGACAAGCCTGGTTGCCTTTGTTTGTGGGTCGGCATGTTCCGAGCTCGCCACAATGGCGGGCGAGTGCGGGTGGCGGGTGGTGGGTCGCGGCCACCTAGACAGTCGGGGGCCATTGGGTGAGGGCGCTGCGGTTGGTTGCGCGTTGCGCGGCGTCGGCCATCACTTGATCGGCCGGCGCGTTCACGATCCTCACTAGGGGTCTCACGCCATCAAGCTCACATTCTGCAGCAGCCGCACGAGTGCAACGTCCATGGGCAGAAAGCCCAAAATCAAAATCAAGAGCGCGCAAGAACTCAGCGCCCCTGCATCTGCATACAAACGTAACGCAAGGGGCGAACTTGAAATGAGCACAAACCTTGCCATGGTAGCGCGAGCGCTAGGTATAGAAGCCGGATTGGCTTAGCAAGACCACCAACAACTCGGCAGCAAGAACCGAACCCGACCACCCAACCGATCGCCCGGCAAAACCTTAACACACCCCACCACGAAACAACCGAGGGCAAACGAGAACTAACAACAAAAAAGGCCTTCGCGAAAACAGACGCACTGAGAACCGGTAGCCCGTAGTTCGGTGGCGCAAGAGGGAGAAGAGGACTAGACCACCGGGGACCGAGACACGCCGCCTGCCACCGAAATCCCCGTTCACCAGGCCCCTGCGTAGTGCACGAGCCGTGAGCCGTGAGGCGGGTGGAGGGAGTGAGAAGGGACGCGGGCGTGGCTGCGAGAAAGTTTGTGCAAAGCCGCGCGTGTGGTGAGGATATTAAGATTTTTTTTGATCGGCCGGCGCGGCAGGGTGGGCGGAGATAGAGAGAGGAGGGGAGCGTGGCGCGCTCGCGCGCTCCATGACCCTATCGTTTCAATGATACTTCAGTGGGGGCAATAGAAAGGACTATGGCTATTTAGTGTAGTAGAGAGTGTCATGCCCAGTATGTGTCAACCCCGCAATTTTCAGATGTTCTTTTTCAGCTCGACCGCCGATGGCGATCGGAGATGCTCCCCCAGCCCATCCCAACACGTCGTTGCTCAGGCGGCCAAGGCCTCCATCGGAGGCCGACTAAGCGCGTGCGATCTATGCCAACAGAGTGCGGCTCATGGCACCCAGAGCACCGGCGGGAGAAGGCAGGTCAGAGCACGGGCGGCGCCAGTCCAAAGCATTCCCTCGACCCTCGCATCGGCGATCGGGGGCGACCGAGGTCGGGGCGGCGGGCGGCAGAAGTGGAGCCACGGATGAGGGGGTAGGAGTGGGGTGAAGGGTTGGCGGGGGGGAGGGGGGGGGGGGGGGGGAGGGGGAGAAAGTAGTTGTATATTCCAATGCGAATGGGTCGTGGAAACACATAAAACCTGAACCTCAGCTTCTAGCCTCTCATCGCGCAACTCTAGCGGCCTCTTGCCGTGCCCACTCGTAGCCCTCACCGCTGCTTTTGGACAACCTTCCCATGCCCTCTGCCGTGTCGACCATTCTCTGTTTGAGCCTAAGCAAAGTACGCACCCACAGCTCAGCCACGGCCTCGTCACCAACAGCATCCTCCAGGTAAAATGTACGGCCCTTCTCGCCTTGGGGTCGGATGAAGAAGGTGGACTTTTGGCCGAGCTCGACATCAAGCTCTTGTGTCAGTGGGATTGAGCCTTTGATACCGCTCCCCCCCGAGTTCTCACGCTCTACTGCGCCGCTTCCCATCTCTTCGGCGGGCATGTACTCTGGGTCTACGTAGAAGAGCCGAGCACCGGAAAGCAGTGGTGCCGGCGGCGAAAGCGTCGGTAATAGCCCTCCCGAGCCACGCCTACTCACTGCAGGTGGGATTCCGCCCTGTGGACACAGAGGTGACGGTGGTGATCAGCATGCAGGCGGAATCTAGGCGGCAGGCGTGAAAAGATAGGCGAGAGCCTGCAAGCTGTGACAAGACGTCCGGATCGTCTCTTTACCACAAGCACACGTCGACGGGCAACTCGATTGGGGTACTGATGCTGCTCACCGGTGGCGTGTCAACGAGGATGAGCTGTCGGGATTTCACGGAGAGAAAGCGTCGTTTCAGGACCCGCGTGGCCAAGATAATGACCTCGCCCGGTTGAAGGAAGGGCGACCAGCGAGTTCCAGCCTTGAAAATGTCAATATGGAAGAGGTGACGGGGCAGGCAGGCGTGTGAGCCCGACAGCCAGCACATCAGTTGCATGCGCTCCCGCACAAAAGTTCTCGTATTCTGCGCCTCCCATGAGCAGCCTCTCTTCCCGTGGTGCAAGGCCGCCAAACGTCGCTCGCATAAGGCCGTCTGGCTGGGTGCGGCGGGATGCAGCAGACGGGATATGCACAAGAAGCAAAGCACCTGAGATTGTAGCAGCTGCGCTCGCTCCTCCTCGGAAAGCTCATGTGAAGCAAGCGCCGCGTTGAGCACCTTATCGTCCTTCCCGAACGCGGGAAATGGCGGCGGCGGCGAGAGCGGCGGCGGTGGCGTCGCACCGACCGTGGTGAAATCGATGGGCGGCGAGCAGTCGGAGAAGAAGGCGTGCGAGCGCAGGGCAGAGTAGCCTCCAGTGGAGGCTGAGCCAAGCCGGCAGCCGGGCTCCATGTGCAGGAGATCGCCGACGAGCCCCTCAGCAGGAGGTGGGAAGTTTGGTGGAAAGCATAGATCGACCGCCTGCATTCGGCGCGAGGCGAAACGAGTGGTGTTGAGAGCTTGTGCACAACGAGTGAGCTACCCACGTGGAGCAACGCAATCAGCTTTAGGGGATGGACGCCTCCCGATGACGCTGAGGCGACCGAATCGCCACGTGGAGCTACGTATGATTGAGCTCACTCAATCACGCTCTGTGAGGTGGCGCGGCACCAAATGGGTGCATCCCCATTCAGACAACCCACTCACCTCGATCCTGCGGAAAATGAGATACTCGGAGGATGCCGTGAATGGAGGTGCACCCGCAAGCATCTGGTAGATGATGCAGCCCAGAGCCCAAAGATCAGACTCCGCGCTAGCCTCACGCTGATCTAGCACCTATGATGCAGAGGAACGGAATTCAACATGCACTTTTCTGACAATGGCGACGTCGAGTAAGGTCACTTCCAAAGAGGTCTACACCACGAGTGAGCTGCCCGCTTCTAGGCCGATGCGCGTTCGGATAGCCATGCCTCCGACATGGGTAGCCTCTCACACCTCTGGCGAGACATACTCCGCAGTCCCAACAAATCTTTCGCATCGCTCAGGGAATCCCAGGTGCAGGCTGGAGCCGAAGTCTACAATCTTGATGTGGCCAACTTCGTCCAGAAGGATGTTGGCCGGTTTAAGATCGCGGTGAATAATTCCGCTGTGGATGCAAGAGAGAGGAGGACGCAAGGTGAAATGGTGTCGAGGAGGGTCGAGATGAGCCATGCGTGTGTGAGCACATGAGGCCTCGAGGGTATCTGCGGCTGTCGTGATGGGGGATCAATCATTTCACACCCATGCGGGCCAACATCGCTGGCACTCACCGCCCATGTATGTACTCCAGCGCATTGATAATTTCAGCGCTCAGCCAGCGTGCGCAAAGCAACGAGCAAGCGCCTAGCCGCTGTATGTGCCCAAAGAGCTCTCCACCAGCAGCCAACTCCAATACGAGGTATAGGTATTGCGAATCTCGCAGCGCGGCGTGCAGACGGATAACGTTTGGATGACCTGGCACGTTGAGCGCCTCGAGCGCTTCCTTCTCATTAATGACCTATACCAGTGAGCAGCACAATCATCATGAGCAGAACAAGGAGGCTCCTTGTAATGCACATAGCTGACTGCTTGCGGTTCCCGGAATCGTCTGCCTAAGCCTCACACCCTACCCACTGGCTGAGCAGACCTCACCTGCTGTACGCCACCGTGTCGTGTGGCGTGCTCTATCGAAATTGTCTTTATGGCGCGGCTCACTCCGCTTGCGCGGTCCTCGCCACGGTAGACAAGCCCATAGGCACCTTGGCCCAGGACCTCGGCGAGTAGGTATGCATCGAGTGCCGATGAGCTCGCCTCGCACGCGAGCATCTCCGTGCGCTCGCCCAGAAGACTGAACTCACCGTGTGGCGCGCCGGCGATCTCCGCCGACGCCATTGTGTAGCTTAGGGTGGGGGCTTGGGCAAGAGCAAGGGAGGGCAAGGGAGGCCAAGCGAGAGAGAATGGGGGGGGGGGGGGGGAGAGAGAGAGAGAGAGATAGGTGGCGTGGGGACTTAGGGGTGCAGATGCAGGTGGGAAGATGTCAGGGCGAGGATTGGATAGTGTCGGTCGCCGTGAAGAGGAGGGGTGGCGGTCTGGTGTGTGTATGTGGGAGGGGGAGCGGGGGGGGGGGGGGGGGGGGGGGGGGGGGCGGGGGGCAGGCGATCAGAGGGTGAGAGAGGGCGGGAGAGGGAGAGGGCGCGCGAGGGCGGGAGGGCGGGGATAGGGTGGCTCGGAGGAGCGGCGGCGGTGGGAGAGAGCCCTCAGAAGCTGTGAAAGAAGAGTGAATACTCCTATTCCCTCGAGGAGCGAGGATGGGAACGAGAGGCGCGGGGGGGGGGGAAGGGGATAGTAAGATAGTTAGTAGAACGGATACAAGCTGCGGGAGCGGGAGAGGGGGGGAGAGGGGAGAGGGGAGGGGGGAGAGGGGGAGGCAGGCCGACGAACGACTAACGACTAAGGCCTGGAACCACTTGCCACTTGGAGTTGGGACTAGCGGGTAACCGGATATTGTGGATAGTTCACCCACTGCTATCTAGTTAGATAGTGGTATAGTGACCCGTCCCTATCTAGTTCTAGTTAGATAGTGGTAGTTGCGTTGTTGCAAATGGCCCCCTGGGTAGCTAGATAGCTGTAACTGTAGCGCTCTAGCTGGTAGCTGGAGCTAGGTATGGTGCAGCCGGCCTAAAGGCGGAAGTTGAAGAAGATGGTTTTCGACAACTAAAACTAAAATTCAACGGAAGCGAAAAAAAGGTGCAGCCGGCTCCCATGGCCAGCGAGGTGAGCGAGGGAGAGGCAGGGGGGCAGGGCGAGGGGCCAGGGGCCGGGCCTCAGCCTACACTGCCCCTGAGCCTAAGCTTCCCCTGCTGCCTGCTCCTTGCTCCTTGCGGCCCTCTGGCCTTTGTAGAGAGCCCCCAAAGAAACTCTGAGAGCAGGCCATGGCGCGCGCATGACGACGCGCCGCAGGGGCATTGAAGGGTGAGAGTGGAGAGAGGGGTTCGCACCCCCAGGTGCGTCGCGACAGTTGAGTGCTGTGAGCTCAATTTACTATGGTAAACTAAGGCTTCATTTTTTGTAAACTTCCTGCGGAAGGATACCTACCCACTCCCCACGCCCCAAAAACCAAGCACCCTCGGAACAAAACAAGCTTTCCATAAAAGAATTGTACGTTAGCCGTCCTCTCCATTGCTTGGCTCCTCTTTCTACCCTTCTTTCACTCTTGCACTCCATTTTATTCGGGAAATATTGCCCCGCCCGCCCTTTGCTCATGGTCGTCGTCCTGTTGGGGTGGGAGGGGCGGGAGGGGGGGGCGCGGAGAGAGAGCAGTGGCGGGATCGAGACGAAGAGAGAGAGAGGGGGTGAGGGAGGGAGGGAGGGAAAGAGGGGGGGGGGGGGGGGGGGGAGAGAGAGAGAGAGAGAGAGAGAGAGAGAGAGAGAGAGAGAGAGAGAGAGAGAGAGAGAGAGAGAGAGAGAGAGAGAGAGAAGAGGGAGAGAGAGAGAGAGAGAGAGAGAGAGAGAGAGAGAGGGAGAGAAGAGGGAGAGAGAGAGAGAGAGGGGGAGGGGGGGGGGGGGGGAGGGAGGGAGAGAGAGAGAGAGAAGACGGGGAGAGAGAGAGAGAGAGAGAGAGAGGAGAGAGAGAGAGAGAGAGAGAGAGAAGAGGGAGAGGAGAGAGAGAGAGAGAGAGAGAGAGAGGAGGAGAGAAGAGGGAGAGAGAGAGAGAGAGGGGGGAGGGGGGGGGGGGGAGGGAGGGAGAGAGAGAGAGAGAAGACGGGGAGAGAGAGAGAGAGAGAGAGAGAGAGGAGAGAGAGAGAGAGAGAGAGAGAGAGAGAGAGAGAGAGAGAGAGAGAGAGAGAGAAGAGGGAGAGAGAGAGAGAGGGGGGGGGGGGGGGGGGAGGGAGGGAGGGAGAGAGAGAGAGAGAGAGAGAAAAGAGAGAGAGAGGGAGAGCGGGGAGAGAGAGACGATGAGGGGGGGGAAGAGAACTTCCCCCCTCCCCCCTCCTCCCCCCTTCCCCCCCCCACCCCCTTTCTCCTCAACCCCCTACCCCCACCCCACCCCCTTCCCTTTGCTTCTCTCTCCACCTCTCGGCGCGCCGATGATGCTGAAGGTAGTCCGGCCTCACAACCTTCCAGACGGCTCGCGCATCGTCGTGCAGGACCCCTCGGGCCGTCGCTTCCATGCCAACATCCCTGCGGGGGTCGCGCCAGGTGGAGTCTTCCATGTGAGAGTGCCCGCGCCTCCCCCTGCTGCGGTGGCCACACCGGTGGCGCCGCTTCCATTGCTCGCACGACCGGTGACGCCGCCGCCACCACCACCACCCGACTACCAGTCGCCTGCCGCAGTGCCCTTCTCTGTGCCCATGGGCCTCCCAGTCAGCACGCATGCACCTCCGGCACCGCCCACCGAGAGTGTACAGCAGAGGGAGGAGAGGGAGCTCGCGGAGGCTCTCGAGCTTTCGGCGCGCATGTCGGAGCAGAATGCCGTGCTTCGTTCGCCTGACACCTCCGCAGCCTCGGCGTCTGCCCCTCTCACCTGCGCAACGACCGTTGACACCAGCGGCACTTTTCCTGCAGCTCTCTTTGGCGGAGGCGGTGGCTACGGCGAGCTCGCCGACAGGCAGCTTGCCGAGTGCTCCATCTGCTTCGAAGACCTGTGCTCCAATCCTTGCGCAGTGCTTTGTTGCGCAGAAGGCCGCCGTGTCTGTGGCCACTTGCTACACCACGGCTGCGCCAATCACCTCCCCTCCAAAACGTGCCCTTTGTGCCGCACCGAATTCTCGTTCACACGCGTGCTCCCAGACCTGGACCAGGAGCCGGAGGCATGGTTTAGCGCCTCTGATGTGAAGGGGGATGGCCGCCTGTCGAAACAGGAGACCATAAACCTTCTCCTTTCCCAGTATCCACTCGATGTGGCAAAGTTTGAGGAGGAGATGGAGCGAAGATGGCCACAATTCGATCCGGATGGGGATGGATACGTCACACGCATCGAATTCTTCGCGCCAGGCACCGGTCTGCTTGCGTTTGTGCGGGCGCACCGCTCCGGCCAAGGTCCTAATCAGGGTGGCGGTTCAGGCGCGCCGGCGGGTGGCGAGTTGGTAGCCGTACCTGACGTGTCCACTGACCGTAATGCATGGTTCGACTATTTTGATGCCGACAAGACCGGAGAGCTCAACCCAGAAGAACTCACCCGCGCGCTCATCAAGACATATGCACTCGGCTCAGACTTGCAACAGGTGAGGTTCCTACAAGTCTAGCCTGTGATTCCGCACCTCGTTCCGTTGATTCAGCTGCGGATCCAAATTTTGTTGTGTGACTGAGATTTATGATCTCGGAGGCATAATATTGCGATACTATGGTGGCTAGTAGTTGGCCTTGCTCGCCCTCGTCCCTTCCTTGCACTCCATTGATTCTTTGCGCCAATGGTGCTTGGCGCTACATCCCTGCTAGCGCCCCTCCCTCGCAGGTGCAAGCAACACGCGAGCTTGTCGCTGCGGTGTGGCCGCTTTTTACCTCTGGCCGGAGCATCTCACGCCAAGCCTTCCTTCAACCTGGAGATGGCCTTGCTGACACACTTATTGCGCAGCTTGACCTGAGCAAGAGGGATTCGCCGCCACAGGCGGTGAGAGTCACCGCTGTCGCGTCATACCCACAGATATGAGGGAGGCGAGCGGTTGGTGGTGGACGTCGGTGCTCGTTGCTCTTCCGTAATGTACCAGTGCTAAGTGGGGTTAGGTTATGTGGGCCATTGTGTGTACTCTTAGTGTGTTATGCGACGTGTCATTTTCGAATGCTGTTAACACGTATATTTACCGAGTGCGTCAACCGTGATCGTCGCGCGCGTATATTTGCAAAGTGGGAGTGGAGCGAGGGGGGGCATGTGGAGGTGTGGGCATCAGGTGCTTGGGCAGTGTACGGAGGGAGAAAGAGGGGGTGACGATGGCGTGGAGGTGCCTTGAAGAGTCTTGTTGCATGACGCGGGCATGGGTCTGCGGGCATGATGCCGGATGGGGCGAGGGAGAGCACACGAGGAACAAACACGAGGGGGTGCTTCCGAGCGAGAACGCGAAGAAACAAAAGGCAGAGCGGAACGGGGAAAACGACGGACGGGACGGGGAGGGGGGGGAGGCGGGCGCGGGAACTCTAGGAACAGGGGGAAAACTAATGGAGCGGGGAAGGGATTGGGCGCTGGAGGGGCGGAGAGAGCGCTGTGATGATGCAAGATGCAAGGGGAGGGGGGAGGAAGGGGGGGAGGGCACAGACCCAACCTCCTCTACCCCTTGTTTAGCTGGCCTCCGGGAGCCTCCAGGGGTTGCCGATGTGAAATGGGCAATGGGCGGCTGCGGAGACCTGCCGCAGGCGCGCCATCGCACCGTCGGCAGGAGAGGGGAGAGAGAGCGCGGAAGCACAACACAGCCTTTCCTCCACAGCCCTTCCCTCAGCCTGGAGCGTAGAACCACTAGGAAGAGTTAGGTCTTTCCATCAAGCCACGTGAAGCTAGGTCGGAGTGGGAGTTTTGCGGGCGTTTGTGTACGAACACGTATGTGATTAAACTACAACAAAGAAAATCAAATTACACTCGAGAGACCATCCGCGCGTAGGCTCTGACGGATATTTCCAACATGACTAAACTACTAAATAAAATAAAACTGCACTCGATTGTCCACTTTCGACGGAACGCGACCTCGACCTCAGTGCTTCAGCCACAGTCTTACTTAACGTTGGGCATGGCTTCCCCCTTCCCCCCTACCAATGCACATGCTCAATATTAACACGCCACTCCGACACAGCCGACCACACGTCGAGTAAAACCGCGAAAGATACACTCAATATCCGGAGAATGAGTACTATTGGCTTGGGCATTGGGCATCGCCCTCCGACCTCCGAACCTAGACCGAAAGCGATACCTAGAACAACTTTTGTTTAGACCACAAGTCTAGACGATCCAAGCGACTCACGTAAGTAACTCGCAGCTCCATAGGAAATCACGGCGCGTCCATACTTGATCTACATGTCGCGCTGTCGACTTGAGCGCCAGGGACCACGGACGGGAGCGCCTCATCAACGTTGAGCGCAAGCTCATATTTGTGTACTCAACAGAACGCCAACAACCATGATCACAAAGCAGCCAATCAGCACCTCGCTCACGGTCAACTTCGGAAGGCGAGTCCTGTGTGCGGGGCAAGACAAGAAGCGGGGTAGGTTTTACATGCACTTGCAGTTCTGTAGCGACGCAACCCGGTAGGATTCCGGTAAGTGGGCATGTTCCAGATGCTGCGCTTTTCCACACACACCCTTGTGACGAGCCCTGTGATCCGGCGTCGTCGCTTGCAGACGAGCCAGTAAAGTATGTTGTCATTGAAGAGAGGAACCCACGCCGTCTTTGCTTCCGCGCTGCGCTGCGCCCAGTGGCTGCTGTTCTTGCGCCTCTGTTGGCTCGGTGCTCGATGCTCGCAGTCGGTGCGGGTCGGCGCGCCTGCATCAGCGATGCCTGACGCATCCGCTGCGCGGTGGCCTCGTCGAGTGTGGCACCGGATGTGTCGTCAGGTGTATTGAATTGCGAGCCGGCCTGCCCGCCCACCCCGCTGATGAGTAGCGTGAGCGCCAACGCAGCCCACGAGCCCATGTTGCTCCACTGCGGCCGCTCGAGCCGCCACAACTTCTCATTCACACGGAGGAAGGCATTCACATCATGCACCGTCGGCCGAGGAGAGGAGGACGACGGAGAGAGAGAGAGAGAGAGAGTCTCGCCGAGCGACCGCAGAGCGTGAAGTCGAAGTCGTGTCTGTTTATTCTCTTAAACGAGCCAACAATTCTAGTAACAGCAAAAAATCGCAAATTTCGAGACGTTTGAGACCATGGGGAATCCGAATCTATGTGTCATGTGTGTCAGTAGCAACACGGGGAACTCCCAAGGAAGCACATTAGACTCCCAATCACGCCCCCCTGCCGAGCGCGAAACCGCGCCGAACGAAGCAGGATGCTCGATGCTCGGCTTGGACCATGTGGCGCGAGCAGCACCGCCTACTTGGTGCTTGGCCGAGCCATCCCGTCCCGACAACACAACCGCGGGTGCAGGAGCGCACAAACGGAGCAGCTGCGATAACAACACGACGGAAGCATTGGTGGAAGGTGGAAGGCGCGCGATCATGGCCTCCCAGCAGATCCTGCGACCGAGCGGCCAGCGGGGCCGCCCACCTTAGCGAAGATGGCTCGACAATACTTGGGTCGCCCGGCTAGCTCGGCGGGCGTTGAGCGCATGTTGCATGCTCTCCAAGGCCGGCAAGCTACATGATGACCACAAGGCGTCTCAGAGTGACGAGACCCTTGAACACGCTCTGATCGATAGCATCTGTCAATTATGATGAGTGATAGAGTGCCCGTGCCCGTGCTTGGTAGCAAGTCGGTGGGGCCATGCCGTAGCTGTTGTACGCACGAGCGCGCTGCCTGCTCTGTAAGTGTAGGTGCGCTAAATATGGGCATTATCTACTAGATATCTAGCCTTCGGCCGGTTGCTATCCACCTAGATATAGACGATAGTGCATTGACGCTATCCACCTAGCTAGATAGATACAGATAGTACATTGGCGCTATCCACCTAGATAGATAGAGATAGTGAAAAAGCGGCCTAGATAGGTAGATATCTAGATACCGGGGTATCTAATTCCACGCCTCAACTATCAGTAAACTGATAGGGTCTTGGAGCGCGCGCTGTCGCCCTCCCTCGCTGCCGCCGCCCTCGCCGAGATGGACGAAGCCATGAACGACACGCCGCTGTCGCCGAAGCGACCGCGCCAGGACGACCCCCCCAGCCAAGTGGGCACAGGAGCCGGCGAGCCACGCCCGCGCATCACCACGAACGCCACGAACAAGGCCGCCATGCTGGCAGCAGCCAACAAGCAACACATCTACAGCACAACCCACAGCCACACCACCCACACCTCACCAGAGGGACGCTCCAACAAGGGGGGCCTCCGGGCCCGGCCCTTACACAGCCGCGATACCGCCCTCGCGCTCCGGCGCGAGGGGCTGGCCCGGCATCATCACAGGCAGAACCCCAATGGGGGGATGCCGCATCAAAACAAGGAGAAGATCATTGAACACACTGGGGCCCCCAGCAAGGGGGACAGGAGACAAAGGGGAGGCGGCACGGGAGGGAGGCCCTCCAGTGACGCCCAGGGACGGGCAGACAATCGCGCCGCGTGCGCGCGAGGGACGCACGCAACACCGGCCCAAGAGGCCCAACACCATGACCACCAACACCAGGGAGGGCCAACACAAAGGACAAACCACACAACAACCCCAAAAGGGGGCGACAGCGTCGCGGAAACGTTGGACCCCACGGGCCATAGAAAGACGGGAACACACAAGAGGCTAATCCCACCCTTCACCCCGACCACGCAGGTGGCCCTCCTCGACGAAGACCTCGAGCCTGAGCCCGAAGAGGAGGCCGAATTTCCACTCTCAAAAAATCATCATCATCTTTACGGCGTACGAGAAAGGCCACAAAGCACAAAGCCAAGGACGAAGAAATCCTTGGCGCGATCGTCGCGCACCTGAACAAACTGGAAGGTGTAGACCTGGAGCCCGACTTCCTCTCTAAGAGCGCCGCTGGCCCATGGGAGATTCTCATCACGGCGGATTGCGCCAATCAATTCAGGGAGCAATACAAAGATGTTGCGGACTTTCGTAAGGCGGGCATCCCGTGTCCGATTGCGGTTAAATACCAAACGCTCGACGAAAAGTTCAACGGGCTCCCGCGTGCGTCCAACAAGGCGCTAGCTAGCGCGTACAAGGACGCATCGGCGCACCTGGTGGTATCCAATAGCGCTGTACCGGAACTATACGTTACGGGCGACTGGAACGCCCCGGGTGACGACGCATGGGGAGGCAACCCAAAAAGAGAATAGACCCGGCCGACATCGACATCCGGCCACTGTACGAAATAGACGACAAAACGACTTGACCCCCAGCGCGGAACTCGTGTCCGTAGCCGGGAAGCCGGGAAGCTAGGAATAGAGCAACAAGTGGGGATAGAAGCCGCAAAGCGCCCGTAATAGCGGCGAAGAACATGCCGATGCATCATCTATGGGGCTACCACGGAACGGGATGCCCGCTTCAACCAACAACATAAACCCAGAAGGCCTGCCCGGACCCCGCACCCAAAACCGGGCCCTTGGTAGTGTGTAGTGTACCGGGGCCGCTGTCGAGTCGAGCGGAGCCGGAGGGCTCTGAGCCACTCCGTCGCGAGCAGCACCGGCGGCTAGCGCGGCGCTTTGGCCCTCCTCCCCACCGGGAGTCGGGTGAATGAAATTCTGGACTGGGTCGGGCAACCCCATTTGGGTGTCTGGACGGGGAACGAACGGCGAACGAAGGGCTGTGGGGCGGCGAGGCGCTCCTAGCGGCCCTAGTGTGATGGGTTGTAAGAGATTGTTAGTCCTACAAAGAACTCTTCCCTCAGGGAGGGAGCCTAGGCTGCTAGAGTGCAGCGACACAGCGAACAACGACGGACAACGAGGCTGAGAACAACAGGCTACACCGACTCACGAACATACCGGAATCATTCACCCAAACCAAGCAAATTATCAAGCAACCGCGACCCCAAATCACCGATAACTCAAACACGTCGCGAGAGACGGAGAGAGAGAGCGAGAGAGAGAGAGACTCCGCAGCGACGGCCGGAGCGTGTCTCCGTTGTAACTTCCCACGTAGCGGAGAGTCCGAAGGGGAGCGTCATGTCGCGCGACCACGGCGATCACTTTGGATACGGATCGCAACGAGATGTCTTCACGACCGAATAAATCTTGCCGTTGAGCGTGAACCTTCTAGACGCTTCTAACGAACAACCCTGAGTAGCAACCAAGGGGAGAAACACCAAAGGGGCCAAGGGCTTGCATGTAGCTTGCATCAAGGGGAAAGATTCCCTCACCTAGGAAGCGAACCTACACCGATCTCCAAGGGGAGATGGCAAATTAAACCTCAAATCTCGAGCGGATAGAGCAACCGACTCGCTCGCCAAAACCTTGACCGAGAAGAAAGAAGCAAGGACCTACAAGCCAAGGGTAGCGGACCTAGGGAATGTGAGAGGAAGTTTCCGAACGCCAACGCCAAACGCCGAACGCGGGGATTCAACGAAACCCTAACCAGGCCAAGCAGAACCTACGAAGAACACGCCTGGACAACAACGAAAGTCAGCAGGTCCCAAGAAAGAACCGGAACCCAACAAGAAACGACAAGCCTTGTAAGAAGCTAAACAAGCCTTCACAAGGTAACTCGAGAGCCTGAGACAAGCGCGCAGCGAGTGACAGGCGACCTGGCTCCTTTGGGTCAAGATTACCCGAAAGGAGGAAACCTGGAATCTAGACTTGACAGACAGGCTAGAAGGAACGAAACGAGAACTCGAATTCTAGATCGCTAGGGACGAACCCTACCAACCTAGAAGTACCTGAGCTTCACCGTGTGGCCGCACGGCGAAGGACCTGGAAATAAGAGCCTGGAAATCGCATCATCTAGGATGAATGCGACAGCCGCACGGCCGCACCCCCGACACCAAAGGTAAAGGAATGAGGGGGGGAAGGCGAGGGGGCGGAGGGAAGGGAGATAAGGGCGGTGTCTGATGTGCAGTGGCAAAAGTAGGCGCTGTCTAGCAATAGGAATAGGTGTGTAGCCCTGAATCTTCAGATCTTTTTTTTAAGCGGCGGCTTGAAGCACCTTGAAGGTTGAAGGTGCCTCGCGACATTTGAGTGCTCTGAGCTCCATATCTTACGGTAAATCGACGTTCCACACATTGTAGACACACACACCCCGTCCTCGAGCCAACTGCGACATGCAGCCAGCACCTCCGCCCAAGGTGCCTCGCCGCTTGAGAGATACTAGTAGTAGTGTAGTAGTACATGCACGCAGATTCCGCAGAAGGGGGGCCCACTGCCCAATCGTCCGCTTAGACGTTGTTGGGACGACTCGGCGACGCAGCCATTTGCCATTTGGACCCCGAGGAAACAGGCACGCCCGCTTAGAGTCAAAAGAATAAACACAAGGAAAGAGCTTGGTATCGCTCACCAGCGCGCTCGAGATCAATCATCAGTCACCTGAGGGAAGAGGGGGGCGGGCGGGCGGATGCACGCATCCACAGTGGGGCACTCGGCGATCTGGGGAACTACAGATTCGGCTACGCTGATGCCCCTCCTTCCCGACCCCCCCACAATTTCGAGCACAAACGAGGAGTCCCATGTCGCGACCGAGGTGAGACGCTGAGCTTCCTCCGAGATCAGGCCGAGATAGGCGCGGATGGAGCGTCCGAGCGCACACTGGACAGGGGAAGGAAACTTCTTGCGTAGCGCCGCGCATGGGAGGGAAGTCCCGATTGGGCGACGGGACGCTGTCCTTGAACGGCGCGTCGAAGCGAGGCGATCGTCAGTGATCCTTTTTAGGATTTCTGAGGTCCCCAAACTGAAGCCTCTCACCCTTCCCCCACGCGTCCGTTGCACCCTCGCAACTGCTCTCACTCTCTCCCCGTCCGTGACTGAACCTCGCGAAGGCGCATCTCGCCCGCCGGTGGTGCTCGAGCACTCACGACCGGAGTTCATAGGTAAACGCCCATCATTATTCTTTGTTTAGGGGGACGAAATCTCCTTTGGAGCGGGGCCATCGAGACGGGAGGCGAGAGAGAGAGAGAGAAAGAGTAGAGAACCGGTGACTCCATCGAGAGAGGAGAAGCAGGAAGGATTTTACAAGAAGAATCACGGGCGCCTTCTTCCTCGGTGGTTCTCTTCCGTGTCCAGGTTTTGCACCCTCAGCGACGAGCATAGAACCGACGACGGAGAAGTCGAAAAAGTAAAACCTCGTGAGATAATTACTTGGGAGGGAGAGCCGAGAGAGAGAGAGAGAGAGAGAGAGAGAGAGAGAGAGAGAGAGAGAGAGAGAGATGGAGATGAGGAAGAGAGAGTGTGTGGCACAGTAGGACGCCGAGGGGCACGCCGAACGGGGAAGGGGGGGGGGAGAGACCTGGGGGGCCCTAAATATCCTCCTTCATGGCCTCGCTCGTGGCAACCCCCCCCCCCTTCTCCTCTCTGCTTGAGGGGAGCCATCACCCCGCACGAGTCTACCAGGACGGCATGTCGGATGCTCAGGACTTGACCGACGTCCATCCCAAGCCGGAAAACGCCACGGTCTCCGAGGGCAAGGCCAGGCAGCCAACTCCTCGCCAGGATCTGCCTCAAGGTCTCGAAGCCACACCTCATCCTCTCATGGACAAGGAAGGCTGGCAGACAACCACCTTTCAAAATCAGCAGGTCCAGAATTCGATCGCAAATGGCCACGAGCACCGGCCCGGTGTCCGGGAATGCTCACGTGCTGGCATCGATCAGGGGGACAATGGACTTGTGAGCGCACGTGCCCCTTCGATTGGCATTCCTGAGGCTGGACATGATGAGGCGTGTTCGATGCATGATAGCGAGATCATGAAGCATCAAAACTGTCCACAAACGGCTGAGCTACCAGTGGATGCCACTGTCCACAATCCGACAGGTTACCGGGACCTCAAGTACCGATCAACCAACACGGCCCATCCAGCTCAAGCCATGGGAACCTACGTTGCTCAAGGCCAGTCCGACAGTCAGATTCGCCTGGCATCTGGCTGTGTACCGTCGGCTTCCATCTTGCTGCAAGAACAAGAACGCGCTACAAGCACGGCGTTTTGTCCATCTGCGCAGTCTACCGCCGACGGCATCTGTCCTGCTCGAGCTACGCAAAACGGGCCCGACCAGTCTTTCGTGCGGCGTCCTTTCTTGGAGATCCAACGTCCGCGATCTACGGACAAAAGGAGCCACACCCTTCCTCCACCGACTGCGCCGATTCTTCCCTCCAATCCTCTCGCCTTGAGGCAGCTCCTTACAGCGGTTAGCAATCAGGGAGGCACCGAGATGGACGGTCAACGCCCTGTCGTTGTCTCCAACAACGCACCACCCTTGATGTCGCCACAACCCCATGCGCACAGCATGTTGCGAACATGGCCGCAGCCAGGGGCCCATGCCAACACTGCAATGGCGAACTATATTGCACCTGTCAGTCCTCCCAATCGTATTGTGCCAATTGCGTCCGGATTCAGCACTCAAAGCCAGCAGTCCGATGCGATGCCCATGCAGCCGGCCTATCAGTCCTACGTTGGCAGTAAGATTCATTCTATGGTGGAGGATGACATGCAGAACAGATACTCGACTGCGGCTCACCCGGGCGTTCAGAGCGCAGCTTGGAGCCTTGGAGCACCGCTAGTCAATGCATCTTCTGCCGACTACAGCTACAAGCATCCGCCGTCTCAAATGCTGCAGCAACCTCAGCACCGGCAACTTGCACCCACAGCTGCCCCAGCCATGGTGCAACACAATCACCAAGTCGCCAATGAAGCTCCGTCTGGATATCATGCGGCTGCGAGGCCGCGCGTTCCGAGCACAATGTGGGAGCCCGACGTGCCGATGATGACCACGCCTACCGACTGCTACAGCTATGGTAGTGCCTCCGGTCCACCTCAGCAGCAGCCACCTCAAATGCCTCAGCAAGCCATGTATCACCTGTTGGCGCCTACTGCCGACCTAGCCAACATGCGTCCTCCCGCTCATCAAGGCGCAAGCGAGGTCCCACCCGGGTATCAAGTTGTATCACAGACCGGCCCTGATGCAAGTTCGTGGGTTCCAGGAGTCCCGCTGGTAGCATCGCCCTATGGCGATTACGGTTACCATAGGGCTGCTCACGGTCCATTGCTGCATCAACGATCTCATGTTCTTCAACTGCCCACAAACCAGGCACTCGCCCCTGCCGGCTGCTCAGTAAGCATGGACGCCAACCACCAAGTCGTAGCTCCCGTTGCGCCAGCACCTGCCCCGCAAAATGAACGGTTCAGCTCACACAATTCGGCGTTCACTTGGTGCTCCCAACCGGCATGTGAACAACCTCTTCCCGCAATGTACAATCAAGGTGAATACATTGTTTCCCCGACGTCGAACACCTACTGTGCCAGCGCCCCTCCGGCCCAAGCGATGCCATACATCACGGCAGGCCCATGTGGAGTGCTGGGCCGTCGGGGAAGATCGCCCATCCAGGAACCTCCGTGCACACGGCCAAGACTAGCGTGGACCCCAGGGTGCTAATATTTGCACCTTCTTTCGCGGGCGTTGCAGCCGTCACACTCGTTCACCAATTAGCGGAACGCACTTGGTTGATCATTCTAAATGGTACATGAAGGTGATCCGAGCATCTGCATTCATGCACATCTACGTGACCTTCTGCGTACTAATTTCCAGATCTACGATCTCAATGCCAGTAGAGCTCTACGGAAGTGAAGGTGGGCTGTGTGTTTTAGTGCCTAAGGTGAGGACGAATGATTGAAAAAGTGTCATGTGAGGTGATGAATGAGAGGATATCGAAATCGAGCAATGGCGATACGCGAGCCACGAGAAGAAGGGCGCGGGCCGCATTAGCATTAATATTTCGAGATTATACCGCCACGAACTTCGCCGTACACGTGTGCAACGGAGAGTGTGGGGTGTCGGACACCCCCGCGCTCCGCACGCTCACGCTTGGCAGCTATACCCACCGAGAAGGTGCAACCTGAGGTCCAGTTTTTTTCACCCCCGCATCCCCTATTTTGGGGTATGACCATAGGAGCACCCACACTTTGGAGGGTAGACCGGCGACTCGCCACCCGCCACCCCTCATTTCAGGTACTCCTTTGAGGCGCACTCAGAGGCTGCAACCTCAGGTTTGGTTGTTTTTTTTACAAATGCCCCGTGAATAGGACATAAAAAAAATTTCAGGACCCCCCTACCCCCCCCTACCCCCCCCTCCCCCCCCTCCCCCCCCCCTACGCCCCCCCCTTCTGTACCCCCCCCCCCTGTTTCTTTGCCTCTCCTCTCGCGCCCATGTCCCTCCTCCGTCCAGTGGACAGTGCATCGGAGCCCGAGGCGGAGTGCGCACTTGCGCTCGCGCGCATGCACCAGGGCCCCTGGTGCCCACTGAGCGCCATGGGATGCCTGCACATGCGCACACCTCCTACCACCCTGGCAGAAACCCAGCGCTGCTGCTCGCGCAAGTTTGCGACAATGCATGATCTCAGGGCACACGCTGCGGCCGAGGCCGAGGCCGAGCATGCGCATCATGCAGTGATGCGCGCGATCGACAGTCTTCAGAGCGCGCAAGCAAGGGTCGGCTGGGCTGCGACTGTCTCATCAAGCGCCTGCATGTGGCCGACGCTCAATGCGCCACCAATGCCAACCACTGACCAATTGCAATGGCTGTGCGTCTCCCTCAACCTCAAGGGCCGGGTGCCAAGGCGCTGGACCCGCACTGCATTCGCACGTCGGCAAGAGTCTCGTCGGGCGGCCCTGTGTCGGCTGCGCATGGCGTATTTGGAAACGAGGGGTACCAAATGAAGGCAAACGACCTTAGTCGGTCTTTCATTTTTTTATT